>CM065735.1:33881005-33886351 GCA_033310375.1 Conus canariensis
AACGGCCACACTGGCCTTCTCTTGTAGTCTCATTCGAAGGACTGTATGGGAAATGGAGTCAGAACTAATGTTAACTCCGAGGGAAAAATCCCCCTGTACCAAAAGTCCGGCGGAGATTCGAACCCGCAACCCTTGGATTATGAGTCTGGCGCTCTACCAACTGAGCTATTCCACCCCACCTCCACCCCCAGATCTCAGAGACACACTACACACACTCTGCAGACTTCCTTCAATGTTGTGGTGTGTCTTACTCTTAAACAAAACAAAACAAGGAAGCCTTGTACTCTGAATGTCCAGACTGTTTAAACCTCCAGTGCTCTGTGTGACACAGGTGGCTTCAAGCAACAGTGCCAATGCCTGCAGGAACAACACCATCCATTCCTAAATCCAGATCAACCTTCTACAACATAAGAACATTACTAATAATGATGACTGTATATTTTACTTGGCAACCAATGAGAAGGTAATACCTCATCACCAGCACACACACACACACACAAAAACCCAAAAGTAACTACAACAGTACGAAGAATTTGTGAATGATTGTGAGAGAGAGAGGCTGGAGGATGGCGGGCATTCAAACAATAAACATCAAATGAAACAACCGCTTCCTGATGTCACAACAGTTCCACATGCCCATACACTTCACCCACACCAAATCAGATCTTAAAGAAGGAGGGGTGGGGTGGGGGGGGTGGGGGGGTGGGGAGGGGTAGTGGAGGGGGTGAAGGGCAACAGGTTGGGGTGAGTTTTGGGGATGGTGGAGGGAGCGAGGAAGGAAAAAAAAAAAAAAAAGGAAGGGATGGTTTGGGAGGTGGGAGGGATGGATGTTTAATTAATAAAGCAGTCTTGTATTCATGAACAGCAAACAGAGAAAACAGAACAGCTCCTCCTCACCAAACCAACCCAGCACAGTCAACCACCTGGAAGTGTAAAGGGACGTATCAATTCACAGTCAATTCCACCTAAAAAAAAAACAAAAAACCAACCACAGACAACCAAGAACATCGTGCAGAGAGCAGACGAAGAATCTTCACCACTAAGGTGTCAGTGCTTCAGGAGTGGGTGTGATGGTTGTATACATGCATAACCTTCTCCCTCTTCCTTCCCCTTGGTGCTGATGGTCTTCCAATGGGCCACGCCCGACACAACCAGGCAGGCTGGTACTACCAGGTCAAGTAGGAACCACTTGTATTCAGAAAAACAAAGCAAAAAAAAAAAACAAAAAACAAAAAAACAAAAAACAAAACAAGCGTTCGTGATAACTGAAGAGGTAACTGATGAAGTCCTCAAATGTTTCCAGTGCACACATCAAAGACAAAAGAAAATGTATGACACACACCCGATACAAAAAGAATCTAAAGCATCTTTTGCGTGGCTAGAGCACCTTTCGATACTATACGCAACACACTTACAAGAACTGCCCAAACACAAAACCCCCGCTGTGTACTAGTTGCCGTGTAGCTGGGAGCTAGCACAGCCCAAACACAAAATCCTGCTGTGTACTAGTTGCAATTAGCTGGGAGCTAGCATGGCCCAAACACAAAAACCTGCTGTGTACTAGTTGCAATGTAGCTGGAAGCTAGCACGGCCCAAACCCAAAACCTGCTGTGTACTAATTGCAATATAGCTGGGAGCTAGCACGGCCCAAACCCAAAACCTGCTGTGTACTAGTTGCAATGTAGCTGGGAGCTAGCACGGCCCAAACCCAAAACCTGCTGTGTACTAGTTGCAATTAGCTGGGAGCTAGCACGGCCCAAACACAAAACCTGCTGTGTACTAGTTGCAATGTAGCTGGGAGCTAGCACGGCCCAAACCCAAAACCTGCTGTGTACTAGTTGCAATGTAGCTGGGAGCTAGCACGGCCCAAACCCAAAACCTGCTGTGTACTAGTTGCAATGTAGCTGGGAGCTAGCACGGCCCAAACCCAAAACCTGCTGTGTACTAGTTGCAATGTAGCTGGGAGCTAGCACGGCCCAAACCCAAAACCTGCTGTGCACTAGTTGCAATGTAGCTGGGTGCTAGCATGGCCATGCTGTGCACTAGTTGCAATGTAGCTGGGAGCTAGCACGGCCCAAACCCAAAACCTGCTGTTCACTAGTTGCAATGTAGCTGGGTGCTAGCACGGCCATGCTGTGCACTAGTTGCAATGTAGAGCTAGGTGCTAGCACGGCCATGCTGTGCACTAGTTGCAATGTAGAGCTAGGTGCTAGCACGGCCATGCTGTGCACTAGTTGCAATGTAGCTGGGAGCTAGCAAGGCCCAAACCCAAAACCTGCTGAGCACTAGTTGCAATGTAGAGCTAGGTGCTAGCACGGCCATGCTGTGCACTAGTTGCAATGTAGAGCTAGGTGCTAGCACGGCCATGCTGTGCACTAGTTGCAATGTAGAGCTAGGTGCTAGCACGGCCATGCTGTGCACTAGTTGCAATGTAGAGCTAGGTGCTAGCACGGCCATGCTGTGCACTAGTTGCAATATAGAGCTGGGTGCTAGCATGGCCATGCTGTGCACTAGTTGCAATGTAGAGCTAGGTGCTAGCATGGCCATGCTGTGCACTAGTTGCAATGTAGAGCTAGGTGCTAGCATGGCCATGCTGTGCACTAGTTGCAATGTAGAGCTAGGTGCTAGCACGGCCATGCTGTGCACTAGTTGCAATGTAGAGCTAGGTGCTAGCACGGCCATGCTGTGCACTAGTTGCAATGTAGCTGGGTGCCAGCACGGCCATGTTGTGCACTAGTTGCAATGTAGCTGGGAGCTAGCACGGCCATGCTGTGCACTAGTTGCAATGCAACTGGGAGCTAGCACGGCCATGCTGTGCACTAGTTGCAATGCAACTGGGAGCTAGCACGGCCCAAAGGCCTAAGCAGCTTACTGCCCATCCTTCTTTACTGCTACATGTCTGGGTGTATCCTTGTAGCAATTTAATTTGTGTGTATGTGTGTTCGCACATGCCTGTTGTGTGTGTGTGTGTGTGTGTGTGTGTGTGTGTGTTGTGTTGGCGCGCATGCGTGTGTGTGTGTGTGTGTGTGTGGTGTGTGTGTGTGTGTGTGTGTGCGAGTGTGAGTGTGTGTGTGGATGCATGTGCAGCCATATCTTCTGTTAAACTCTTGAAAAATCTGTGTGTGTGTGTGTGTGTGTGTGTGTGTGCGTGCGCGCACGTGTGTGTGCATGCATGTGTGCATGCATGCGCATGCATATGACTCCATACATGTGTGTGTATGCTTGTGTGTGCGTGTGTCTCTGTGTGTGTGTGTGTCTGTGTGTGTGTGTGTTTTGTGTGAGTGCGAGTGTGCTTGTATACATGTGTGTGTGTGTGTGTGTGTGTGTGTGTGTGTGTGTGTGTGTGTGTGTGTGTGTGTGTGTGTGCGTGCGTGTATGTGCGCGCGCACGCACACGTACATACGTGCATGCGTACATGTGTATGCATGTGCTTGCGTCTGCATGCCTGTCCAGGAAGCCAGACCACGCACTCCCTCACTAGACTGTGTGCAGTGCACATATAATGATATATGTACACGTTCACACCCAAACAAACACACACAAAAAAACACAAGGTCCACAAAAGGACCTGCAGCTTGCCTCTTGTTGAACCTCAAGCCCACTTCTACATTGCATAAGAACACATGCACCTCTCTCACAATGCCTCGCCCCACTGTAGTCCAATCAACCTTCACCAAATGCCCCCCCCCCCCCCCCCCCCCCCCCCAATGTAGTCTGATCAATCTTCATTGTCCTCTGATAATGAAACAGGAAATGGAAAAACAAGTTTTTCTGGTGCAATCTGCACAGGCACTTCTTGAGCACCATCACCAACTGGGCACAACTGATACCGTTATTAGTTAGAACGAAAACATCAGAGATATACAAATAGTTGGTTGACTGCAGGACCTGGATCAATAAAAACAACTTGCCTGGGTATGGTAGCAGGTCCTTGAGGAAGAGGTGGATGAGGGCGCTTCGGTTTAAAACCTTCTTTGCTCAGAGGGACAAGTGGGAATGGGTAACAGTGGGCAGGGAGAAATGGGGAAGTGAGGAAGTGAGCACTGCCAAAAAGCTGAAAAGTGAATACTGCTTGAAGATGAAAAGTGTTCAGCAAGGATTGAGGGGGAAGGAAGGAGAGAGTTGGAAGGGATGAGGGGGGGGGGGGGGGTTATAGAAGGAGAGGGCAGGGTGGGGAAGAAGAGAGAAATGGGTTAAGAGCAGAAGGACTGGGGGGGGGGGGGGGGGGGGGGGGGGGGGGGGGGGGGGGGGATAAAGTAAATAAAAATAGTAATAATAATGTTAAGAGACAAAATCAAGATAAGTAAGAACAAAGGGCTGTTATAGAGGAAAGTCAGTGTTTGATATTGATTCCATGTGGGTGGATAGTGCCAAGTTTGTGAATAAAGAGGGACTCTTGTTCTTTACGTCTTATAGAGGAAGATGAATTTTGCCAGACTCTCCCACATGCAGATTGCTGCAGTCTGGCAAAATTCATCTTCCTCTATAAGACGTAAAGAACAAGAGTCCCTCTTTATTCACAAACTTGGCACTATCCACCCACATGGAATCAATATCAAACACTGACTTTCCTCTATAACAGCCCTTTGTTCTTACTTATCTTGATTTTGTCTCTTAACATTATTATCACTATTTTTATTTACTTTATCCCCCCCCCCCCCCCCCCCCCCCAGTCCTTCTGCTCTTAACCCATTTCTCTCTTCTTCCCCACCCTGCCTCTCCTTCTCCCCCCCTTCATCCCTTCCAACCCTCCTCATCCCTTCCAACTCTCTCCTTCCTTCCCTCAATCCTGCTGAACACTTTTCATCTTCAAGCAGTATTCACTTTTCAGCTTTTTGGCAGTGCTCACTTCCTCACTTCCCCATTTCTCCCTGCCCACTGTCACCCATTCCCACTTGTCCCTCTGAGCAAAGAAGGTTTTAAACCGAAGCGCCCTCATCCACCTCTTCCTCAAGGACCTGCTACCATACCCCAGGCAAGTTGTTTCATCAGAGATATAATTCCAAGACATGCACATACACAGACAAGACAGACAGACAACTGACCATGACAGACTTTGAAGACGGCGCAGGACAGCAACATAATAACAAAGGTAGTGAGAGAGGGTAATAATGTTGCTTATAGCCCAGCCGACCGCAGAGGGCCATATCAGGGCTAGGTAGTGAGAGACAAAGGAAAGATGGACAAAGAGTAACAAAGAAACAACAACAACAACAAAAAAAGCAAGGCGCAGAAAACGCAAAGACAGACAAACTGTATGTACAACACAGGCCAAGAGAGAATTGTGTGAAGACAGAGAACTTACCTGGCAGAGCTAGAAACATTAAGAGACAGACTAAGGAGAGA
>CM065735.1:33886451-33891451 GCA_033310375.1 Conus canariensis
GTGCTGTTATATCTGCTAGGCAATTTGGTGCTGTGTAAGCAGCCTTCGTTTTGAGTTGTGGGCGTGCATTTATTTCAACATTGGAGCAAGAGTTACCCTACCTGTTTGTTATTCATCTTGAACAAATTATGCATAATTAACTGTGCTCAAAAAAAAAAAAGAAAAAAAAAAATGAAACAAACAAAAAAAGGAAACACTAATTGTCACCACCCTGAATACACTCCTTCAACCACTGAACCATAGCTGGCACCTGTTGCTAAAGCAGAGGATGTAAAACTTGGAATCCACAGAAATAGCACCTGCTGACCAAAACAAAGCCTGGGCTTGCACAGACATAGACACAGCACCTGCTGATCAAAACAGTATAATATGCTTGCGTGTGTGCGCGCAAACGCACAGTCAAACACACATACACAACACACACACAAACGATCTGTGCAAATACAGTACTTTGAACAAATTATGCACAAATAACTGTACTGAAAAAAAAAAAAACCCGCTCATAGTCGCAACCCTGAATACACTCCTTCAATCACTGAACCACAGTTGGCACCTGTTGCTAAGGCAGAGGATGTCAAACTTGGAATCCACAGAAATAGCACCTGCTGATCACAACAGAGGGGCTTGCATGTGCGTGCACACACACACACACATGCAAATTACTCATTGTCATTCACTTTCCTGCCATCTTATTCATATGAGATCCAATCAATTCTAACTCATGATGCTGATGAGGTGTTACAAACTTAAAGAGCTCTCAAAACAACATCATCAAATCTCCTCAGGATACAACAACGACAACAACAACAAGAAGAAGCAATTTTGATTCCGGCCAGCTACCGATCTCTCATTTCACTGACAAAGCTGTGCTTCAGTTGCTTCATGCCTGTATCATGAATGTGAACTCATCAGACATCAGTCGCTAACTTCAGTCTTCAGGACCAGATGACAAAACAGGGTCCCACTCATCGCATGCACTTGCTGTGCACGCATAAAAACAAACCCACAACAAAACTGTTTGCATTCTACTTTTAACTAGCCAGCAACCACAGCTTACAGAGGTTACCTTTCGACAAAAAAAAAGCAACCAATGACATTCATCTTGCTCTTGGATTCAGCATAACATCATGATTCCTTCAGACTGTTCAGCTGATTTCAACATCATCGACCATGGTAAAAGTCTAAACAAACTACAAACATGGTTGGAATTTCTTCTTCTTCTTCTGTTGTGTGGCCACAATCAACACGCTGATTATTTTGCCACAGAATAGGGGGTTTCCATGAACCGGCTGCCAGACTTTAAAAATTCCTTTTCTTTTTTTTCTGTGTCGGTTTGAAATCGCTCTGCAAGTTGCATGAGTAAGTCACAACATTTGCTCCGGATCACACTGACACACTCCCTGCCCCCTAACTGGATCAGAGGGGACGAGAAGTGACGGGCAGGCATCCTAGTGACGACCCCCCCCCCCCCCCCCCCCCCCCCCCCCCCCCCCCCCCCCCGCCGCTGCAGCGGCCCTCCTACCAGCACACCCCCTACCCCTACCTACCAACCAAGCACTCTCACATTCATACAGGTCAGTTTGGGTTTGCGTTTGTTTTGATATTACTCCTGAAGTTACGCAGCAGCGAGACTGTCAAGAGTGTCAGCACTGAGGTGGGAGGTGACTTTTTGAAACCGTCGGGGGAGTCTGCCTCTACAATGTGTACTGGGAGTTCATCCCACTCACGGATGGCTCGGTGGAAGAATGAGAAGAGCCTATATCGCTGTTCTCTCCTGGTTTTACATCACGATTCCTTTCGACTGTTAAAGTTGTTTTCAACATCATCGACCTCGGCAGAAGTCTAAACAAACCACAAACATGGCTGGAATTTTAAGCGCTGCGCTTTCCCGGTTCATGTCTTGATCAGCTGAACTGAACTCAAGCTTCTAACACTGACCCCATTTCCTGCAACATTCTACGCCTGGCCTGTGGCGTCCCTCAGGACTCGCAGCAAGGACCGGTCCTCTGCATTCTGCGTAACCAAACCTCTTCACAAACTTCGGATACAGGCATGCATTTTACAACCAGCCATTTTCTCACTCGGGGTTCTCTCACAATCCCCCTTGTTCTCTAAGCCCCTCTCTGTGTGGACACTCCAGGGAGGCAGCGTCACACTTCTCCTGGTCTGGAAACACAATTTAATTTTGGAGTTCCACCCGAGTTTGAGTTTCAAATTTTGTGCTGATGCACCGGTTTCCTTCCAACTCCCTCAGTCTTGAATTCTCTGCTGTGTGAAATTTATGTTTAAATGAGTCAATTTCATCCCTTTAAATTAAAAATAGCTCAGAAAACCTATCTGTCAAAGACTACCGGCTTTAAGATGCTCAGCTGACTTGCTGTTCTTTCTGCCATGTTATCAGCTGCTGGTCTGAATTGGTGAGAGTATGATCACAAAGTTCTGCAATGATATTATTTTTATGGCATGTTTGTGTGTGTGTGTGTGTATGTGTGTGTGTGTGTGTGTGTGAGAGAGAGAGAGACAGAGATACAGAGAGTGTGTGTATGTGTGAGTGCTGTGTGCAGAGAGACAGAGAGCAAGAGAGTGTGTGTGTGTGTGTGGGGGGGGGGGGGGGTAGTAGAGAGAGTTCTCTCTTCTTTTTCTGTTTAAATTTACAATGTGTAAGTGTGCGCGCGCTCGTGCGTGCATGCGTGTGTGTGTGCATGCACATGCATGCAAGAGAGAGAAGGAGTAGACAGAGGATAAGCACTGGGATGGAGAGAGAGGTAGAAGGGGAAAGAGAGAGGGCATGTGGATGCCTGCTTACTTGTGTGTGTGCATGCATGCCTGTGTGAACAACTTTTTCCAACTTTTTCTTGTTTCTGTTCAAATGTTTGTTTTTTCTTTGAATGTGCATCAGTGTCCACACTGTGACAGCTGAATGCACACTAGAAATTTTCCTTCACATTCATTTAAACAGACCAACAGTGATGCTGAGGAGTTGACATGAAACATGTTATGTTTGCTAGCCATGTGTTTACTGCTGGACGTGATGTACATATGAACAGAACTGGATTTTTTTTTTTCTTTTAAATTCAGGTGATACAGTTTTGCTGGGTAAAAGCAATTCTGGTTTCTCAGAGAGTATTACAGAGCTGCTTATTCAATACTTTCATCTTATCAAGTCAGAATTCTTCTATATGTGGCTTTATCACCTTGTCCATAATATGCTGTACATGTTCCAGTGCAGACTTTAAAAAGATCAAATTTGATCAGATCTACCTCTTTCAGGTAAGGGAAAGTTCATCGCTCAACCTTGTTTTGAAAGCAACACCACAATTATTTTCCTATGAATTCATGACTCTGACATGGAGGGGGGTCACACAGAGTGCTCCGAACTGGGCACACCACAGCCTGAACTGACTGTCCTACAGACTCTTGACGCTCACAAGTGGGGACAACACCAGCTCTTAAGCTGCAACACACAATTCAGAAAGCACAGAGGGCCACTCCCTGTCTAACAGGCAGTGCAGTGCTTCAGCCGCTTAAGTCACATACACTTACATACATTTATGAAAAAAAGAAAAAGAGAAAACACAAATACTCTCACACACACAGAGACATGGTGACACACATATTATGCGCATAACTATGAAGTCTGCCACACCTACTCTCCAAACACTCTCCACAAAAAGAAAACGACAGTCAAGCCATACCCAGAATCCATCCTTTCCATTTTAGAAGGAAAGAATGAACAGTGTCAGGAAGCGAACCATGGATCCAACTCACAATCCCAATGGCAAACACTGAGCAGTATATCCGGATTTCTATGTATTCATCAGCGCAGCTTCATAAAAGGACTGCCTTCATGATGGCGTCTGGTCCTCTGTTGGTCATCTTCTGCACTGACATCAACCGCACACCCACTTACACTGGAGACCGGTTGTATCCAAACCCAAAAGCACAGATCGCCTTGGCTTAAGGCTGTGTCAGGCCAACTCTTGAACTGACATAGGCTAGAACACCAAGGCTACATCAAAATGTTGTTATGCTCTGCATAGTTATGCGGGGATTGTCTTCAGTTGTGACAAGCTCCTAGCATAACATTATCAGTCTCCAAAATCCCCCGAAGTCGGAGTGTGGCTGTCCATGTGGCGGGGTAATCAAAAATGGTCCCACACATAATGTTCTCATCCCCAGCTGATGCATTTGTACCATAGTGTTCAAGTACTTTGGCTGTTTGGATGATCCCTGGAGTCTTTTAGGCACGGTACGACAACAATAACAACTAAAACACAGAAATCTTTTTTTTTCTTTTTGACACTACTAGTGACAGACATCCTTCTCTGTGTCTTTAGCTCTTGCTGAAATGAAAATCAGTAACATGGAGCTTAATCCACCACCTCCCCTGCCCTCCTTCTCCATGCTGAAATCCACCACTGATTGTTGGTGGGTTGTTTTTTCAACCTTGTGTCATCAACAACAACATCAGCTGCAGCAAGGATAGACGTAGGAGAAACATGTCCACCTCAAACATGTTGCTTATCACGTAAGTCAAAATTCCAAATCAGACTTCTACCTGTCTTCTTTATACTTCTTCCATTTAATGTCATGGTTGTCTTGCACACACTGCAGAGGTAACTGTAGCATTGGGGAAGGCTAAAACGGTTTTCTTTTAAATAAAAATCATCCAGAATGCCATATTAAAAACAAAAAATAATCAATGTTGTGAGCACTTCATTGTGTCAGGAACGACAAACACTACAGGTATATCCAAAAGTTCTGTCACTAGCTGAATTACCAGAACATCTTTCAGACTTCTCTAGCGCCAAGATCCAAATCACTCCTTGACCTCTGCTCATCTGGTCATGTTGACAATAGACTTGGGGGCTGGTCTGCACAAGAAAAGGTCTGTAACTCAGACTGAAATCTGAATTGGATTGATTGTCCCCTGAGTAAACCAACTGACATGGAAACAGCCTTTGCAATCCATGCATCTTCTCTTTATAGGAAAAATACGG
>CM065735.1:33896451-33986451 GCA_033310375.1 Conus canariensis
CTATGAAATGACAGGTATTTCTCTCTTTTAAAAGAACCTAAAAAAAAAAAAAAATCATAATTGGTGGAACATCTCTGGACAAGGTCTTCATTATTAATGAGTCTGCTGTAAAAATGCATTCAAAGTGATATATCAATCCCAACACTATGTGTTTTTATAATCAGTGGTTCATCACATGATATGCTCTATGGAGCCTCCCCGTCTTTTAAAGGTGCGCAGGTCTGTAATTTAAACAAAAACAAAACAAAACAAGACATGATGATCTGGACCTTTTTTTTTTTTTTTAATCTGGCATTCTTTGCGAGATAATCTGCCGCCTTGAGTGCCTCAAAGGCCAAAGTGACTGGGAAACCATGCCAGAACAATGTTACAGCTATCAGATGTCAGACAGATGTCAAGCTGGAAAAAAAAGTAAAAGGTCATGAGTTCACTGTGGTTATAATGTTTCCTGCCATAAATGATCTCCAGAGCTGGGAGTCAGAGAGAGAGAATAAGAATGTGGTTCTCTTTGGACTGACAGAACGATCTCCTTCTGTGCCAGGACTTCAGGAGGGCTGTGGGTCACTGGGTGTGAGTTCAGCAGTGACGCTGGAGTTGTCAGGGGGAAGGTGCTTTGAAAATTCTACTGCAGGAACCCCTGAGCATGAAGCAGGAGAAACGTCTCCATCCTTAGTCTTGGAACCATCAGTGCATTTTTCTGTGAAAGAATGAACACTAGGAACAAAGTTTTTCACACACACACACACACACACACACACACACACACACACACACACACACACTCACTAATGTATGTGTGTGTGTGTGTGTGTGTGTGTGTGTGTGTGTGTGTGTGTGTGTGTGTTGTATGCCGGAAAAAAACTGGTGGAATCCTTACAGAAAGAAGACGGATCAAAGCAATATCCAGAGTTTAAAAAAAAAAAATAAAAAAAAATAAAAAATGCCATAGTTAATGTCAGGAAATTCTGAAAGGTCACAAACCAACTCTGAGATTGATATCTGAAGTCTTCAAAAGGGGAAGAAAACTTCCTAAAGATGGCACATAAGTCTAAGTGGGGAAGCTTTTCAAATTACTTAAATTACATCTGGGATGGAAAACAGTCTCAAACAGGGTTTTTTGGATTCTGAGAACGAGTCCAGCAACAGTTTTCAACGCTACAACTGGGAATGCCTTGGACTCAGAGATGTGAAGACCACTAAACCACAATACAATTATTATCGTCTTTTCTTCCACATTTGTACTCATACAAAATTTGTTGTAAGAACTAATCATATTTTGGCACTTTACATTTTCCTTGAGTATTCAAATGGAACAGAAGAACTACAAACATATCAAGATTAAATTTAAGTCAGAATTAAAGAAAAACAAATTGCACTTGCCCCCGAAGTCGGAGTGTGGCTGCCCATGTGGCGGGGTAATCAAAAACGGTCACACAGGTAATGTTCTTATCCCCAGCTGATGCATTTGTACCACAGTGTTCAAGTACTTCGGCTGTTTGGATGATCCCTGGAGTCTTTTAGCCAGGGTACGACAACAACAACAACAACTTGCCAAGAATTCATTGTTACTGATTATTTCAACATTCTTAAAACTCTTCTACATGGAACTTGACACATCAAGCACTTGACACACACTGCACTATCCCATCCTGAAAATGTGCAATGTATGCCCCAAACATACACTGACCCAGAGACGGGACAACAGACCATACGCAAGTTTATGCTCGGAATGTTTTTTTTCATGTTAACTGTTCCATGTGTGTTCAACAACATATATCATTTGCCTAAGTTTACCGATTTCAAAATTCTTTATCCACACCAGTTAGATTTCATGACTTTATTTATACAGTACACTCAAACAGGTACTCATTGTCCACCGCCTGTACACCTGAAGTGCAAACCAGGCATCAATCTTCCTCATGCCTGGCAAATCTGTGTTTACAGGAAAGCCATCCTATATAGTCAACATTACAACCTGAAACTAGTCACCAAACAGTAGATTAACATGGACGAGGGAGAGAGGGAGGGAGAGAGAGAGGGAGGGACAGACAGAGACACAGAGAGAAAGACAGAGACAGAGAGAGAGAGAGAGAAAGACAAAGAGACAGAGACAGAGAGAGAGAGAGAGAGGAAGAGAGAGAGACAGAGACAGAGACTGAGAGACAATGAGAGAGACAGAGACAGAGAAAGACAGAGAGAGTGACAAGAGACAGAGAGAGAGAGAAACTAGATAGAGAGAGAGAGAGGGAGAGAGAGAGGGAGAGAATGTTTCAACATTTGCTCAGCACACAGAAAAAAAAAAAGAAAAAAAGCAGTAATTCTGGCCCTGAACAAACCCCCTAATGATGGGGCTGTTTCCCCCTGACCCTCTCCGCCCCGCCACATTCCACCACAGGAAGAAGAAAACCACAAGTGGGGAACTTGTTCCCCTGAGTGGTGTGCAAGTTGTAAGGTGAGGGAGGAGACAGATAACAGCCCATTATTACCACCAGCCTGCTGGAGGGGGGGGGGGGGGGGGATGTTCCCAGGAGATGGGGGTGACACAAAGCTGTTCAGGTAACCCAGGTGACCTGCCTTCCCGGCACCTATCTACCACACCCTCCACCTCCGGCTGTTTGTAACTTGAGATTCCGGCTGAGGCAGAAGTCTACCCGCCATTCAACGACAAAAATTGGTGGAGACATTTTTGTGTGTGTGTGTGCGTGGGTCTTCCTCAGTCACTGAATGATCCGTCTGACCACAAAAAGACAACAGTGGACAGAGACAGTGCTGTGTAGTGTGGCTAACTAATACTAGCAGCTTTTAAGACAAGTGTACATTTAATCTGCTTTTTTTGTTTTGTTTTGTTTTACATAGTGTGGCCATCCTGGATGAACTTTATCGTGAGCTATTCACCAACTATAAAAGAGTGAATAGATTTCAGTACTTACCAAAATGCCAATGATCAAAAGTAACACCGTAAAAGTCACACATGAATGTGTGACTGCCTTCAACTGCAATTGATGATTGTTGGTCTCATGGAGATCTGTCTAGCTTTAATGATAACAGCTACCTTAAAATAATCACTTGAATATGAATAAAGAAAGAATTATTCAGTTGATCAACAAGCACATATGCTATACACATAGCTGAAGATCTCCACATGACTTGGCTTTTCATGGGTTCTTTCTACTAGCTCTACTGTCCACATAGGGCCTAGTGCATTACTAGTAACCAGTATTCTAAATTTCTATATTTTCTTCTTCAACACCAACCCCATTCATAACAATTCACTGGTTCTTTCTACTATAGTATTAGTGTTGTATTGGTATTCTTTTTCTTCTTCAGTACCAACACCATTCATAACAACAACTACTCAGTTATAAAAAGAAATCATAGTTATTTCCGACACAGTTTCCTCTTTCCACCAATCCTCAACCGCCCACCTCTGGTCCCAGTCTGCCAGTTCCTCTACTTCTACAGTCAGAATGACCAGGATGACCAGGATGCTATAAAGCCAGGTTGGCCCCACAAAAGGCTGTTGTCCAGAAGTGGGGCATGCCCTCATAAAGATCACAAGGTGTGTAGTTCAGTGTCCCCCCCCCCCCCTCCTCCCCCAGCAAACCCATGAATGGCAACAGGTCTGAGAGGGCGCTGCAGTGTCCCTGCCACTGACTGAACAAAAACAAGAGGCTCAAGCAAGGCATGGCCTGTTAGTGTTACACTTTAAGCCCATATATGATATTGGACCAACATCACCAAGATAACACCACATTGTTATCATCAAGCACCTTCCCATGACACATACGATATAGGACCAAGATAACACCACATTGTTATCATCAAGCACCTTCTCATGACACATATGATATAGGACCAAGATAACACCACATTGTTATCATCAAGCACCTTCCCATGACACATATGATATTGGACCAAGATAACACCACATAATGTTATCATCAATCACCTTCCCATAACACATATGATATTGGACCAAGATAACACCACATTGTTATCACCAAGCTCCTTCCCATGACACATATGATATTGGACCAAGATAACACCACATTGTTATCATCAAGCACCTTCCCATGACACATACGATATAGCCCTTTATAGGACCAGGATAACACCACATTATCATCATCAAGCACCTTCCCAATGACACATATGATACAGGACCAAGATAACACCACATTGTTATCATCAAGCACCTTCTCATGACACATACGATATAGGACCAGGATAACACCACATTGTTATCATCAAGCACCTTCCCAATGACACATATGATATAGGACCAAGATAACACCACATTGTTATCATCAAGCACCTTCTCATGACACATACGAAATAGGACCAGGATAACACCACATTGTTATCATCAAGCACCTTCCCAATGACACATATGATATAGGACCAGGATACCACCACATTGTTATCATCAAGCACCTTCCCAATGACACAAGCAAGCCAAGAGTATAAACACTGAGAAAAACAGCAAAAAGCTCAAAGAACAAAGAACAGAACAAGATTCACACATGTACACACACTGTTTATACCGATCGATTTACCTACAAACAAGTGAGCATAATACTCATGAAACTGCCTGTTTTACAACAAAACTGAACCAGACACTGAGAAAGATCAGTTATCTGTTAACAGCTAGAACATAGACCATGCAGGCAAAACTGAATATATCTGTTAAGTACGAAGGGGCTTTCACAGTAAGCGTAACAGTCATAAAACTGCCTGTTTTAAATAACAAAACTGAACAAGACAGATCAACTATCTGTTCACAGTTAGAACATAGATCATGCAGGCAATATCTGTTAAGTACGAAGGGGCTTTCACAATCTCTAGCCATGTCTTTTATAATAACCAAAGCAAAGATTACCATCACTTTTTCATGAATTAATTAATCATTCAATGTAGGCACACACCTGTCTCTTGGATTGACATGCTAACGGTTCTCTGATGAATGGCTTTAAATTCAGTCAATTCTCTGGACTTGCCTGCTAATAATCATATCATAGAGCTGTTCAAACCATCCAGAACAATCTCTCATTCTCTGATAACAAGTCAGTCGAGGTATGTCAATGCACTGGGCTTATGTAGTTTTAGCATCATAGGACAATGGCCATAATGGGGTTTATTTTTCTTTACTCCAGAAACTAGAGATTTGTCTGATGGTATTTTCATCCCAGTTTATAAATACATGAGCCAAGCATTACAGAATGTTATCTAGTGATCTACAAGAAAGTCTTGTCCTCAGACAGGCAATTAAATCCATCGTCTCTCTCTCTCTCTCTCTCAAAAAAATCAAAACAGTCATATCCTCGCTTACGAAAAAAAAAAATTCACCAGTAATATTTCAGTTCTTCTGCTTCATCATGTTCATGCCTTTAATTTTAAATTCAAAAACTAGAGCTGTTCGTTCAGATTATCAATTAGTCCAAAGGAGCACTGAGACAGAGCTTGTAAGTTTGTTTTGACATAGAGAGAGAGAGAGAGAGAGAGAGAGAGAGAGAGAGAGCCAGAGACAGATACAGAGACAGTAAATTACAGAATGAAGAAAAACAAAACAAAAAAATACTGAAGGAAGTAGAAGGGGGAAAATGTGACAAGGTATTGACAGCCACTATTATCTCCCCCCCCCCCCCCCCAATTCCCCCCTCCCCTCTCTCTCTCTCTCTCGCTCCCCATTTCCCTCTCAAACATTCCTTAGCATTATCAATTTACATTTTACAATGCCAACATCCACTGTCTCCACCACCCACCCCCCTTCTCCTCCCACTTCCTTCCCAAGATGTATGTCTGGATGACTTTGTTCCTTGCCGACATGACGATAAGAGTGTGACACCGACGACAGTGATAAAAAGAATTCCAACACAGCTAAAGTGGCGGTCTTTGCCGTCGCTCTCTTTCTTCCCCAGCGGTATCTATCTGACTCTAGCGCCATGGCACATGTGGATGGGCATTCATGGGCATTTCCTCTGCCATGCGAGCCATTACACAGGACACCTGCAGGTGCGACACTCCCTCACGCATTTCATGGGCCCACAGCGTCATGCATGTGGCAAGACCCCGAAGCTTTGTTCATCAGCTTAGAGGATGTAATGCAAGCTGCCAAGATCTGAGACGAGGGGCCGAAATAGCTCAGTTGGTAGAGCATCGGACTCGCAATCTTTGGGTTGCGGGTTCGCATCTCCGCCGGGCCATTTCGGTACGGGGGGATTTTTCCCTCGGAGTTAACATTAGTTCTGACTCCATTTCCCATACAGTCCTTCGAATGAGACTATAAACCGAGGTTCCATGGGTGAATGCACGCACAACATCTTGCACACATGTAAAATCCCATCACCAACTTTCGGAAGAGAAGGCCAGTTTGGCCGTTGGTATGGATGATACGTTACACATAGCATGCACATTCAAGCTTCCCCGAAGTTGGAGTATGACTGCCTTAATGGCGAGATAAAAATGGTAATACACAGAAAAGTGTCAGAATAATCAACATGATGATTGTAGACACTAAAAGAAAGAAGAAGAAGAAGACGTGATCATCATCTTTGATAAAAACTCTATTATGTCATACCGCTTGTGCTGAGAAGTCTTCATCCTCAAGCCACATGACTCAACTCCCCTCCCACAATAATTTTCGTTGGCTGTCATCTTCCTCTGTCAACTGAATTAGGCAAACATCTGAAACGTGATGGTTAGTTTCACCCTTCAAAAGGGGAGATCAAGCTTCACCAATGCTAGTGTTACTGATCCATCACAGGCCATTTAGAAAGAATGAAAACATTCATCTTCAGTATGTATACTCAACACTGCTGTATGCCAGAGAGGGGAATGGTCATCTCTCCTGCTCTGAGACCTTGTGTTGAGTTCTACTGACTGTCCCAGCAGAACTCCTAATTAATTCTAATTTCCAAATCTCAAGACTACAGATTTGTATTCATGCCTTACCTTTTTAACAAGATAACATTATGCCAATACTTGGTAAAAATCTGTTAAGATGATTTAATGGATAATGGTGACTGTCTTAACGCTCTGTGGTTGGTGACTAATCGATACTTCTGTTTGCCTTTATTGCATGCAAACTGCACCACCTGAGTATGTAACTACTCTTAAAAATGATATCCCTGCAACTGTTTTACAGTTCCTTATTGTCTTGCACTACTTGACAGTTGTTTAAAATCCACTCAAAACCTGAGTGAAGACACTAAAGTACGTGTTGTCTCCTCCATCTGAATCTGACCACTTTTGCTTTGCTGCTTTTCAGTCTTGTTCTGACCCCACCTTTCTTTGTGAATGTAGAAGAAGACTAAGCTTTCCTTTCAACCGAGTACACACACCATTCATTATTATAGTTCACTTTTTTATAGTTTTAATAACAGTCATGATGTTGATGATGATTTTTGAAAAAGCAAAAATAATGATTTAGTAATGACAGTAATACTGAATACCACAATCATAAAAAAATTCATGATAAAGTTGTCCTGAAATTCATACTTTAATAATCGTTGCTAATTACAATAATCATGAAAGTTTTATGATAAAGTTGTCCTTAAATCTATACTTTAATAATCGTTGCTAATGACAATAATCATAAAAAATTCATGATAAAGTTGTCCTTAAATTTATACTTTAATAATCGTTGCTAGTCCTGTTATGCACTGTTTTGTTTTGTGCTAATCATTTTGCATTTGGTGTGTGTGTGTGCATGCATGCATGCGTGCGTGCATGCATGTGTACGTGTGTTAATATATACATGATGAATATAATGTGTGTGTGTGTGTGTGTGCATGTGTGCGTGTGTGTGTGTGTGTGTGTGTGTGTGTGTGGTGTGTGTGTGTGAGAGAGAGAGAGAGAGAGAGAGAGAGAGGAGAGAGAGAGAGAGAGAGGAGCGAGCGAGCGAGAGTGTGTTGAACACTTTCATCAGATCATAGATCATGGAGATGGGTTTGCCAAGCCTCTGTGACAGATCATCAGACTGGCCAGATAAAGTGTCATCCACATCACAGTAAAAAAAAAAAGTAGAAAGGAATGAAAACACGATCTGCTTTACCTACAACAAGTTTACTACTGTGTATATACATGCTGTATTTTTCATTATACACCAAGTCTACACATGCGCTCAGATCAGTTAGAGGATTCGATACATTTCAGTGAGATACAAGTCAAGATCTCTTTTCATCCCCCCCTCCCCCCCCCCCCCCCCCCCCCCCCCCCACCAAAAAAATAAAATAAATAAAAAAGATGTACAAGGTTTGAATGAGTATCCCACTTTCGTTTTAAGCTGAAGGAAAAAAAACAACACATTTATGCATATATATGGATCTGTGTAGTCCAGTATCTGGGCTGTTTTGGTTTCTTGATTTTGTCCATCTGCATTGCCAGAATCACAACAGACTGTTTAGATGGCACCAAGCTCTATCATTTGGGACACACAGCAGAGAATCAATAATTCAGCACAAGACACAGTTTTCTGTATTATCATAATTATTCTGTTTGTAATGACCTGACTCTACTTCTTTCCTTAAAACATTTTGTTACTTGACTTTGTGACTTTGTCCATGATATTTTGCCGTCCATTGTTCTTAAAACAAAATCACCTCTTTGTTTGTTTGTTTGTTTTCCTTTTTAGTTTAAAAGCAGAAGAAGAAAAAAAAAAAAAGAACAGAAAAGTGGCCTCATCTTTTTTTCATGCCAAACTGACATGGTCACTGACTGTGTACACAGTTCATGTCAAGTACTGCTTTCAAAGACAAAACAGGGTGCGCTATGTACAAGGGAGTTACCAAATAAGCCGTTTTCAGCATGACTGTCAATGGGAAGCGCATAATGCAATGTATCAACTGCTAGGCATGTATGACTTGTAGACAGGCAGCCATCCATCTGCCTGACAGAGTGTTGCCACTCCTCAAGCACTCCTCACTGCCCCTGGGGCCTCTCAAGTTGGCTAAGAGTAGGACTAGGAGGCCTATCATTGTAGGCCAGTGAAAAACACAAGGGGCAACTACGCTGCCCACACAGTGCACACACACACAAGCACGCACGCATGCACGCATGTACGCACACACACACACTCACACACACACATCGTATACACACACACACACAACACACGCACACACACACACACACACACATGCACACACACACACGCACACACACGTGCACACACACACACACACGCACGCACGCAAACACACACACACACATACACCACACACGGATACACCACACACACACACATACACACATGAAAGTGATGTAAGCATGACTGCACAAATTATGATCAAATGTACAACAGTATGAACTTGGTGACCTCATTATGATCAAATGTACAACAGTATGAACTTGACGACCTCAACAGACAGAATACATCACCACCATGGAAACAAAACAAAACAAAAACAACAACAACAGATTTTTAGTCATGCTTCAAAGACCAAAACTATGGATTGAACACATCTGCTCTGAATGCACAAACATTCGTTATGTTACAGAAAGTCACACACACACACACACACACACACACACACACACACACACACACACACACACACCACACATAAAGAGAATTTTAAAAATAAGAAAAGGATGACAAAGCGTTTGTCACACTGTGCATGGTACTGCATAATAATAACACAGATCTGTATGAATCCTCAAATTCAAGGCGTCATACTGTCAATCATGGTACTGTACAGGCAGTTCACAGTCTAGAACAAGCTCTCTGATGTCATCAGGCATTCAGTTGTCAACTACTGGTCAGTGAAAGCGCAACTGATCGATCTTGAAAGCATAGATATAATATAAAATAATTTTCACAACAAAATTTAGCACTACCTGTTCAGGAGCCTTAAGAGAGAGAGAGCGAGAGAGAGAGAGAGGGAGGGAGGGAGGGAAGGGGGGGGGGGGAGAAGAGAGAGAGAGAGAGAGAGAGAGAGAGAGAGAGAGGAGAGGGAGAGAGAGAGAGACAGACACACAGAAACAGAGAGAAAGAGAAAACAAGAAAGAAAATCAAGTATCTATCTAAAATCAAGTATCTAAGTTTGTTAGCATTACGTTCTCTACTTTGGGGGAGAGTTCTGGATATTGTGTTACTGTTATTGTTATAAAGTTCTTGGTCTGCACGCCTACTTGTAAAGTTCTGCTGTCAGGATAAAATTTTCTATTATTTTTAGGTTGTTTGATTGCAATTTTAGCAACAGATTTTCATTCAATGATCTACCAAAAAATTCTAGTCATATATGCCATTAAAACTAAAAGAAAGAAAAAAAAAGACTAAAGCACACTAGTTCATAGACATTCACTGTAAAAGTAAACATCCAGTGCATTAAAACTTCACAATGGTGTTTCAGACGCCCAAGTTATCTAATTAAATTCTTTTCATTACATTTTATATGGTAATGACTGCTGTCAATTTTTGTGTGTATTTGCTTAGCAGTTAGTTTTAATATGGTTTATAAATACATTTGTGAAAAAGTTCACAAGGTTCCGTGCTCCTCCCAGGAAACACACCCTACCCCCCCCCCCCCCCCCACCACCACCACCACCCTCCCCACCACCACCACCCCAGAAAATATTAATGACAACTGACGTTGACAATTAATGAACAATGAAACAAAACGAACTTGACAAATGATGCAAGACAGAGCAGGGACTGAGATAGCCACAAACATTATAAATGAATATAGGTGTAATGTTATGATTTGGAGAGAACTAGTTAAACTAAAGCAAAGGCAGTGATAAAGTATTTACAAAGAAAATATAATATATAGCTAATTCACATCCTCCTATGAGGTCACAAATACACAACAAGTGACGGAACTAATTGCTAAGTGCTGATTCTTGATCAATGGCAGACCTGTGTATTCTGCACTAGGATTAGATCAGGAGCATGAGAAACAAACCAGTTGACACTTGAGCTGTGTCTGTGAGGCACCAGGACAATGAAGGGAAAAGGAGATGGGTGTGTGAGGAGGGGGGGGGGGGGGGGGGGTACTACAAGGTGTTTTGAAGCTTCATCAGATTCTCTTTCTGCTCATTCGAACCTCTGGCACAACAGCAATCCATAGGTACTCTATTTCACCAGATAAACTCACACAAAGGTTTTACATATACTACCACCAGCAATGGTCAAACATGCCACAACACTCATCGAGACTTTTTGAGCCTGCCACCAGTCTCCCATACAGGGATGAAATTAGGTTAGTGTCATTTTCACCTTAGTTTATGTTCTCACGAAGTTTGCAAAATAAGACACTGTGTAATGTTGTGTTGTCGCAGGGTATGCCATACAAAAAGGTGTTGGTGCATGCAAGTGTGTGTGTGTGTGTGTGTGTGTGTGTGTGTGTGTGTGTGTGTGTTTGTGTGTGTGTGCGTGTGTATGTGTCTGTGTGCGTGTGTATGAGTAAGCGCATGTGCATGTGTGTGTGTGTGAATGCGGTTGTTAAGAGCGTATACATATGTGTGTGTGTGTGTGTGTGTGTGTGTGTGTGTGTGTGTGTGTGTATGCACGCATGTGTGGGCACATGCATAAGTGTGTTTCTGTGTCTGTGTGTGTGCTTGCATGTGTGTGAGTGTGTGTGTGCGTGTGTGTCTGTGTGAGAGACAGCGAGCTTGTCCATGTAACGTGTTCTGCTCTGTGAGAGAGAGAGAGAGAGAGGAGAGAGAGAGAGAGAGATAGACACAGAGAGAGAGAGAGACAGACAGAGAAAAGAGAGAGTGAGTGAGTAAGTGTGTGTATGTGTGTGTATGTGTACATGTATGTGTGTGAGTGTGTGTGTGTGTGTGTGTGTGTGTGTGTGTGTGTGTGTGTGTGTGTGTGTGTGTGTGTGCATGTGCACGCGCGCGAGTGTGTGCATGTGTGTGTGCTTGAGAGTATACATGTGTATGTGCTACTATATAAATGTATGTTTGGTTGTGTGTGTGTGTGTGTGTGTGTGTGTGTGCGTTATCGGGAGTAGCCAGCTGTTTGTTTAGATCTAACAAGTGTGATGAGTAAGCTTACATTTGCACTCGTTACTTACCGTCTCTTTCCTGTTCTTCTTCAGCATGGACCGTCCAAGGGACACATTGCCTCCAATAAACTCAATGTTGCATGGTTTGATTTGCCGTGGAGTAACCCGGTACCCGCCAGCGCTGCCAGCATTGCTGGTGTCCTCCGCAGTGATGCTGCTCAAGTCCAGACGAGGCACTCCGGCAGCAGCACTAGACTTGGCAGCCTGTTTCTCCTTCCGCTTTTTCTGGAGCTGACTGCTGTCAAAAATCTGCGAAACTCCAGTAGGTTTGCTCCTGCTGGCCTGCTCCATTCTCTTCCGAACGCTGGCAATTTGATTCTCAATTTCTGACGGCAGATTGGACTCAGCACTGCTCTGTGCTTTCTGTGATGCAGGGGTCAGCCGTTTCCGAGGAATCTCATTTTCCTCCTCTGCAGCATCCGGCCCATGGTGAGTTTTACCCAGGCGCACGCCAAAGAGTTCACCTGGGCGTTTGGTCTCATTGGACTCAACCTCTTGTTTCTGATTGTTTTGTTTCAGACGGTTTGCAATTATGCTAGGGATACCTTTTACTGGTTGGTTTGATTCTTCCACTTTTGTCTCGTCTGCAGCCGTTTCTTCAGCGTCTGGTTTAGCGGCCTCAGAAAATGCAGTAGTCTGGTTTGTCTCCATCTTGTCTTCATGCTTGGAGGCGAAAGTTCTTGGGGCCTTGGTGGGCTTAGATGGCTCAACTGGAGTGAGAGTCACAGGCTGTGGCTGTGAATCCTCTATACGGGGTGAAGTTGGTTTAAGGACATTAGCCCACTGTGCTTCATTTGGCTCTGCTGACCTGGGTGAGAAAGCTCTCTCTTCTGATCTTCTCTGTTTTGGAATAGGTGGGGCTTGGCCTTTGGAATGTGTTCCATTTATCTTATTTGATTTTTTCATGCTGTGGCCCTGTTTGTTTAAATCTTCTGCTGCTTCTCCATGCTTAGTGAGATCAACTGTCTGGTCTGAGCTTCCTCGCCGTAGTCTCTTATGCATGCTATTTTGTTAGGTTTTGTGCTTGAACTCTTTTTTGAATAAATCAAGTAACGGTTACCTTCCCCTTCATCTGTCTTGTTTTCTTTGAAAGGAGCAACAGGCATGACTGGGCTAGTCTTTTTTATGCTAGGAGTAAAGGATGGAGGAACTGCTGTACTAGAAGTAGAACTGGAAATACCTGTACTGTTTGGCAAGCTGGTTCGAGATGCAACTGATGGATGTGAAACTTGAATAGCTTTTACAGCAGCAGTTGAACGTGGAGAAGCAATGGGACGATTTTCAGCACTGTTTGAGCTCTGGAACAATGATGGTTTGATGTTTTCGGATGAGTCAGATTCAATTGTACTCTCAGCAGCAGGTGAAACAGCAGTGGCAAATACAGGAGGGAATGTTGTTGGCAGAGGCGGAGGTGCTGTGGAATTTGAAGAGTCATTGGTACCAGCAGTTCTGCTGTGATCAGAAGTCCAAGAAAATCTGTTCTTGGTTGCATCATATCTCTGTGTAATGTCAGCATTGATTCGTGGAGACTGTGGTTTGTAAGATCTTGATTCCTGATGTGTTGCCTTGGAAGAAATATCTTTTGGGCTCACAGCTGGTTCTCGAGGACTTAAAACAGTATCTCGCAGGTTAGTATTTGAATCTCTTGGTGACATGACAATGTCTCTGGGTGTTAAGTTTGAATCTCTGGGAGTTAAATTGGACTTTCTAGGAGTTGAGCCAGAATCCCTGGGAGTAAGGATAAAATCTCTTGGAGTGTAACTGGGTTCACTCTCAACATCACCAGGATGGGTTGATGTTGGGCTCAGAGGTTTTCCAGACTCAAACAGACTTCTGACGACTGACACTGTGTTTGGTTTGGGCAGTTCATCGGTTGAATTCTCTGCACTATAACCAGGCATATGATCAGCCACTGTGGCATCCTCGTCAGTTTCATTCTCAGCAGGTGTGTATTCTGATGGTGGATTTTCAATCAGGATGATGTCATCACGTCCCAATTTAACATCTGGTGCCACAACATGTGTGTCTCGTGGAGACTTTACAGATAAAGTGGAGTGATCTTGACTTCGCTCAACATGTCGCAGCACAACAGGTAGATTGAGGGAACCTTTTTTACGAGTAATAGACTCAACACTTCTGGCACGATGCTGTGCACTGTCTGACAGAAGTCGTCCTCGCTTGCGCTGTCGTTCACTCGTGTCAGCAGCTCGATGCTCTGTCCTGTCCAGAATATCTTCTACACTGGAGGCAGTTTTTATACGTGGTATAGACGGCTCTTCCCTTACCTCAAGGGAAGCAAACCTACCCATAAGTTTATGAACAAACCCAGAGCCTGGTCTATAGTCCCCCAGATCTTCACGCACCCCATATTTTCCATCAGTGTCAGCGCCTGTCTTGGCACTTGAAAGCGAAGATGGCACATCACGAGGAGATCTTGGATGTCGCACTCCGAACGACTTGTAGAAAGGATTGTCCATAATCGAGGCAATTCTGTCCTCCGGACGACTCTTAAGTGGGCGGGGACCAGTGCCTCTTTCACCTGCCGGATGTATCGGCTCATCTGGTCCATTGGAAGCCATTTTCTCGTTCACTTTTTGAAAATGATCAAATTTTGATTCAAAGATTCGATCGTGTTCACATATCCCGAAAAGGACATGAAGGTTTGTCGCACTGGTACCCAGACTTACGTCGCCACTCGCTTGTTTCCATGTTGAGATCCCCGAGTTCAGGAAGCGATCAAAACTCCGACACCTTGTAGCGATGTCTGTCATAATTCTAGTCCCATAATGGCAAAGGTGCCTAAATAACCAGCTAATACCCTCATATCAGGCACCGATTCACCGCCAAACAACACAACAGAAGCAGAGACTTGTTGACTTTGGTTCCGACGTGCTGTCGTGCCTGCCGAGTGCCGAGTCAAGTTGATGTGTGACGTCACACCCGGCCATAGAGAGAGGGTGGAGGGAGAGGGGATGGGTGAAGTAAGGTCAAGGATGTTAATGGATTTGTGACGGTTGAAAATTAAACATCCATTTTACTCTCCATGAAACTGATTATGAAAAACCTGTGTAAATAATAAGTTTCTGTGACATTACTAGGTTGGCGTTCACTGTTTTTGCTGCGCTTTGAAACTTTGGACACTTTCGTCCACGGCAGAAAAAAATGGGTCAGGAGCATGAATCATAACAAAACTGTGTCCATAAAAATCAATTTGAATAACTTTTGTGGTTCCGATAAAAAAATATAAAGTGAAAAATAATACTACACTTGGGAGAAAACCATTACTTTTTTTTTTTAAATCACAATCCATTCAGTGCGGCGCTGTATTCAGATTCGGGACTAGCCCGCAAACGTTTCCCCGGGCAACATTTCATGGAGAGTGACGCCTTCCGCAGTTCACTGAACGTTATACTGCCAGTGTCAGAAATAACCGCGGGAAAAGAAAAACAGTGGATTGGGTCATCGGCGGCGGCTATTCGTTGAAGGTGGATAAGTGGTTATTATTCAGAAGCCAAAATGACAACCAAAGTGGCCACAACCACCATTGGGCCAGAGAACTGGCGCAACAATTCGCTGAGAACGATCAAGTTGGCGCAAACCGTGGTGCATAAGAGCGACAAAAGCAACGACATAGGCAGATCTTTGGACCCCCTCCCGCACATTCGTGACATCGTCGCCTCGCTCAGCAATGAAGAGGCTCGACGTTACTCACGAGATGTGCGAATCGTAGCCTCCAAACTGCGCGAAAGTTTGCTGGACACAAATGAGGAAATCAAATCTCTGAGCCGAGGGAAGGAGTCGTTGGAGAAGGCCTTGGAACACATCCGGAAAGACCTCAAACTGAACAAGGACAGCCAGGATATTCGTACCACCAGGCCAAACAGGGAAAAGGTAGGATGAAACATTGACAGAAAAATTAATTAGGTATGGGTAGTGGGACTTGTTGTGTAAGCCTTTTGGCTTTTATGATGTCCCTTCTTTACATACACACTTAGGTCTGACTATTCTTCTTCTTCTTCTTCCAAAATAGAGCCGGGCCGTTAGGCGTAGAGGCTCTGCGATGTGACTTTGTCGCTTTGCTTTGTCTCAGGCTTAGTTGGCTTGATGAATTGATGAATTGATTTAAAACTATATACATGGGTTGATGGGAGGGTTCAAGGAGAGACTGGGGGTGGCTGCAGGTAGTGGGGACTGCAGCTTAGGCGGCTCCTGAACGCCTCCAGTGTTGGTGCTGATGTGGTGGTGGTTGGTAACTGGTTCCACTCCCTGATGGTGCGGGGAAAAAAGGAGTGGTACAGAACTGTATGAGTTACCCGCTCCTGGTGGATCTTCTGTGGGCCTCTAGTCCGTTTGTCTGAAGGGCGGTAGAATGTGGTGGGGTTGAGGTCTACCAGCCCGTTGTGGATACGGTAGAGCATCGAAAGCCTGTTATGGTGCCGACGCTCTTCGAGGCTGTCCCATTTGAGGTGTTTAAGCAGCTGTGTAACTGCACCTGGTGTCCTGTCGTGGAAATTGTTACAGGCGTATCTTGCTGCTCTCCTCTGAACCTTCTCCAGGAGTTGGATATCTTGCTGTGAATTTGGATCCCATATGGTGGAGCTGTATTCCAGTGTAGGTCTGACCATGGTGGTATATGTGGCAGCTTTGATCTCTTGGAAGCAGTCCCTGAAGTTTCTTCTGAGAAGGCCCACCATTCTGTTCCCCTTGGCTGCCACTGTTTCGACGTGTCGGGTCCAGGAAAGATCATCCGCCATGGTCACGCCTAGGTACTTACTGGAGCTCACCGTATCCAGTATTTGTCCATGAAGGGTATAATCTGTCTGTATAATTTTCTTATGTCTACTTGGAGAGACTCGGATGGTATTACACTTGCTTGCATTAAAGCTCATCTGCCAAGTGTTTTCCCAGTCTTCCAAGTGAGTGAGGTCGGCTTGTAGCAAGGCTTGGTCCTGGCGACTGCAGATCTTCCTGTAGAGGAGGCTGTCGTCTGCAAACACCTGGTGTGTGAGGCCTTGACTACATCCGGCAGGTCGTTAATATATGCTAAAAATAGCAACGGGCCCAGTACAGTGCCTTGAGGGACACCAGATAGTACTGCAGCAGGGGACGAGTGTGTACCTTCGAGGGCAACTTGCTGGGTTCTGCCAGTGAGGAACGCCTGGATCCAGCCGAGTGTGTCGTTCCTCACTCCGTAGTAATGCAGTTTGCTCAGCAGACGACGATGCGGTACCTTATCGAAGGCCTTCGAGAAATCGAGCAACACTACGTCCACCTGATTCCCCCCGGCTAAGTTTCTGGCAATGTCGTGGATAGTTGAAATTAGCTGTGTCTCGCATGACCTTTGTTTTCTGAAACCATGCTGCGCATCGTTTAATATCTGATGTTGATCAAAGTGGGTCATGACGCTGCTGTGCAGAACATGTTCCAAGACCTTGCACGTGATAGACGTGAGGGAAACTGGTCTGTAATTTTCTGGTAACTGGCGATCACCCTTCTTGAAGATGGGTACGATGTAGGCCTGCTTCCAGTCCGTCGGTACCTGGTTTGTATCCAAGGTCAATTGAAACATAGTCGTCAGAGCTGGCGCTATTTCCTCTGCTGCTGTCTTCAATATAAAAGCTGGGACTGCGTCCGGACCTGTTGCCTTGTCAGGGCGGAGATTCTGAAGAAGTTTACGACTCCTGGCACGCTGACTGTAATTGGTGGCATATCTGGGTACGGGCTTGGTCCTTTGGATGGAATGGTAGTGGTGTCTTCCTCTGTGAAGACGGACTTGAATTGATCGTTAAGGATCTCTGCTTTGCCTAGGCTGTCGCTTTTCAAGAACCCATCTTTGTTCTTCAGGGGAGAGACGCCCTCTGTATCCTGACGCTTGCTTTTGACGTATGCCCAAAACTTCTTGGAGTTGGACCTGAAGTCATTGCATACAACTTCTTCTATATATTTCTTACTAGCCTGTTTAATCATGTAACGTGTCTGGGTCTGCAATCTCTTGTATCTGTCTAAGTCTCTCTTCTTTCCCGTCTTCTTTGCTTTCTTGTGCGCTCGCTGTTTTCTACGGATAGCCCGGCGTATGTCAGTGTTGATCCATGGGTTAGTATGTCTGGCTGACGTAGTCTTTGTTGGGACCCGCACTTCCATCGTCTGCATCAGCTTGTCTTTGATCTCCTTCCAGGCATGCTCAGCGGCCTCTGGTACTGTGGGGTCAGGCTTGAAAGACTGTGCAAACTCACGAACGTCTTCTTTGATCCCCTCAATGTTGGCTTTCTTCCACAAGTATATCTTGCGGCGAGGTGGTCTGGGACGGTAGGGAGCTAGTGCAGTGTCATAAAGGATGACATCGTGATCGCTGTTGCCAAGCGGTGGTAAAGGTTTACATCTAGTTTTGAAAGTAGGGTGTGAAGTCATGATGAGGTCAAGGATGTTTCCTCCTCTGTGGGTGGTGTAATCAACTTGCTGCTCTAAGTTGTTGTCCACCATAATGTCCAGGAAGGTCTGGTTTACGCGTTCTGGGTATCTATGCCCTTGGATGCCTAGCGTTGTCCAGTTTATGTCTGGCAAGTTGAAGTCACCGCCAATGACAATCACACTGTTCTTTGACTCCTTCTTCAGGCTCGTAATTATTGCATGTGTTTACTTATAATTTATTGTCTCAGTCAAAATCAAACATTTCAGTAATTCTTTAAGAATCAGTGTCGAGGAGGATCTTAAAGGAGTGCAGATTTTTGTGCACATTTGGTTATATTTGAATATATTGAATCGAGAGTTCACGCAGTCAGCAACAGCATCGCTGAGGAAGATGGTTGGATGGCTGTCGAAAGCTATGAGTGAGTAGTACATTTTCTTTTGTTGGGAGACTAGGTCTAACTTCAGTTAGCAATATTGGTTATATTTGTTAGTGCATTCCAATTACTGAACGCTGACGGTTCCTTATTGAGCCCTGTCTTTAGGAGAAATTCTTCCTTCTGCAAATGTTGGAGTGCCTATGCATGTCTTCTTCTTCCGTCAGATAAACACCTTAAACTTGCTGAAGATTGTTTAACATGTGAGGGTCAAAAAAAAAAAAAAAAAGGAGAGAAAAACATTTCACTGGACAAGCTAAAAAATGTGGCGGGTTGGGGGGGGGGGGGGGGGGGAGGGGAGGGAAGAGAGGCTCATTGTCTTTAGGTCTGATGATCGAATGACTCCACAGAGAATGCAGATACATCCCCATCAGGGAACACATTCTACTCTACAATAGCATGTGTTGTGTGTGTTGTGTTTGAGTTTATGTATATGTGTATGTTTTGATTAAGTGTCTGCTCACACTTTTGATTTCAGAGGTTACTATTAGTAACAGTGCATTGAAGAATAACCTGTAGTACTTTAAGATTTACAAATAGTTGACGTTGTTTATATTTCTTTTGCCAACTGAATTCCTGATGACATAAAGTTCTTTGTTTCATAGTGTGAACTTTCTGTAGAGCACTCTGATATTATATATATATAACAAGTCCATTGAATTTGTAAATTTATATATTCTAAACATGATGACAAACAGGTTTTAAGTCATCTGTTTTGTCTTTGTAAAGTTCTGTGTGTGTGGTGTGTGTGTGTGTGTGTGTGTGTTTGTGTGTGTTTGTGTGTGTGTGTGTGTGTGTGTGTGTGTGTGTGTGTGTGTGTGTGTAGGCCTCATAGCCAACTTGAGAGGCCCCAGGGGCAGTGAGGAGTGCTTGAGGAGTGGCAACACTCTGTCAGGCAGATGGATGGCTGCCTGTCTACAAGTCATACATGCCTGGCAGTTGATACATTGCATTACAGGGCTAGAAACAACATGATGATTTTTAAATGTCCTGGAGACAAGTAGCGAAAAAAAAATCTACTTGTTGCCCCAACTTCTGCTTTCCCTCCCTCCATAATGACATAGTAAATGAAAGTAAGTACTTATGCCATGACAAGTCAGCAGATGTATTTCTTTATACAAGCAGTGCGTATCACAGAAAAAGATGTAATTGTTTGGTACTCCCCAGTTAGAACTGAAAGTCACCTACCCACAGATAGGGTCAATCATTTAGATGCATTGATCATGGACAAAATATGTGGGCTGCTTACACATTCTATTGATGATAGACTATGCCTTGTCTTGGTGAGCTAACATGCTGCTGGGGTTCCTTGTTAAAAAAAAAAGGGGGGGGGGGGACTTTGCAGAGGTCTCAATGTGAACAAGGAAGGAGGCACAAACAGCCAATCTCTACTGAATATAACTGCTCAATCATCCTGTTGCTGATCCAGTCAAAAATCAGTTGCTGAACGGAAGAATAGGAGAGTATTTACTCCCCTAGAAGGTTTAGTTGTCATGGACAGTTGGACAGGTGGGTTTTTTGATTTGATCCTTGCATTATGTTCTTTCTCTTGCAAGTGGTGCTGAAAACTTGTTTATTTCGAGCACCTGATACACAGTAACTCTGTTTTGTGTTTGAAAGCAAAATTTGAAATAAATGACAGATATTACTTTTACCCCCAAAATAAGAGGCCATTTTCCTGTCTATCTGTTTTAAGACAGTTATTTTGTAACATAGAGAGATGTCATTTTGGTTAAGAATGATGGTGACAATATGTAATGGACAAAATCAAAATGTAACACACTTTTATGAGGAATGAAAAAAAAAAAAAGGTAAGGTTATCAGAAACAGAATAGGATATTTAGAAAACTTTGTCTAGTGCTGAATTAATGACCGGGCTGACCAAGGCAGACATGGAGAAGAACTGTAGAAACGGGGATGAAGGATGAAGGTGGCCAAATGCATGTGGACTCGGCTGAAGGGAATGGCCTGTGATAGAGTGGAATAGAGTGCCGTCATTTCTCCATGGGACTCCACTCTGGTTCCTTCCTTTCAGCTGGATCCACAGCCAGCTGACTGCCTTCATCGCCGTCTCAACAGTTTGTCTCCATGTCTGCGTGGAGATAGTGTTATGGCAATATGGCAATCCAGGTTGGTCAAAGGGTGTTGATGGCATGTCTGGCTTAACATTACCAGGAGACCAGAGTGGTAATTCAGGTAAATCATTGGCATGTATACAGGTGCATACACACACACACACACACACACACACACACACACACACACACACACACACACACATACATACATACACACGCACACACACATGCGCGCACACACACACACACACACACACACACACACACACACACACACACACACACACACACACACACAGACATAGAGTCATACCGATAAACACCCTTTGAGAATTCTCCCAAGCCCTTACATTGTCTGCCTCTAATTTATGCAGTTCTTAACACACCGTCTGTAACTGTGAAGTCTGGAGCCATTCAACACATTGAAAAGACACCTGCAGTGTTTCGCTATGGGTGTATGAAGAGAGCCCCTATAGAGACTGTGTGAATAACTAAGTCAGCAATACATAATCATGTCGGCAGAACTTGTACGTTTTTTTCTATAGATGGTGTTTATTTACGCATTACATATAGGAGTGAGTGAAGCACCGCTGAAGGTGAGTGCGGGACCATGCCAACCGGGCAAAAAGAGTGTTGTTTAATTGGCAATTAATCACCAGCAGTCTCACTGTTAGCATAAAATGCATTAAAGTTTTTCAAAGTGTCTGTGACGGAGGAGTATGATAGAGTGTCACTTGTATATTCATGAGATGAGCAGTTTTTTTTTACCCACACTTAACTGAATTTTGACAGCAGTTTTTGCGTTGGTGGTGAGTATGTCTTTGGGTTCATACATTAGTCTCATGTCAGTTTGTAATACTGATGTTAAAGTCATTAACTAAGGCTGCACATTATCCATTCTCCCAGGTATGCTTGATTAATTACTGATACAGTACTAGCGAGGATGTTATTTTGTTTTTGTTTTTGTTTTGTTTTTCATGTCAACTACCATCCTGAATACAAATGGCAGCGGTTACAGTGATGTTGCAATATTACGTGTATTGACTGGGTTCTCATGTGCTGTCAGTAGCTGTGTTGTAGTGTTAAATGCTTGTTATCACTCAAGAGGCATGAACTGAACTGATTCGAGGTCAGTTGAGCTTGATGAAGATGGAGACAGTTCCATGGTAAATATTCAGGGAATTACATTTCTGTCTTTTGTTTTCAAAGCATTACAGCCATGGTCATGGGTAAGACAATGTTTGTCTGCACCAGGGTGGGTGCAATGTATGCTGACGTGGCACATCTTGTTTTTATATATGTCTGTCTGCAATCTCTGTTGGTTATAATGCTGTCTGCAATAATGCTGTCTGCAATCTCTGTTGGTTTTAGTGCATCTGTGTGTGTAGTCTGTAGACTTTGTTGTTGATTATAAGAGTGTCTGTGTGCAGTCTTTGTTAGATTTAGTGTGTCTATGTGCAGTTTCCAGTCTTTGTTGTTGATTATTTGCACTTGTCTGCATTCGGCAGTCTGCAGATTTAGTTTTTGGTTGTACGAGGATCTTCAAAGAACCTGGCATGGTGACTCATGAACAAACAAGGCGCTGGGCAGAGAGTGCCAGAAAGTTGCTTTTTGAATATTATTACCCTAGGGTGAAACAAAGCAGAGTCAGGATTCCAGGAGAGCCAGATCTGCCTTATCGTTAGCATTCATGTAGATTGAAAACAATGTGCTTTGTGTCAGCTGGAACAGCTTCAGCTGGGAGAGCGTCACAGAGTAAATCTGAAGGTCCCTCTTTCGATTCCAGGTTCACCTTTTTTTTTTTTTTTGTTACTTTTTTTTTTTTTCTTCATGGGGCCTGAAACAGATCTAATGCAAAGGGGTGTGGAAGAAAAAGAGGGAGAGAGGGTGTTGGGATGGGGTGGGGGAGTGGACTAGAGGAGGGGAAGGGGTAAGGGAAAGGAGAAGAAGGGGGTGAGGAAAAGGGGACAAGTGAATGAGAGGACAGTGAATGGGAGAAGGGGGAAAGGAAGAAGGAGGAAGGGGGAAGAAAAGTAAAGCAGGGGGGGGGGGGGAGGAGAAAAGTAGGGGGGGGGAGGATAGGGAAAGGGAACAAGAGGACACCTGTGGTGGACAAGGAAGGAATGGGTGTGAGTGGAGTTGAGGGAGAGAGCATACGTGGGGGGGAGGGGCGGGGGGGGGGGGGGGGAAGGGCAGGGGAAGGGGATTAGAGGACAGCAGTTGTGGACTTGGGAGGAATGAGTAGGTGGTGGGAGGAGGGGGGGGGAGGGGAGGGGATAGAAAATTGCATTGGGGCAAATTGGGGAGATGGGGGGAGGGGGTAGTACACACACACACACACACACACACACACACACACACACACACACACAAAACAATCTCTCTCTTTCACTCTCTCTCTCTACCTATATATATATATATATATATATATATATATAACACACACACATACACACACACCATAGATATATCTATATACACTATATGTATACACACACACACACATGTTTTAAAAAATCATAACACGAAATCTCTTTATTTTTTTGTCAGCAAGGTGGGGAAGGTGAATAGTGGTATAGGATTTATAGTTCCATATTGCCCGTGAATGTGAAAACTCCATGTTATAATCCATCACACCACATGCTTTCATGCTCACGTACATGCGCGTGTGCACACACACACACACACACACACACACACACACACACACACACACACACACACACACACACTCACCATCACCATTACCATGACTACTACAACCGTCACTACTGATACTGCTAGATACCACTGCTACTTACACTGCTGTCCTTTCTGCACCTGTTTTATTGCTATTGTATCAACATTTTACCCGCAGCTATGCACACCTGGAGTTACTGCTCCTGACATAGCCATGATAGTCACAAATATAGTCTGTGCGCTCACATGACATCACAGAAAAGAGCTAGTTGAATGATATTTAATAGATCTTCCATAGGGGAAGTGTGTGTGTGTGTGTGTGTGGTGTGTGAAAAATGTATTGAATGTAGGAGGCGTAGTCTGAACAGACTGAAGAGAAATGGCTCCCTGCATGTACAAAGCCCCTGTGTTGGATTACATAATAGAGATTTGGGCAGAGAGCTTGTCTTGTTGGTCTTTCAAACTGCTGCTGCATATTGAGAATGCTCTCTCTCTCTCTCTCTCTCTCTCTCTCTCTCTTCTCTCTCTCTCTCTCTCTCTGTCTGTGCACTTGTCTGCATTGTTAGCAGTATGCTATCAATTGGCAGTTTCATGGGGTGTGTATGCGTGCATGCATGTATGTGCGTATGTGCATTATTTATTAAGAGTGAGTCAGTGTATATGCATTCATCCATGCATGTATGTATGTGAACGAGTGTGTATGAATTTTTTTAATGTGTGTGTGTGTGTGTGTGTGTGTGTGTGTGTGTGTGTGTGTGTGTGTTGTTGTGTATGTGAATGAGTGTGTATGAATTTTTTTTATGTGTTTGATACTCACAAGACTTTTTTCCCCATAGATATATATATATATATATATAGACCACACCAATCATTAGTGCCAATGCTTAGAATCATGCCTCCTTCATTGAACAAGTTCACAAGAAAAATCATTTAACTTTTTCAGAATGACATCATGTCCAAATTAGCCATGTCAACTGAAGATTATCTTTACTTTTAAACAAATCACAGCTTGTCAATTATCATTCTGATCACAGGGGAAAAACTTACAGATGCTTGCTAGTGAAACTATTCTACATGTACAGAAGTGTGTGAAAGCTGAGCACCTCAAATAAAAGGAAAGAAAGAAAATTTTGGAGAAGAGATAGGGTGTTAGGAATGTCAAAATGTGGCAGAAAAGAAGTTTGTCTTGATCCTGTGTATACTGTAAAACCTAAAATCAGTTAGTGATGGCATGGGTTGGCTTGCCGTGCTGTGGCACAGGCGCCACTCTGGCACCGGTGTTTTCAGACCTCTCCCCTCTAGGACAATGACTGTTTTTCAATTGGTCATTCTTAGGCCCCCCCCCCCCCCCTCCCCCCTGTTGTCTGCCAGGGCCATGTTCTCCTAACTGTTCGAATCGTCCAAGTTTCTATGTTAGCACCAGCACTCCTTCTTTGACTGTGCTTTTAGAAAAGGTAATCTATTTTTTATGTAATGTGATTATCTGTCTATGAATCTACTTATCTATCCATCTATATCAATCTATCTATCTATCTAGCTATCAATTGATCGATCAGTAACACACACACACACACACACACACACACACACACACACACACCACACACCACACACACACACATGTATGTATATATATATACATATATATATATTTTTTTTTTTAGTACTAAAGACACATATGTATCTGTGCTCGTATTTGCTCCCTGTCATTGACTTTGATGCCAAAAAAGGTATATTTTTGTATGTAACATGCATGTGTATGTGTGTGTGTGTGTGTGTGTGTGTGTGTGTGTGTGTGTGTGTGTGTGTGTGTGTGTGTCTGTCTGTCTGTCTGTCTGTCTGTCTTGTGTGTTCATTGGAAACATGCACCCATGACAGATAACTCTTCCAGACTGTTCTTACCTCAAGGGTGAGAGTTGCTTATCTACAATACATAATCTCTGCTTGTGGTTTGAACTCTTTCTGAACACAGTAGACCACCACCCACCACCCAACCCTGCCCTTAACCACACCCTTTCCACCTCCATTCTCCACCTTTAACAATTTCTTTGCTAAAGCATTTCTTCATGAAATGAATTTTCATTTTGACTGGCATTTATGTAATGAATACTTATATAATGCCTATTCTCGGCTAGAGACCAAGCTCTAAGCACTTTACAATCCACACTTGTTTACACAACGGGCTGCCTACCTAGGTAGTGCCGACTGAAGAGCTGCCAGTTGGCGCTTCATTCAGTCATTTCCCATGTTATCCAGTCCATATCATTCAATATAGTTCACTCAATTTCCTTACTTCCTTCATTCTTTCCATTTCTAATGCAGGGTGCATGCTATGTGTAATGTGTCATCCACACCAACGGCCAAACTTCTGAAAGTTGGTGATGGGATTTTATGTGTGTGCAAGATGTTATGCGTGCGCTCACACATGGAACCTCGGTTTATAGTCTCTTTCAAAGGACTGTATGGGAAATGGCATCAGAACCAATGTTAACTCTGAGGGAAAAATCCCCCTGTACTGAAACAGCCAGGTGGAGATTCGAACCTGCAACCCCGGGATCACCAAGTTTACAAGTCCGGCGCTCTACCAACTGAGCTATTTCGGCCCCTTCCTGCATTCCATGCTCAACAACTTTGGGGGTGGGGGGTGGGGGGGGTAGTCTTTTCAGCAAATGTTTATGCTACGTTTACACGAGATGCAACTAACTTGCAACCAACTTGCGACTAACTCTTGGAAACCGGCGGAGACTGGTGGAGACTGGTTGCCCCCGGTTGTGGCCCGTCGCTGCCGGTCTCAGAAACCAACGGATTTTCCCGATTTTTGGTTGCATGTTTGGTCGCAAGGCTCATTTTATTTTCACTCCCAGACCGATAATTTTTGGAGGGCCTTGCAACTAAACTGCGAAAAAACGGTCGCCGCCGGTTGCCACAGCTTGCCGCTCGTCTCAGCCGGTTTCCAACAGGAAATTGATGACGCAAGCGGCACGCATGTCAAGGATTTTTCTGTCTGGCTTGGCCCCACTGCCAAAGAAAGGGGAGGAGCCTAGTTAGTTGCACGTAAGTCGCCGCCGGTTGCATCCTGCGGAGACCGTCCAGTCGCATGTACAGCCTTGCAACCAAAATTTGAATTTGGTTGCAAGTTAGTTGCATCCCGTGTAAACATAAACGTAGCACTAGGTTTTGTCGTTCTCCCAGACAACATTATTTTTTTGTCCCATGTACCATTCCCTGTGTGTGTGTGTGTGGGGGGGGGGGGGGGGGGGGGTTAGCTCCTTGCACTCTTCCACCCAGGGGCTGCCTTGTTCGATTGCCCTCAATTCTCTACAGCAGCAGGAGTGTACATATATCAAATTGTTGTAGTCATTTGTGAGGATTAGTGACCAGCCAAACCCTTTGGGGTGGATTACACACCCTGATTAGCCGTGGTTAGATTCCACAGCGCCAGTCTGGCTTAATTAGCTGGAGATTGATTCCTGTGACTTGGTTGTCAATTAGTTGGAAGGTAACCGTTGACCTTTCATATGATTAACTGATATTACTAGTCTGGGTTCATGGGTGGTGTTGAAGTAGCCTTGAGTTATGCTGGGATGAATTACAGTGTTTTAAAATGGGTTATTCCCTTATTGATGCAGAGGATGGGTGGGGGGGGGGGGGGGGGATGTACTGTTAATGTATTGATTACTGACAGTTAACTGATGGGTTAACTGGTTGGGAAGGTTCTATCTAGTTAATGTCACAGTGAAAACAAGAAAGCTTTGCTTTTGGTTTATGGTCAGTTGTGAAGTAAACAGAAAGAGGTTGTTAAGTATTATTTACAAGTAATTATCAAGTTTGTATGGGAATAGAAAGTACTGTTCAGATTAGAGTGTATCAAAAAAGACAGTTTAAGAAATTTGAACAAGTGTTGTTGTTGTTGTTTTTTTTAGCTTTGTCAGGACAATATTGACTGCAGTCTTCTTAAATATAGAGAAAAGGTTGAATGATATTTCCCTTTGACCAAATCAAACACACTTGGTATTCTGATGTTGTCATAGATGATGAAACAAATGAACTGTTCAATGCATGAAAGAAATTTTGCCCCCCCCCCCCCCCCCCCCCCCAAAAAAAAAAAAAAAAAAAAGATTTAAAAACATGCACTTCCTAACCTGTGTGCAGTTTGTTTTGCACAGTTAGGGAAAATATACATCATACTTGTTTCAAAGAAAACAAAAAGAGGAATCAAAAATTATCATGGGTTATTATCACTGGTGATTATTTCATAATTTTTTTCAGCTGCGCCTTTCCTCAGAACATGACAAACAAGTTCTGGCCACCATTTTGTTGGAAAGACCTAAACTGCATCAAAAGCCTTTTGTTTTCCATACTAAAAAAGAGATCAAATTAGAAGTTGTTACCTTTGTAAATTGTTTATTGAACAGACTAAAATGATTTTTGCGTTCTAAATTCAAATGAATAAGGAGGAATGGATCTGAAAGCAAATGCTCTCTCAAGAAATGCATTTGCATGCATATTTATAACTATATATATATATATATATATATGTGTGTGTGTGTGTGCATATTTATGACATGTTTGTCATGGAATTGGTCCTCATGTGATGTGTTTTCCTCACATGTGTTATGAACATTATTTAATTTCCTTGAACCCCCACGGGGCCATGAAATCAAAATCTGAATGTGGTAGATGTTTTCTTGATCATTGATGATGAAAAATAGATGTGCTTACTTTGCACAACTGTGGTAGTCGTAGCGGGTACGGCAGCAGCAAGCAGCAACAGCGTGATAGTGATTGAAGGAAAGAATGTGTTCATTTTCTCACATCAACTTAGATCTAGCCTGCTGGCATTATCATCCTCTTCATGTGCTTAAACTGATGCCTAAGATGGCACGAGCTTACCGTTACATCAGCCTTTGTGGGTTTTACTTACAGAAACATGATACACAAAATCCTCCCCAAAAATGGAGTGAACAGAGCTGTTTATGAAGATTGTCTCCCTTCCTTCATTATTGCTGTGCTCACTGTGGTCATGACTGCTCTGAGGTTTATCATGTTGTGTTTTCCTGATGCTGTGGGCAGGAGCATGATGGTGCTGATGATCTTCTGAATGCTGAGAGAGCACATTTACTCAACAGCAAGAAAACCCTGGAAGCACAGCTCAGACTGGTACAAGAACAGCTTCAGGTGTGTGTGTGTGTGTGTGTGGTGTGTGTGTGTGTGTGTGTGTGTGTGTGTGTGCATTGTGTGTGTGTGTGTGTGTGTGTGTGTGTGTGTGTGTGTGTGTGTTTGTGTGTGTGTGTGTGCATCGTGTGTGTGTTTGTATGTGTGTCTTGTTCAAGTCTGTGTGTATGGGTATGGTGTATGTTTTTGTGTTTGCTACATGCATTTGTGTATGTGCATGGATGAGAGTGTGTCGATGAATGCATGCTTGTGTATTTGCATACAGGTGTATTTGACAGAGCACATGAGTACATATGAGATAATGATAATTCAAACTGTAGTTTTGCTCTGATTGATGAAATGTCCCAGTCTTCACACAGTTCGTTCTCTTTTTCTTTTTGCTGCAGGCACTGGAGAGAGCACGTCGACGCCTGTTTGCCGTACTGCAAGAACGATCACGTGTCCTTGACCTTCTGTGCCATGCCAATTCCTCATCACTAACAGCACCAATCAGGACAAAGGACGGAGCAGTGCTCTGGATGGCCGCATCACGACATCGACAGTAACCGATTGAGTGCAGCGGAAATTGATGCCTTGGGTCCTTACACTCTGAAATGATCTGTGAGTAGGAAGGTGTCTGTTTGGGGGGGGGGGGGGGGGGGGGGTTAGTGTATATGGCAGAAAAATCTGTTACTGTGCACAGCATACGTGTGAGTAGTTGGTTTGGGATGTATGTGGAGCGCCATGTTATCTGAAAAAGCTACGAAAGAAAGGAAAATCCTCTGCTTCTGTTTTAACAAACTATAGACAGATTTTTACATTATGTAGGTGGTTTTAAGCCATTAGTTTGTCATGTGATGATTGCGTCTTCATGAAATTTGCGGGTAGTGGCAGTGTTTGAAGGATCAGGAATAAAGCATGAGTAGAGCTTTTTCTCGCCCTCCCATCAAAATCGTCATCTTCAGAATTGTCCTGATGTTTATTCCTGACAATGTTCAGCGTTTTCATCAATTGTATATGTTGTTATCACTGTCTCTAGCAGAAATATAATACTACATGCAGACACACACACACAACACACACAACACACACACACACACCACCACACACACAACACACAACACGTCCAAATACAGGTGAATGCACACAACAAACCATGGGAACGTTAGTGAGAGGTTGAAAAATGTCATGAAGAAAACGCTTTGATGAATAACACAGGCACTGCAAGAGGCCACAGAAGCAAGGGGTCGCTCGGCGTACCTTCGAAGGGTCTGCGTGACACCATTGACCAGGTGGAGCAACTGCAGAAGGCAGCACAGTCTGTAACGTGGACTGACGAAGAAAGAGCAGAACGTCACTGAAGGTATCAGTCTGTCTGTAATTGGCGGGGGAGGAGGGGGGGGTGAAGTGCGATGGGGAAAAGAAGGATGGGAAAGGTGGATAGGATTAGTTTGGAGGAAAAGGCAGGAAAAGTTTGGGATGCGATGAGATATGATGGGAAAGAGGACAGGGTAAGGTTTGGTTGTTGTGAGGTATGAAGGGGGAAAAGAGGACAGGGAAGATTTGGGTGTGTGAGGTATGAAGGGGGAAGAGGACGGGGAAGGTTTGGTTGGGGTGAGGTATGAAGGGGGAAAGAGGACAGGGAAGGTTTGGTGGAGTGAGGTATGAAGGGGGAAGAGGACAGGGAAGGTTTGGGTGGAGTGAGGTATGAAGGGGGAAAGAGGACAGGGAAGGTTTGGGTGGATTGAGGTATGAAGGAGAGAAAGAGGACAGGGAAGGTTTGGGTGGATTGAGGTATGAAGAGAAAAGAGGACAGGGAAGGTTTGGGTGTATTGAAGGTATGAAGGAAAAGAGGACAGGGAGGTTTGGGTGGATTTGAGGTATGAAGAGAAAGAGGACAGGGAAGGTTTGGGTGGATTGAGGTATGAAGAGAAAAGAGGACAGGGAAGGTTTGGGTGGATTGAGGTATGAAGAGAAAAGAGGACAGGGAAGTTTGGGTGGAGTGAGGTATGAAGGGGAAGAAGATGAGTGAAGGGAAAGGATTTGGGTGGGTGAGGTATGAAGGGGGACAGAGGACAGGGAAGGTTTGGGTGGGTGAGGTATGAAGGGGGGACAGAGGACAGGGAAGGTTTTAAGGGCATGGGAGTGTGAGTGAGGTATGAAGGGGGGAAGAGGACAGGGAAGGTTTGGGTGTTAGTGAGGTATGAAGGGGGAAAGAGGACAGGGAAGGTTTGGGTGGAGTGAGGTATGAAGGGGGGAAGAGGACAGGGAAGGTTTGGGTGTTGTGAGGTATGAAGGGGGAAAGAGGACAGGGAAGGTTTGGGTGGAGTGAGGTATGAAGGGGTGAAAGAGGACAGGGAAGGTTTGGGTGGATTGAGGTATGAAGGGGAAAGAGGAGGGAAGGTTTGGGTGGAGTGAGGTATAAGGAGAAAGAGGACAGGGAAGGTTTGGGTGGATTGAGGTATGAAGGGGGAAAAGGACAGGGAAGGTTTGGGTGGAATGAAAACAAATGGGTATGAGTGAGGGGAAAGAGGACAGGGAAGGTTTGGGTGGATTGAGGTATGAAGGGGGAAAGAGGACAGGGAAGGTTTGGGTGGATGTGAGGTATGAAGGGGGAAGAGGGACAGGGAAGGTTTGGGTGGAGTGAGGTATGAAGGGGGAAAGAGGACAGGGAAGGTTTGGGGGGTGGGTGGGAGGGGGAGTTGGGTGAGTGAAGGGGGAAGAGGACAGGGAAGGTTTGGGTGGGTGAGGTATGAAGAGGAAAGAGGACAGGGAAGGTTTGGGTGGGTGAGGTATGAAGGGGAAAGAGGACAGGGAAGGTTTGGGTGGAGTGAGGTATGAAGGGGGACAGAGGACAGGGAAGGTTTGGGTGGAGTGAGGTATGAAGGAGAAAGAGGACAGGGAAGGTTTGGGTGGGGTTTGAGGTATGAAGGGGGAAAGAGGCAGGGAAGGTTTGGGTGGGGTGAGGTATGAAGGGGGAAAGAGGACAGGGAAGGTTTGGGTGGATGAGGTATGAAGGGGAAAGAGGACAGGGAAGATTTGGGTGTATTGAGGTATGAAGGGGGAAGAGGACAGGGATAAGGTTTGGGTGGATGTGAGGTATGAAGGGGAAAGAGGACAGGGAAGGTTTGGGTGGTTGAGGTATGAGGGGAAAGAGGACAGGGAAGGTTTGGGTGGATTGAGGTATGAAGGGGGAAAGAGGACAGGGAAGATTTGGGTGTGATTGAGGTATGAAGGGGAAAGAGGACAGGGAAGGTTTGGGTGGGTTGAGGTATGAAGGGGGAAAGAGGACAGGGAAATTTTGGGTGGGTGAGGTATGAATGGGGGAAGAGGACAGGGAAGGTTTGGGTGGTGTGTGAGGTATGAAGGGGGAAAGAGGACAGGGAAGGTTTGGGTGGAGTGAGGTATGAAGGGGGAAAGAGGACAGGGAAGGTTTGGGTGGATTGAGGTATGAAGGGGGAAGAGGACAGGGAAGGTTTGGTTGGGGTGAGGTATGAAGGGGAAAGAGGACAGGGAAGAGTTTGGTGTGTGTGAGGTATGAAGGGGGAAGAGGACAGGGAAGATTTGGGTGGAGTGAGGTATGAAGGGGGAAAGAGGACAGTGGAAGTTTGGGTGGGTGAGTATTGAAGGGAGAAGAGTAAGAGGACAGGGAAGATTTGGGTGATGTGAGGTATGAAGGGGAAAGAGGACAGGGAAGGTTTGGGTGGTTGAGGTATGAAGGGGGAAGATGAACAGGGAAGGTTTGGGTGGAGTGAGGTATGAAGGGGGACAGAGGACAGGGAAGGTTTGGGTGGAGTGAGGTATGAAGGGGAACAGAGGACAGGGAAGGTTTGGGTGGAGTGAGGTATGAAGGGGGAAGAGGACAGGGAAGGTTTGGGTGGAGTGAGGTATGAAGGGGGAAAGAGGACAGGGAAGGTTTGGGTGGAGTGAGGTATGAAGGGGAAGAGGACAGGGAAGGTTTGGGTGATGGGAGTGAGGTATGAAGGGGGAGAAGAGGACAGGGAAGGTTTGGGTGGAGTGAGGTATGAAGGGGGACAGAGGACAGGGAAGGTTTGGGTGGAGTGAGGTATAAAGAGAAAAGAGGACAGGGAAGGTTTGGGTGGAGTGAGGTATGAAGGGGGAAAGAGGACAGGGAAGGTTTGGGTGGAGTGAGGTATGAAGGGGGAAAGAGGACAGGGAAGGTTTGGGTGGAGTGAGGTATGAAGGGGAAAGAGGACAGGGAAGGTTTGGGTGGAGTGAGGTATGAAGGGGGAAAGAGGACAGGGAAGGTTTGGGTGGAGTGAGGTATGAAGAGAAAAGAGGACAGGGAAGGTTTGGGTGGGGTGAGGTATGAAGGGGGAAAGAGGACAGGGAAGGTTTGGGTGGATGAGGTATGAAGGAAAGAGGACAGGGAAGGTTTGGGTGGAGTGAGGTATGAAGGGAAAGAGGACAGGGAAGGTTTGGGTGGGTGAGGTATGAAGGGGGAAAGAGGACAGGGAAGGTTTGGGTGGAGTGAGGTATGAAGGGGGAAAGAGGACAGGGAAGGTTTGGGTGGGGTGAGGTATGAAGGGGACAGAGGACAGGGAAGGTTTGGGTGGAGTGAGGTATGAAGGGGAAAGAGACAGGGAAGGTTTGGGTGGAGTGAGGTATGAAGAGGGAAGAGGACAGGGAAGGTTTGGGTGGAGTGAGGTATGAAGAGAAAGAGGACAGGGAAGGTTTGGGTGGGGTGAGGTATGAAGGGGTAAAGAGGACAGGGAAGGTTTGGGTGGGGTGAGGTATGAAGGGGTAAAGAGGACAGGGAAGGTTTGGGTGGGTGAGGTATGAAGGGGTAAAGAGGACAGGGAAGGTTTGGGTGGAGTGAGGTATGAAGGGGTAAAGAGGACAGGGAAGGTTTGGGTGGAGTGAGGTATGAAGGGGGAAAGAGGACAGGGAAGGTTTGGGTGGAGTGAGGTATGAAGGGGGACAGAGGACAGGGAAGGTTTGGGTGGGGGGTATGAAGGGGACAGAGGACAGGGAAGGTTTGGGTGGGGTGAGGTATGAAGGGGGAAAGAGGACAGGGAAGGTTTGGGTGGGTGAGGTATGAAGGGAGAAGAGGACAGGGAAGGTTTGGGTGGAGTGAGGTATGAAGACAGAGGACAGGGAAGTTTTGGGTGGGATGAGGTATGAAGCGGGAAAGAGGACAGGGAAGGTTTGGGTGGGGTGAGTTAGAGGAGTTTGAAGCTGTTTTTTTTTTCTTTGTTGATGAATAACAAGAGAAGACACTGTTCTGCCTTACAGTGCTGTACAATTTATTGACTAAGTTTTTATATCTTTCATTTTGTGTACCGGTGCAGTCACAACTCACTGTTTATCACCATGTGCTCTTCATTTATTGTTCTCAACTCAAACACACACACACACACACACACACACACACACACACACACACACACACACACACACACGTTTATGAAGCAGGCAGATTGAATTCCTTGAGGTATGAACTGTTTACCTATTTGTTTTCCCTTCACCTTTCAGCAACACTTGGGCATAACTCATGGAGAGAATCGACACGCCATCAACCGTGCCAAACGCTGGTTTGAGGCCACTGATCGCGCCAGAGGATACACGCTGGTAATCTTTCACCTTTCTGGTTTTGAGGTTGCTTTTATATCCCTTTGTAAGCAAAAGGTTATTGTTCTCACCAAGTTATGTTTCCATGTTTTAGCTGTGTCTTTTTTTTTTCTGCTTATGCAGGCTGATACTCTGCGGACACTCCCTGTATTGACAGGCAAGAATTAATCCAATCTACCCAACAAAGGGAGTGGAGTTTTGTGTGAATGACTGTTTTTTTATCCGACCATTAAGGCGGCCATACTCCAGCTTCGGGGAAGGTGCATGCTGTGTGTAACGTGTCATCCATACCAGCGGCCAAACTGACCTTCTCTTCTGAAAGTTGATGATGGGATTTTACATGTGCAAGATGTTATGCCTGCGTTCACGCACAGAACCTTGGTTTATAGTCTCATTCGAAGGACTGTATAGGAAATGGATCAGAATCAATGTAAACTCGGAGGGAAAAATCCCCATGTACCGAAACGGCCTGGCGAAGGTTCGAACCCGCAGCTCCAGGATCACCAAGATTACGAGTCCAGCGCTCTACCACTGTGCTATTCTGGCCCCCATCTGTGTCTTAATTCCCCATCTTTCCTTCACCCCCCCACCTAACATAAGATTTTGGATACTGCTGAATCTGTTATCAAAATGATAACTTATGTTGTCCCTCCTTTTAGTGACGTATAGCCAGCCAGCTGTAGAAGTTATTATGATCAAGGCTGACCCCGGTACCATTTCCATGATGAATTACATATTCCCAGTTTGGATGCAGCTTTGGTCAATTTGAGACACAAGCTTGACTGGTAGTCTTGCATGAAGCTATTATTATGGATTGCAGTCTTAGGGTGGGGTGGGGGTGGCTTCAGCCCTAGCAGACTTCTATCACTACAGTGTTCGTTCTCCTGAAAAGAAGTTAAAAACTCTGAAGATATAGTGTGGCTGCTTATATGGTGATATCAGAAGAAATAGTCATGTAGACTCCATGAATGAGCCAGCAGGGTAGTAACAGAGTGTTGTATGGACCAGTCTACTACAGAGTAATGACAGGGTGCTGTGTGGACCAGTCTATTTCAAGGAAGTGACAGAAGGTTGTTGGGTCAGTCCTCTAGAGGGTAGACATGGGCAGTGAAGCAGGGGCGGAGTGTTACATGAGTCCATCAGTTGATTATCTGCTGTGCAGGGTCCCATGATGAGTGCTGACCTGTTCACCAGAGAGCGTCTGGAACGGCCCATCATCAGAGTGTTCCAGAGACACCCTGGAAACCAGCTGCCCGAGGCACAGGACATCATCAAGGTGACAGAGAGAGACAGACAGACAGACAGACAGAGAGAGCGAGACAGACAGACAGACAGATAGAGACAGACAAGAGAGAGAGAGAGAGAAAGAGAGTATGATGCATGTTTGTACACATGAATGCATTTTCAGCTTATAAAGAAAGCGTCACTGTCAGGAGTTTCAGTTTTGTTCAAGACACCACATCATTTTGGATAGTTTTATTCATTTGCTAAAACTGCAGGACCTTGAAGAGGCAGAAATGTACAAACCTGTAAAATACTTTATAATTTTAAATGAATTGATAAGTAACATAAACAAATACAGAACAAAAAAGAAGGGGGGGACAGATGGTGATGACTATGAGTTAACTGATGCCCAACCTACTCCTGTAGTCGTCGTTGTTGTCGTACCCTGGCTAAAAGACTCCAGGGATCATCCGAACAGCCGAAGTACTTGAACACTATGGTACAAGTGCATCAGCTGGGGATGAGAACATTACGTGTGTGACCGTTTTTGATTACCCCGCCACATGGGCAGCCACACTCCGACTTCAGGGGATTTTGGAGACTGATGATGTTATGCTAGGAGCTTGTCACAACTGAAGACAATCCCCGCACAACTATGCAGAGCATAACAACATTTTGATGTAGCCTATGTCAATTAGCCTGACACAACCTTAAGCCAAGGCGGAAGTCCTGTAGTCAACTCATGCCACTGTCTGCTATATGCTATGGTGTCTTAGAACACAGTGCAGTGTGCACATGTGTAGGTATCACTTTGGTCAGGATGGTGTGACTGCCTACTCTGCTGTTGCCTGTGCCATGGTGACTCAGAACATGTAGCAGTATGAAGAGGAGTAGCTATAACATTGCTCAGTCCTTGTATGCATGCGCATTGGTCAGTCCTTGTATGACTGACTACTGTTCTGTAGTCTGTGCAGTGGGGTCTCAGAACGTAGAGCAGAGTGAACATGTGTCAATGTTGCATTGATCAGACCTTGTGTGACTGCATACTATGCTATGGTCTTTTTCTACGGTGTCTCAGAACATACAGCAGTATGAACATGTTGAAATTTCGTGTTGAGTAGGGCGCAAGGTACATCTGTGATTGTAAATCAATGCTGCTTTACTCTTGTCAATGTAAACATACTCATATTTCATGCTTGTTTGCAAAAAATTACAGACAGAGAAGAAGAGACTATGTATTCACACGCAACACACACACACACACACACACACACACACACACACAAAACAGTATGTGTGTGCGTGTGTGCGTGTGTGTGTGTGTGTGTGTGTGTGTGGTGTGTGTGTTTACATACACAAAATCTTTACAGCAAATAACCACCTAAAATAATTATTTGGGACAGATAATATCAAGAGAAAAATGCAAAAGCCAGCTATGAATGGTACACCTGATAAGCATTATAGCATAAATGAGAAAACTGGGGCAACATCGTAAACACTAAACTGAAAACAAACAAAAAAAACAAGGAATGGCTGCATACACACTTTGGAAAATCACTGTGGTGAATTGTATATTGATGCATATCCTATATTTTGGGGTAAAGCAAAAATTGAAAGAGCCGATCATTTCTGGTTTGAATTTTGAAACTGAATTTCTAGAATAGAGCCAGACAGCTTGTTTTAATAGTTGATGATTGCCATGAACACGCTGACTCTTTTGGCACTTTCTTTTTCAAAACTGATGTCTGATCCATTCTGCAAAATTCCAGCATATGAGAGAATTGAAAGAAAGACATTTGTTTAGCATACTTAATTAACCGTAGCACACCTGACATCAAATCTACTCAAAACAATACTGAAAATATTGACAGTGGTAAGTCAGTAACACACATCAAAATTATAAGAACAGCTGTCACTTCAGTAATAAATATTGATTTTTTTTCCAAAGAAATATCTTTTCCTTTGTCAGTCATTGTACAATAGAAGTAGTATGTGTTACTCATCGTTGAAGCACCTCTCTATAAATATCAATGATTTTGTGTGTGAGCATGGTGTGTGTTATCATGTAGTTGCGGTAATGTCCTGGGTATGTCTGTGAAATTAGAAAATAACCATTGTCAGTCCTGAACACAAATCAAGAGTAGTCTGACGTTTGACTATCTAACATCTGATGATTCAGAAAAAATTTCTTCAAAGACATATAGTTTGTTGACCATTTTACATACAGAGAGGATTTATCATTGAGAATGGATCCTTTAGAGTTCTCAGATTTTAGTCAACATTGGATTTAGTCATGCTTGACAATCACAAATGTTAGGGGGGAAAATGCAGTGGATAGGTCACTCATTCTTTTGAAGATAACTTTGAAAAATCATGACTGGAAGCATTATTATAAATAAATGCATGTTTATAAACAACATGGAAATGAAACATACATGAATCATAAATATCATTTGTCTTTTTCCATATGCCGACATAACTTGATTGTTCAAGAGTAGATTGAATAGCTATTACCTACAGAGACAGAGTAAGTTGAAGCTATTCCTCAGGAATATTGTAGCTGCTCAAAATGGGACAGGAATTTGGTTGGAGCTTCATTTTATTAGTGAGTGTTCCAACTATTCTGATACAAGCAAAAAAATCTTAGCTCATCAATATAAAAATCCAAGACCTGTGTTTTCATCAGTGGTCAGTTATTTTCTGCCATCGGAAATGTGCTGCTAAGATAGATGAAACTTCAGGGTCTAGTCAGATCGTTTCATGTTGTCAAAGAATGCGTTTGTGTTCAGTTCATGACGCAGAGTTTATGCAACATCATGTTATTTTGTGCTGTGGTTGGAATCTTCCATTCCCCAGCTGGGGTTACAGATTACGTGAATCTGGACTTTGCAGAGAAATTTACACCAAAAAAAAAACCCTCACAAAATTAATGACAATAATAAAAGGATACACAGAACCCCCCACCACCTTCAAAAACACATGCAGTGTAATATATACAGAACTCTTCCTTCCATAACATACCAGATGCACCAACGCAGATCAACACCACACAATCACCAGAAAACTCATATATACATTCAGCATCTCGCCTTGGCTTAAGGCTGTGTCAGGCCAATTGACAGGCTAGAACACCAAGGCTACATCAAAATGTTGTTATGCTCTGCCTAGTTAAGTGGGGATTGTTTTCAGTCATGACAAGCTCCTAGCATAACATTATCAGTCTCCAAAATCCCATAGTGTGGCTGCCCATGTGGCGGGGTAATCAAAAACGGTCACACACGTCATGTTCTCATCCCCAGCTGATGCATTTGTACCATAGTGTTCAAGTACTTCAGCTGTTCGGATGATCCCTGAGTCTTTTAGCCAGAGTATGACAACAAAAACAACAACATTTGACATCAACATGCATTTTGAACCCATGCAACTGATAAACATTTGTGTGTTTTATGCGGCTGCCTACCATTACCTGTGTCAGCCATGTTATGGACTAAAGAGACATGATTAATCTTAACTTCTGACAAGGCACAAACCGCCACATTCAGAATCTTTTTGTCAGTTTATTACTGCATGTTATTCAGTCATTGCTTGGGTGTTCGATCAGGTGATCTAATGAGAAGAGAAGTAAACCAGTATGCTGTGTGTGATGGGTTGCAGAGTGGTGATGGACTCTTACAGTCGCTGACCGCCACAAGTCGAAACATCGGCCTTATGTCACTGACCAAGGCCAAACTGGCAGACGACGTACGCAGCAAAAGTGCGGCAGCATCCGTCGATGCCAGCATCATCCGCATGCGTCGCAGCAAAGCCAACCATCGCTGGCCCCTTGGCAGTGCTTTTTGAATTATCCAAAGCCTTCATTAGTCTTCCTTTGAATGAACGACCACAAATGCATAGAGTGACCAAACAAAGAGTGAACAAACTAGATAGAAATACTGTGTGACCTCTCAGGAGGTCAACAGTGACTGAAGTGTTTAATTTTGCTTTGCTTCTTCTTTTAGGGATAGGTGGCTGAGGAATAGGGAGGAGTGGATCACAAAAACGGCAACGTATGTTAAGTATGGTGAAATATGTAGCATTAATAATGTTAACAACATCTTGAGAATAAGTACAGACTGTGTACATTTCCAAACATAATTATATTCCCATTCCTAGAATTTCGTACGATTGTTTGAATTTGCCTGAATGGTGGTGAATGATGGCAATTGTGATCACTGTGATATTTTAACATGGAGATCATTGGATCTTTCTTGCATGACCAGGCTTCCTTCATCGTCACAACTCCGTCCTTTCTGATGTCATACTTTGCACAGCTGAAGAATTTATGGATGTGGACAGCTGCCGATGTAATTATATATATATATATACGGTGTCTTACCTGTGTTTACTTTGTTTATTAAAAAAAAAGAAAAAGAAAGGGAAGGCCTGGGCAGTATATTTGAAAACTTGATATCCGGAGACAAGTAATTAAGGGTTTACCTGGCTGAACAGACTGCTAAGAATTCTTTTTTTTATTTGTTTGTCTTTCTATTCCATTCGTTTTGTGTTATTCTTAATTTTTTTGAACAGTTGTTGTTGTACAAGATCATACCGTTTAAGTCTTTCATTTTCTGTATTTTTCTTCTTTTGTAACAGTATTCCTGGCGTCAGTATTTTTTCCCCCTTGCATGGTGTGCAGACGACATGTAAACCAATCAACAAGGAATGCTTATTAACACCTTAACAGTATTATGATTATGTTCGAAAAGTGAGATTTAAAAGTTCTGTGAATTAGTATACAAAAGTACAGATAAATTAGTGCAAAGTACTTGGGGGGAATCGACACATTAATATGAAAATAGATTATTCGAAGTGTTGAAATGTTAACGTATACAAAAAAGTACCAAGAAATCAGATTTAGTGCAAAAAGTAACTTGGGGGGAAATCTGTAACACCAATCTATGATCTTAAAATGTATTCATGTTGAAGATTTATATCAATGTTGTTGATTTATAAAATCAGTAATAATCAACTTTAAAATTGATTGAAATTAGTTTCCTGATTAAGAAAAAAAAAATTCATGTATAATTTTAAAATCTGTTGCATGTATTTTGTTCGTTTGTCTTTGTTAATTTGTTTTTTACACAGCAGGAATTAGTGCCATCTCTGATGATGTCTTGCGTGAAAATAACACAGGGCACTTACATGCATGACACCTCAAACTCCATCATGTAGACATAAACTAAGACCATCTTGATGGAAAGAAAGATTCTGGCAGCTTGAGTGTTGTGTAGTTTTGCTTTTCATCTTTCATTTACCTGACCAAAATTGAAAGGCCAGGTCAGCCCAAGTTGGGCGTGATAAGACTACAATGATGGGTATGATAGACTACAAAGACACCACCCATTTTCCACCACAGAGGCCAGACTGTCCACAACATCCCGTCCACTAAGCTCACATGTGTGGATTTGTCACCCGGTGACCCAGGATCTGTTGTGAAATCCTTTCTCCGAGGTGCGGACGGCTCTAGCTTTGCCTGATCCAACACGCAGTGCCTCAAGTCTGTACCTCCTGTCCACAGCTGATCCGGTGTTATATATGCATTCCGTGTTGTGAATTTAATAATAATAATGATAATGATAATGAATACTTATATAGCGCCTATTCTCGGCTAGAGACCAAGCTGTAAGCGCTTTACAATCCACACTCGTTTACACAACGGGCTGCCTACCTGGGTAGTGCCGACTGAAGAGCTGCCAGTTGGCGCTTCATTCAGTTGTTTCCCGTGTCGTTCAGTCAGTGTCGTCCAATATCATTCACTCAATATCCTTACTTCCTTCATTCTTTCCATTTCTCATGCAGGATGCATGCTATGTGTAACGTGTCAGCCATACCAACGGCCAAACTGGCCTTCTCTTCCGAAAGTTGGTGATGGGATTTTATGTGTTTGCAAGATGTTATGCGTGCGTTCACACACAGAACCTCGATTTATAGTCTCATTCCTTTTATTTCTACTGCATGCCAGTGGCAGAGTACATGATGTCCTCACCTGTTTGCATTAGGGCTCACCATGCCTTTTGTACAACACCAGCGGCCTGATGATACACAGTTGGCCGTATGTATGTTAATTTCTTCACACAACACTTTTATTTCACACAATAATGTATATAGCAGCACAGACAGATTCTGATTCAACCAAAGATGCATAAAAAAAACCCCTGCACACTGACTTGGTAGAGCTGTCACATTAAGTTTGTGCAACTTTCCAAGTATTACTCCTTTGTTCTTTGGCATTATGTTTCCATGGAAACTATGTGATACTTTTTTTTTTTTTTTTTGGCATCGTTTCTCCGGCCAAATGTTTGTACAGTATCCTGATCTCAAAGCACTGAACAAATTTCTGCTTTTTGAATCTTTCTGACCCTCCCCTCCCCCCCTTCATTGTCCACTCCTCCCCTTCAATATGACAGTGTATGCGATTTTTTGTCCAATGTGTATAGTGCTTCTCATGTTCCAAGATCTGTTGCAAAGGGCTTTAATTATTCTGCATCTTCTTGCATATTTTTTATTTGACCTTTTGTTATTGCAGAAAAGTATTGGTATATTCATAGTTTACAGTGATTTTTTGTGGATTAGGTTTCCGCTTCACATGTAGATAGTTTTGTTTCACCAATCTCATCGTCAAATTCTGTAAATATTTATGTGCAATTTCATCCATGCAAAAGAAAGGGAGATAACAAAGAATATTAATTTCCAATTTCGCTTGTGTCTTGAGGAAGAGGTTTTGGGCATGAACTTGACAGCACTGGACAAAAAAACATTATCTCCAGCTTTTTTTTTTTTTTTTTTTTTTTTGGTGCCTAATCTTAATTTCCAGGCCACATTTCTCTCTCTTTGCATTCTTTTTATATCACTATCTTTAGACTTCGTGACTTTTTACTACAAGTCATGTTGCTTGAAAAGAATTTACACCAGTATTTTCAGATCACTATCTTTAGACTTAGTGACTTTTTAATACAAGTCATGTTGCTTGAAAAGAATTTACACCATTATTTTTTTTTGTATCACTATCGTTAGACATAGTGACTTTTTACTACAAGTCATGTTGCTTAAAAAGAATTTACACCATTATTTTTGCATCACTATCTTTAGACTTAGTGACTTTTTACTACAAGTCATGTTAGTTAAAATGAATTTACACCTCGCACAGTTCCATATTTGCTTTTTGTCATTTTGATTTTTGACGATATATCCAGGTCTATTTCATGGTGTGTGAGCAATTCTGTGATCAAGCAGACTTTAGCATTATGATATGATTTACTAGGGTCTCGTATTTCATAGGCCTAGTGTGCAATTCTGTTACTGAACAGACTTTAGCATTAAAATATGATTGACTAGTGTCTTTGTATTTCATAGTGTGTGTGTGTGTGCGATTCTGTGATCTAATGGATTTAGCATTAAAATATGATTTTACTTGAGTCTTGTATTTCTACAATGTTCAGAGTGCTTTGTTTTAATTTAAACCTCTGGATATAATGCATCATCCATTTTTTGTTCACAGCTGATTATATTCATTTGAAGATTTTTGGTTTTGAACCATCTTCTTCGTCTCACTCTTCCTATAGCAATGTTTATGTCAAACTTTTTTTTTTTTTTTAATGTAGCCTCAATGCCAAGCATCTGTTATGAAGAGGTACCAGCTTCAGGTCATATGTTCTATATGATGTATCATCATCAGTGACTAGAATGGTGATAGTACCATTAAGAACCATTGTGAATGTTACTTATCCTGGATGCTTTTTTTTAATGGCATGATAGCCTGGTGTCCACTGGGCCTGTAAAAGGTTGAAGTTGGTTGTGTTGGTACCGACACTGGAGCTACACTCCCAAAGGTGCTGGTGAAAGAGACATCTGTCTTCACTCACGAGCAAGCCCTAGATCGACGGTCTTAATGGATGTGCTGTTGACATTCTAAACTTTCGTGCCAACACTTCCTTTTGATAGTATTGGCTGGTTGATGATAATATTGAAGCAACATTGATGGATTGACCACATAGCACAAGACGTTTATTCAGGGTGCTTTACTGCGGCTGGTCATTCAAGAATTCACTTGGAATTTGAACATAGAGTGACATATGCACATCCAGTATCTATAGACCATTTTGCGATTGATGAACATACAAATTTCACTAACATTTCCCAACCCAGCTCACATTTTCGCCAACATGCCTTATTTGCTTGTTTCTGCTTGTTGAAAGACATGTCATTGGTGTGTTGAAGGCAACTGCAGGATGGACAAAGGCAGCAGGGGAACTGGGGGGTGGGGTTGGCAGTAGCAAGGGTGGGGACCCAGTCACTAGAAACTACCAGTTCTCATTTCACAAATGAGGAGGTGAGTTGCACCACACAATTAAATGGCCTGTGTATAATCAAGGTTAAAAACAAAAGGTATGTGTGCTTTTGATGCTAATAATGCTTTAAGTAGCTGCAATTTTCACATGATATTTTTTTTTTAATTGTTAGATCTACATTGCTTTGCTACCGTCCTCAGAGCATATCATAAAACCTGTTTTGTTCTTTTGTCTACATCAATTAGTCCCCAGCATTAAAAACTTTCTTCAGTGGTTTCTCTTGTATGTCTGCATGTTGGTTATGATGCTTCGTATGTCCAGCTGATTATGTAACAGTCTTCCTGTTGAAGTTCATCATTTGTTCTGTTGTCATAGCCTAGCCAGCTGCAGAAGGCCTTTGCTGGGCTGTCACCAAGACAGGAAAACATAACTCCCATCCTGAAAAAGAAAGAAAGAAAAAAAAAGACAATGTGTACATCCAAGAAATTACCTGATATATAAACTGTTGCCATCCTTAACCCTTATGCCACTTTAGGTAATAAAAGTTGATAGGGTTTTACCAAGGCAGCTGACACAACTTCGCAACACAAGACTGTTTAGTACACAGACAGGAAAATAGATCCCACAAAGGCACACAGCAGCTGACAGCATCAGTAGAGGACCAACATTGAATACAAGAAAAATGAAGGCAGAGTCACACAGAAGAGAACAGTAAAGAGGGGGGAGGGGGGGGGCGGGGGCAGTCTAACAGCAACAAAATCAAGGAAATTACAAGCATAGAATTTCCAGAAGGCTGGGATACACCATTTGCGCTGAAAGAGCTTCCAGAAGTCCATGGGGGTTCCTGTTGATGAGGATGGGAACTGGTAAACGCATGTAAACTTATGTGTGGATAATCGTCATCAGTTTTTTCTTCTGTTTTTTTCATAGACAATTGCTGGTAATTTCAAAAGTATCAAAATACTTTTATAATGAAGTCTAGTAGAATGGAACTTGTAAGTTGGATGCAGTGTGCCATTCCATCTGCATTCTAGTTGGATGCCACTTGTGAAAGGTCTTCATGTCTGTAGACATGTATATTTCATGCCCCTACAGCAGCACAATGTCCCAAAATCCTAGTGTTCCCTGCCTTCTGAAGGACAACGTCTGGCATATCATAGGGTAGTATCTGGACAGCTGTCACAAGAAATGCTGCTGATGACTGCTAGCTATCTCTGGCCATTTTGTTTTCTTTCCTCTATGGGCTGCTAAAAACTGTATATATGTACCCTCTGTGTCCAGTGAATGTACTTGCTTTGACACATAAGCCGTTTTCCCGATACACTAGATGTGAAACCGTTAGAAAATGTACAGTTCATACGAAAGTCTTTTTTCCTCTTGTTTTTGAAGTTATCTTTTAGTTAAGATGACTGACAGTCAGACAGTTGCCATGAAAGTGGTAGAGAAATGTTTGCCGATTAACAGCTGTCACAGATAAAAGACTTTCCCTTAACAATGCAAGAGGTAGACAGCAATTATTTTCTATAGCATTATATATGTACTTCATTTCTGGGAACAGTATCATCTGTAGCATTAGTAATCAGAGTCAGAGGCGACCAAACTGTCAAGAATTATCTGCGGCGACAATCATAAACACAGCTTTTCTTATAACTTTTTTTGTACCAGCATGTACAGCTTACAGAGGTGATATACCATCCAAACTGTGTTTTTGAATGATTCACCGATGCACATTCATTAAAAGCTGCGGTGATCTCTTCTCTCTGACATTACATGAAATAAAATTTCTTCGGTAATAATGTGAACTGCTGCATTTAAGATATTGATATTTATGTACATGGTCAACACGGGTCCTTGTCATGGTCGACACGGGTCCTTATCATGGTCGACACGGGTCCTTGTCATGGTCGACACGGGTCCCTGTCATGGTCGACACGGGTCCCTGTCATGGTCGACATGGGTCCTTGTCATGGTTGACACGGGTCCTTGTCGTGGTCGACACGGGTCCTTGTCATGGTCAACACGGGTCCTTGTCATGGTCGACATGGGTCCTTGTCATGGTCGACACGGGTCCTTGTCATGGTCGAACACGGGTCATCGTCATGGTCAACACGGGTCCTTGTCATGGTCGACACGGGTCCTCTTCATGGTCGACACGGGTCCTCTTCATGGTCAACACGGGTCCTTGTCATGGTCGACACGGGTCATCGTCATGGTCAACACGGGTCCTTGTCATGGTCGACACGGGTCCTCTTCATGGTCGACACGGGTCCTTGTCATGGTCGACACGGGTCCTTGTTACCGACATACATGCACATACTCTGCGTTTTCTTAACCTACTTTTGCTTCTGATGTGTGTGCGTGTGTTGGTATGTGCATGTGTGTGTATGGGTGATGGGGCACTGCAAAAGGTATTGCTGTTTGGTGAGTAGGGAGAAAAGGACATGCATGCAGCTGTTTCATGTCCCAAGTCCAGCGGAGATGCGTACCTAGTTCATTATCAAAGTGCACTTTTGAGCCGTCTCAAAGCACGATTATGGCCAGTCATCAATGTCCTGTCACAATGATGATTGCCTGGCATCAGCACTGGAACATTGCCAGCTGCCGACATCCTTTTTACCTTTGTCAAGCAGTTATACTTTCACCTGCGTCCCTGGGTTGGCTGGTTCGTCTGTCAGCAGTGTAACCCAAAACCTACTGTACCTAGTTGAAAAATGAAGCGACTGCAGGTGGAAATCTAAATAAATCTTAAAAAGTTTAGGCAATGCATCTGCCAAACATGAACAATCGAATCACAAGACAAAACACCACACGTTTCGACCTCTTAGGTCTTCTTCAGGCAAGATAAACAACACTCGGGCGAACAAAAAAATGAACGAGCAATAACTTATCTCATCAAATTCGGCGCAAGATGGGCATGGAACTAATAATGCCTTGCCTTGTGAGTTGTTTGTTTCTGTTTGGTGGATGTTGTATTTAAACTTTTTAAGACTGCTGTACCTGTCTCAACTACATTTCCTCAATTCATGGAATGCATGGCCCAGTGGATGAAGGTGGAGGTCTGTGAGTGGAAGAGGATCATTCTACAAGATTACTGCAATGTCACTATGTCAGGACTACAGAACCAACTGACAGAAAACTTGGTGGAGCGATGGACTGTGGCTTAAAGATGAACCCATCCCATTTTGATGTGGATCGAAGATCCCAGTTTTGTTCACATTGTTGATATGTTGACTGCAACATTTTTCGGTGAACCTGAACAATGTGAAGATGTTGACTGCAACATTTTTCAGTGAACCTGAACAATGTGAAGTTACTGCTGCCATTTGATGTAATCTATATTCCTGTACTGCTTCTAATGTTGACATGATGTATATATTGCATGTCCTATTAAAAAAAAAAAAAAAAAACTACATGGGAAATAATTACTTTATTCCATATTTTTCCTGGCAGCCAATTAATGTTTTAACTCGCGAGTCGACTCGAAGAGTTGATCTAAGATTCGTTGGTTCACAGAGAGTTGTGCTCTCCCAAGCATCTTTCCATCTTTTTTTTTTTTTCAAAAAGAGAAATCTGTGGGGTTTTGAATGTCTAGAATTCTACACATAAATTCTACGTACTTCTATCTACTTCACCAGTACACACAGAACTCCTTCATCTGCTGTTGTTCTACCGTGATGGAGGCAGACTGCAGTGTCAACGCCAACAAAGCCAAACAAGTGCAGAGTAATGCCTGTGTCATACAGTGTACAAAACAGACGAGTGAATTTGAAACAGACAGGAATATTATTGCTGATAGTGGTTTTACGACATACTTACCTGTCCAATGTCCCATCCCCACTTGGTGTGGAACAATACTAAAATGTCAGGATCCCCCCAAACACAAAACTGAACAAGCAGGGAGCTCACTTCGCCTCAATCCTCAGATAACCCTACCAGAGTGATCACCCTTACAGAATTCACAACATTGCACCATTTTAGAATTAGCTGAGTTTTCACACTTTTTCCCAATTTAACAGGAGGGCATCCTAGTGCTTCTAGAGTTTGGACAGGTAAGTATATTGCCTATCTACTTTTAGTGGTAAAACTTTCTCCCACATACCTGTCCAAACAAATACCTGAATACTGAAAAAGATGGTGGAAGCATGCTCACCTGAGAAGAATAACATTGTTTCTGCTTATTCACATGGACTGGAGTTCCCCACAAAGAACTTGACACAAAGGCACAAACGGTCTGAAAATGTCTCCCTCAAAGACTCAAATAGACAATAAGCAAGCAAATCCAAGAAAGGATAAAACACTAGGAGGATTAGGAAAATGTGAAGACTGATAAAGTGAGCACTGATGGTGCCAACTAATAAAAACTCCAGCACCCAAGAACACGAAAAGAAAAATCCCTTTTGTACACAAATCGAACAATGGAGAAAGCATGGACCTCACTTGACCTTCCAAGTGAACTTGAAAGGGAGTCTATGGGTTCCTCCTCCAAGGAAAACAGAAACTGTGCTAGCTCAAATAGGGCGCAATGTTGTGAACTCATTCGGGGTTATCACTCTGGCTGCCCCATCTGAGGATTAAGGTGAAGTTAGCTCCCTGCTGAGCCCCCCCCCCCCCCCCCCCCTTCTTTTTTTTTTCTTTAATCCTGATATGGCGTAGTTTCACGCCTAGTGGGGTCAAAGCATTTGTTTGAAAGGCAAGTATGAGAAAAATGTCTTCTATGGAAGCTGACCAAACAATGGTGAGATTAAAGTTTGTTTTAGTGGGCTTTTTCTATTTGCAAATTTCAGCAACCACCACACTGAACCTGCAAAACAACTCGACCTAGACATTATTTTGGGTGATCTGTGTGACCCAACTTTGGTCAGTGTCAAACTTTCTGTGTACGAAAACTCTCCAAATTAGAGAAATTAGTGTCGATTCATACCTGAAACATCTATTTTAAGCATCTTCTTACAGATGCTGTAATTTACCACTCTCAGCCGAACAATTTCATCGACTATTAGGCCTGCATGCATTATTCATCAGTGCAGCATTTGGTAGAACATGCACACACACACAAGCATACACTGGAGGTAACCTGACCCAGAGCCTTTGGTGGTCAATGTCTTGTTTACAAGATAGACATTTATCTGAGGGGGATGGGGTGGAAGGTTGTGAGGGAGCGAGGGTATGGGAGGTGGGGGAAACTGTGACCATAGGGAGGGAGAGGGCGAACACAATGAAGGGGGAAACAACAGATGAGAATATGCTTGCCCTGACAAACAAAACTGAGCTTAGATTCTCCAGCTTCACGCTTACAGGACACAAGAGGTTGGGAAGGCAGGGCACACAGCATGCATGAAGCACACGCAAAGGAAAGTGAAATGGTCTTCACCATCTGGTTCCTTCACCAGTGCATGCATGGCCAGTTCGCTCGCTCTCTCTCTCTCTCCTGCTTTGAAGTGTATGTGCATGTAAAAGTGTGTGAATGCATGTCCGACTCTCATGTAATTGTCATAAAACCCATCGAAAGAATTATGGACACAAAAATAAACATAACGAACTCTAAGGCTGTGTGCATAGTGGACCCGGACATGTTTTGCACGGCTGTGCACGAGAAAAAAAAACGCTGCTCCGGTTCATCTCTTTTCCAACTTACTGGCGACGGCCAAAGATGTGCATGGTGCACCCGGCCTGACCCATGTGATTAGAACCATGCTTTTGCCAGTCGTGCAACCAGGTGGGACACGGCTGTGCTTTGCACGGCCGGGTCCGGGTCCACTATGCACATAGCCTAAGAGTTTTGCGTTTTCTTTTGGAATTGGACTGCTGTGTTTACATTGATAAGACTTTAGTGGGAGGTTGGGAGAGGGGTGCTTGGGGGGGAAGTAGTTAGGGCATTTATGAACCTCCTCTGTCCACCAAACTAATGAATAGAATTATATTCCAAAGAAAAATGTTTTCACTTCCTTTGACTTTTTGGTTACAGGAGTTGGGGGGAGAAGGGTGAAAGAAGGGGAGAGGGGGTAGTAGGTAGCCCCAAGATGTTCATTCTGGTAACAGTTGGCACACTTCATCTCTTTCTCTCTCTCAAGTGGTTTTGAAAGAAAAAAACATTCTTCAAATATATCTTATAGCAAAATAATCAACAGCATTACTTCATCCTCATTTCCCTGAAGATGGAGTATGGCTGCCTTGATGCCGGGATAAAAAAACGGTCATACACACAAAACTCCACTGCCTGTCTATACAGGCAGTGTCCGCAGGAGTATCAGCCTGCGTACGCAGAAAGAAACTTCACCCTCATGGTCTCTCCTATGCAATCCAAATGTTTTCTCTGTGTGTGTGTGTGTGTGTGTGTGCACGCGCAAGATCCCCTTTGCAATTGCACTGCAGCATTAACATTGAAAGTGACAGAAGATTGGCGCCTAAAAGGGAGGAGGGGGGAAGGGGATGCAGTGAGGGAGATGATGGACCAGGTGACACCCAGCCAAAAGCTGCTCACAAACAAAAAGACCAAAAACTGCACATAGATGGCTGTCAGCAGAATGACGCATGCACAGAACACACCTGTTTACCCCAAATGCGTGCACCTGTAGTATCTCGGACAAAAACCTGTAATAAAAAAAAACAAAAAAAAAACCCTTAATCTTCATAATCGCAGTACTTCCGCAACTTTTGAAGATTTGGAAGAGCCGGCCTTTGGTGCGAACGACCGCTTCGTCACCATCTTTGACGAGGTAAAAGACGCAAGGCACGCTGAGGAATGTCTTCTTACTGCTTTTGACTGAAACGGTAGCATATGAAACTTCGTGTTTAACAATTTTCTTTCTTTGACTTTTTTTCCCCATAATTTTTTTTTTTTTTTTTTTGGGGGGGGGGGGGGGGGGGGGGGGGGTGTAATTCCCTTTTTTTTTTTCCGTAAAAATTACAGCAAAATCGTACTAAGGGTAAACAGGTCTGACAGAACCATTCTGCTGCTGTCAACCATCAAGGAAGTATCCGTGTGTATATTTTCATGAATATTTGTGACATCTATAAACACTTTTCTGTCAAATTTCACCCGCCCGTTTTTCATCATGTAGTCAATAGGTGTCACTCTGCACCTGGCATGCTGTGTTCGCTGGTATTTTGGGTTGTTGTTACTTTGTTATTCATTTGTGAATTTTGTGGACAACTTCACCAGCACATGCACTGAACCACAATCCTAAATGCATTTTGTCCATCAGTTGTCCAGCTGAAAGTTATAAGCAACTTCAGCTTGGCTGTGCACAAATGATGAGGTCAAGTGTAACTTAGACCCCCCCCCTCCCCCCCACCTCCATGTCATCCTGCACACACATACACACATGCAAAGACTTTCATGCACATACACACATACTTGTATACACATGCACATACAGTTTACTCACACTGCTGAGGACACCAGAAATATTATTGTCACAAGTGTGATATAATTCTGACCACGCTGACAAAAAAATTGACCACAAAAAAAAAAGAAAAAAAAAAAAAAAAGGGCTACGAAGACGAAGACAAAGACAGCTGCTACTGGCGTCCGCTCCACGACTTGTCAGAACAAGCGAAGGACAGGGCCCAGCCAACAGGCAGCCACGTGATATCCCATGGACAAAGTAATGCACTGTACAGTACAGACAGGTCTCTGGCCCCCTGTTCATCATCATCATCATCACACAGATTCCACAAGAGTGACACACACCATGGTACAGAAGATTCCAAAAGACGGACAACCGATTCTGAACAGTGACAACCACCTGACAACTGAATACACAAAGTGGAAACCAGTTTAACCATGCACTCACAGAGGCAATGATGAATCAAGCTAGAACCTGACAATACAACTATTACTGCTTTCCATATGATTTAGGCCTTTAAAGATTTATATTCCTTTCACTGTTGTTGCTTTCATGCAAGTTAAATAAAGACCCAGCAATGACGTTAATCAATGGAAGAGATGATGAGGGACGACACTGCTGTGATGCTCTCAAGAATATCGCTCACCCCTGAGATCAGAGCTGAAAGTGATGTACTTAAAGTAAGCAACTGTTCAATGTTCCAACTCATTTCCCAAGGACTTCCAACCTCAACAGACCTTTGACCTTGGCTTCCAAATGGCTGTACGATACACCAATGCTCATCTGGTCCGTAGGAGATGAGAAGCAAGCACAGTCTCGCCTCCTTCAACTTTCCACCGAGTACAAGTCAATCTATTTTGCTCATCAATTTTTTTCTTTTTTTTTTTTTTTTCTTTCTTCAGTATGAATTCAACAATCCAAACAAACTAAAATGGATATATGACTGTCATTGGACAGTCACTTCCTGGCAATGAGGTTCACTCTTTAAAAGATTTACAATTTAAAAAGGCTCTGTGCTCCGAATTAAAATGGTCAGACTCCAATACATAAACATTACTTTGTTCTGATGCGTCTCTACAAAGCTATAACAGTCATATCATGATGCTTACTATACCAACACCAAGTTAGGTTACAAATTCTTTTTCTGTCCAACTACTTTTCAGATATGCAAGTTAGAGAGGAATCAGAGAGACAAATGATCCAAATTACAATCAGTACTATGGTGTCAAGCTAACTCATGAAAATATGTCAGTATGCTACGATTATTCAACATACGAAAATGACAGATGGAAATTGAATCAGCTATTCATTTACAGCCTTATTTCGTCCAACTCGAAAGACAAGTTCTGGTTAAACATCACTGTCCGAAGTAACTACGATGACTGTCAACAATGTGTCCAGTAGGAAAGCACGACACAAAATCCCCTTGTGGGGAAAGCATACAATGGTGATACACAGCGTGGCAAATCAAGAGAGAATTTATCATGAACAGTATTTCCGTGAACGACTCTTTCCAGACGCTTTCTGGAAAAACATTATGTGCTTTTAAACAATGCATCACCCTTCCCCCCTAACAAGTGTAGCCACACCATCAACCCCCCCCCCCCCCCCCCCTTCCTCTTATTTACATCTGGTGCCTCTTGTAAAGCTCATGCCGCAACATGATCCCCCAACTCTTCCTCAAAGAGTGTCTTGTCAATAAGCCATAATACGACCCTCTCCACCCTCCTTCCCCCATTCCTATCTGAAGTATGGCTTGTTTGGCAGAGACCATAATATCACCTTCCCCTCCCCTCCCTTAAGTGAGGCTTGCTATGCGCAGTCTGGTTTTTAACTAGTCTTAGGTTGCTGTCACTCTGGCAAAAGCTGCCAGGACAGGCATCTGATATGAATCACCAGTTACAGTTTGTTTCATCAAGGTGTCACTGCACGCAAACTGGTCCATGAACGCTATACAACATCTGCAAAGTTTTGACACCAAATCAAGCAGGATTTACAGCTGATCATCGTTTACTAACACAAAAACGAAAATGTTTCATAGAGCTTTCAGCGCAATGAACCAATACTCGAAAGTCTCGTTCAGTTCCTCACTCATATTCAACGGGATGACCCAACGCCTATTCCGTATCAAATGCGGCAAATGTGACACTTTGGCCAGACCATGTGTCAAGGTATCATGCAGATATGCTTGTGCTGTAAACAGTCTGAAAGTCATTTTATTCAGTAATGTTGATTACTGCAGCCAACCATAGGCTCTGCGTAGGATTTTTCCCCCCTTTGTTCACTTACCATTTGTCCAGCAAGTTCATAGCGAAGAGTTTTAGACTTATTTTGGTTGTTAAGGGGAAATAAGTATAGAAGGAAATATTTTAGTTCCATTTCTGAACAGAATGGCCAGCAACTCAACTGTTGCAGAATCCTGGAAGGAGTGAACTAAAACATGTTTCAAGACTCTTTCTTACATGTTCCCCTCCTGTGTATGTCCAGACATGACGGCCAGTGTGGGGGGTCAGTACTGGACAGTTGTTTCAATGACTGGAAAACAAAGCGGCTCCATCATTCTACTAGTAGGAATCCTATGTTATCTCATGAAGACAATTCTGACCTGCTTTGTTGTCATTCTGAAGCAGTCTGAGGACACATAGTACACAGATCTCAGAAGGAAAAACAATGACAGAGAAAAAAAGCTGAGTCTATTGTTCTTGTTATTTTGAAATCACCATAACCATACACAATGACATAACATTAACAGAAGGGATCACTGATGAAGATCAGTTTTTTTCTATCCAGACAAAATGTATTTTGTAGTACACAATGCCAAGTGGTTCAGCGGATACTGCTATAAATATAAAAACTAGACCATTGTGTTCCGATTAACGTACCACGCCTAGAGCCTAGGCAGAGAGAATTAGAGAATGACAGACTTTCAAATGTACAAACACATCATACAAAATGATTTCTACTGCTACCAAACTCAAAATCTGTTCAAACCTCATAGTGCTGCCACAAAACCACGTTCAATGCTACCAATAAAACATTGTGGAACTACTGAACTAAGTTGTACCTGACCAGGTAATTGAACATTATCAATAACCTCACCATCATCAACAGCAGGGAAAAACACAAACTGATCACACAAAAAAAAAAAAAAAAAAAAATGACAAGACAGACAGAATTCAAGCCATTAACATTTTTCCTCCACTTTTGACACTCATCCGTTCTCTCATTTTTCAATAACTTTCTATTCAGCATCTCACTTCTTTTCCCCTCCATCTTTTATGTTAACTCTTTTTGTTTACATATCCTTTGTACAAGACAGGGCCAGGACATTTTGGAGTAACACACTTTTTGACAATCATATCTATCAAATGGGGTTTACTACGCACATGCCTCTATCAAATGACAGGACTATGGATGGACAATCTCAGTACTGAGCCTTATCATTCCAATGGTTGCATTAAACCAGTCCTTGCCCTTCTCACTTGAGCTGGCTAAGTCTAAAATGCCCTAAGTGTAGCATTTTGACATTTCATATATTGCATTTCAAATTTAACTGTGACACTTAACAGGCAATGCAACAAGACAAACTCAGTAGCACTTTCAGTTGCACTTTGTTTTCATACAACATAATGGTGGACCAGAAAAAAAAAATTTTTTAATCTCACTGATCATCACATGGTTTTGATCTGACCTACAAAAATCAATATGGCCGACAGCGAAACCAATCGATAAGGTGGCCAAATTACAATTATCTTTGGCGATTTTTCTTCTAGTTTTCACCCTGTCCTTACTAAACTTGGCCTTTATTTTTTGATGAAACAAGTCGTCTACAGTCTAAAGATCTAAGTTGTCTATGTTCTGCTTAAGCCGTCCTTGAAGTGGTTTTAAATTTAAAAAGAAAAAAAATTGTTTTTTGGTACAGTCATAGCATTTCCACACAAAGTGAAGCGCAGCATCGTCAATGAAATCGTAGCATGCTATACCAAAAGCGTAGCACTTGGCAGGTCTGACCACCCTTCAAAACAAAACCATAACTGACAAAAAGAAACATAACAGCAAATAAATCTGAAATAAAACTGTGCAAGGGCAATACAGGAAAAAAAAAAAAGACACCTGACCACGCAAAAACTGACAAGAAAAGGATGTCCCTGACCATACACAACGTTTGGATCACATCTGCGATCCAGATGGGTTCAAGTCTAGCAACAGATATCTGAGAATTGCCAGCAACCTCGAAACAGAAGCAAACAAATATCATCTAAGTCAATACGTTTTAATCTCATTTTTTTCCCCCTAAAATTATGACATACATATGAAAAAAAAATTTCCGAAAGTTTCATGCACAATGAAATAAATATGGGGTCGAAATGGGGGTCCTGAAACACACGCACACACACACACACACACACACACACACACACTGTGAAAGACCAGTACCTTCATACCAAGTCCCAAATGTCTAATCCACAATACCACACACATACACATCACTCAAGAACGAGTCACCAAGTCATTCTCACAATATTTATTATCTATCACAAAAAGAAAAGATATTAAACACCAAGTCTCAAAAAAAAAAAAAAAAAAAAAAAACCCACCTAATTCTTTTTTCTTGTCTTTTGCTCCCCAGCATTCAAGCAGTAAACATGAAGCAATCACCTTTACAAAGCAAGTCAAAGACAAAAATGCCTGATACATTTACAATTTGTACAATACAAGTCATTAACATGAGCCTCTTACTAAAACATCTAACATATTGAGAAAGTCAAGGTGAGAATTCCAAAGGATGGTAGTGAGCGGGACAGGGGTACAGGGCGGGGTCAAGGTAGGGAGGAAGTGCCGAGAGATAGGTTACAGTACTGAAACATTTACAAATTGCACAATTGCTGCAATGACCATTACATCGCCCGGTTATTTGCAGGGCCGCACCTCACCAACTGGTGTCAGTCTTAGCTTACAATGCCTCACCTGGAACACAGCTGAACTGGAATGGAGACGAACCACACTGGCCTACCATTTCATTTTGATAACCAAGTTTGTCTGTGTTAATATGTGCAGGTTACACTTTAACTGTTGCGTTTTGCTGGTTGTTCTTTCTCAAGAAAGCAGTGCCACTAAAACTGTCCATGGTATACATGATCATGTGTTTTTTTTTTAAACTGGTGGAAAAGCTTCAAGGTTTCATCCTTTATTCATGCCCCAAGCTCAGGCTACCAGAAAACAATGACCGATTTCATTTCGACTCATGAAATTCCAACCACCTGGAAACCATCAGTTGTCATGCCACACCATGTGCTGTCATACCGAGTTGTGCGATTCCATGCCAAGCATAAATAGCCCCTATGTAAATGTCATGTCAAACATGTTACAGGATGAATATACACTTTTCTGAAAGTTACAATCCCCAAACCATACATCTGATTTGGAAAAGACTTGTGAAAGCTTGTTATAAGACCCAAGTTGCATTTTCTGGCAATAACTCAAAAAATGTCTGAAGCCAACACAAAAGGTGGACAGTTGGTGGTCATCTGTCCTTGTATTCCTATCTTACTTCTGCAATCGAGTTATTCATTGTCGTTCAATATAAACTTTAACTAAAATTTCATCCATTATACTCAAAAGATTCTTAAGCTTTTCTGTGTGTGATACTCTGACCATTGAGGTACAATTCAGGTTCCATGCAGGTTCACAGAAGGTACATACAAGGCTCTAACCTTGACTTCTCACTTTCACAATCCCACACAGGATTTTCAAATTTTAGTCTGGAGGGAGGGGGCCTCCTTCTCTCTAAACTCAATTGCTTTCCAGATGTTTAAAAAAAAAAAAAAAAAACTACTGCATTTTACAAGCACTGCAACAAATAAACACAAAACACAAATAAAAAAAAAAAGCTAAATGACAGCAATCGATTTCACTGAATATATTACAGAGAAGCCTACGCCATCACATGAGAGGCATCCACAATAACAGCATGCGCAAACTCGTTTCATCCCAACACTGACATGCAATCCATCCAACAACATCCTCCCACTCTTCTTCAAATCTGGAATGGCTATGTTCTCTTCAGGCTTTCACTCACTTAAAAAAAAAAAAACAACAAAAAAAACTCAATACATACATCCAAAAGAATATATAGACACAACCTAACAACACACCTACGCATGTTTCATCCTCCTTTCATGGGTACGAGTGGGTGTGTGAAATGGTTCACCTTCTTCATGAGGAAAAAAAGGACATTTTTTTTCATTGAAATCTACATCTTAGACAGGAAAAAAAGGTAAGCATTTAAACATGAAGTCTGTTTGTAGTGGGCAGAAACAACAAGATGAGACCTTAATCCCCAAATCAGCTTTCCTGAAGGGCAGAAAGAACAAGGTCAGCACGGAGTCACTGAAATCTACATTTTTTTTAATGGGGCAGAAAAAAAACAAAAACAAGTCTAGTCTCAGCTTCTGAATTTTTTTTTTTCTCTCTAAAGGGAAGAAAGAATAAGGTAAGTTACAGGGCAAAAAAAAAAAAAAAAAACAAGATCAGGACTGAATCACTGAACTCTACATTTTTTTGTTTTTTGTTTTTGTATGGGGCAGAAAGTACAAAGTTTGGACTCGTCCTCTGAAATCTGCCTTTTTTTCCCCCTTTTATTAAATGGAAGAAAGAACAAGCATAGGACTAAGTCAATTAATTCTGCTTTATCAAAAAACAGAAAAAGCAAGACCTGGATTCAGCTGCAGAAATCTGCTGTTTTCTTTTAGGGCAGAACAAGAAAAAAAAAAAAGCAAGTCAGGAATGAATCACTTAAGTCCGCTTTACTGAAGGGGAGAAAGAACAAGGTTAGGGACTTACTCACTGCAATCTTTTTCCCTTTTTTTTTTTTTTAAATGGCGGAAAGAAAAAAAAATCACTTAAGTCTGTTTTACTAATGGGCAGAAAGAACAAGGCTAAGACTGACTCACTTAAATCAAGTTCTGTAAATGGGCGGAAAGAACAAAGTTAGGATTGAATCACTCCGATCTACTTTCCTAAGTTAAAGGGCCAGAAAGAACAAGACCAGGATTGAGTCACTGAAATCTGCTTTTTAGAATCACAGAAAGAACATACTCATGATTTAATTTGATCAGCATATAATCAATTTGACCATTCGTAAAATTTTTTTTTTTTTTTTTCTGGGTGGAGCCAATTAGTCATCCTATTAACTTACATACTAAGCAGGCTAGAGAACAGCTGCCTTGAAAACTCTTTGAAAAAGACCAGAGTCCAGGGGGGGCCACCTAAGCCACAGAAGGATCTAGGGGCAACATCCTGGTGAGTGGCGCGGGGGTGGGAGGTGGGGCCCTTCTGAAATGGAATTTAAGCAGCTTTGAAGACCCTTTTGTGGCCTCTCATAATAGTCAAGTTACTATGCTGCAACTAAAGAAACCAATAGAAAAAAAACTAACTGCACACACACACACACACACACACACACACACACAGGTATGCACATTCAAATTTACCAAACTTCTCGCAAGAAAAAAAAATCTGAATTTTGTCTCCACAGTAATGCATGCAGCTTGGTAATGTAAGAACAATATCCTTTATTGAAGACACAATCACTGTGCATCTCATTTCTTCTTGTTGCTGAACAATATCCTTTATAATTACAATCATCTCATTTCTTTTGTTGTTGAACAATATCCTTTATTAATAATTACCATGCATCTCATTTCTTCCTCTTGTTGTTGTTGAACAATATCCTTTATTCATAATTACCATGCATCTCATTTCTTCTTGTTGCTGAACAATATCCTTTATTCATAATTACCATACATCTCATTTCTCCTTGTTGAACAATATCCTTTATTCATAATTACCATCCATCTCATTTCTCCTTCTTGTTGTTGAACAATATCCTTTATTGTAGACATAATTACTATGCATCTCATTTCTCCTTGTTGTTGAACAATATCTTTTATTCCTAATTACCATGCACCTCACTTCTTGCTATTTACTACCAACCTGACCACATTACTACACCTACCTGGTCCATCAGACCTTCAGAAATAAAATCCATGCATATTCACTTTGAAAAAAAAAAAAAAATGGGGAAGGGGGTGGGGAGGGGAAGAAGCAATCATCCGATGAAGAAATCCAGTCTGCTCTGATAGCAGTCCAGTGCTCCTGAAGCATCAACATGTGTCTTGTAGAGCACATGTTCAAAGACAAAGAGCACTGTTGAAACCATGATCAGCGCGGTTCAGATGTCTTATACACAGCAAAGAAGTCACAACATGCCATTCCCGGCTTGTTCTCTTTCCAAAAACAAGTTGAAACAGACTCACGGAAACCTGGACTGGAAAAACTGGATATGGTACAAAACTCTGGGTGATTAAGCATCTCGCATTTTTTTTTTCAACCAGATTTTTTGTTCCCTCTGCCTCTGAATGTCAGATGGTTTCCTCAGAAGTCCTTGGATCTAAGGAGAGTTCTCCAGCCCAACTGATCCAACTTTTTTTTAGCGAACTGATCCTAACCCATGGCCACCATTGGCACCAACGTTTACAATTCTCCTTGGTTTTACCGACTCTGTGTTGCACAAAACACTGACACTGCTGCCATACTGACATGAAATGACTCATTCACATTGAACATTATGATCACTATGGATGGACTGTTCCCTGTTTCATCAGTTCATACTGTTTTTGTTAAACGTCTGCCTGAACGAACAAAAAACAATGCTATTGAAAAAACACAAATATGAAAAAATCCATGATGCATCCAGAACAAACATGGGAAGTTTTTTTTTGTCTTTTTAACTCCTTGTTTGGGTCAATGTACTTAAAACTCACAACACCATGGTATGCTAATCATGATACACATGTTTTCTTTTGCCTCAAACCTGTCATAACTACTGCCACAGTATTCTGCCCTGGCACCAACAAACAAACAACGCTAAAAAAAAATTCAGCTCACATTCGCTTTGCAAGAATTGGTGACTTTCTCTACACCCCAGTCCTCAAAAAGAGCATACAGACATACATGGACTTCTTGTCACTTTCACCACAGAATCTTTTTTTTTTTTTTTTTTTTTTTTTAACACAGTACACAGAAAATGCTGATTTCCAGAGAAAAATATTCTTTGAACAATCAAACAAGTATGTTGACAACCCTCTCTTTGTCATGCAATTCGCCATCATTTGAAAATTTGTCCATACATTTTTGGTGCAGAAACCAGGACCTTTGCTAGACAGATACAGTGCTGTGTGTATGAAATAAATTACCTTCAGTGGTGACTTCTGTACACTAAAGAACCATCTCATAACAAAGGAGCTGTTTGCGAGCTATTTTACCAGTTGGAGGGGGAGATATTCTCTGTTACTGAAACTGCATAGCTACAAATTTACCGCCTGCTCCAACCCCATGAGAAACAGATGGCTCCACAACACATGAGAAAAGCAACGACTGAGTGGTCAGTTTTGCATGTAGACAAGACCTTTGCTATTCTTTGCTATACTAAAGAAAATGAAACAACAACATTACTTCAGAATCAAATATCAAACATCAAAATCATAGCATACATCACAACACTGTCAGAAAGAAAATAATAATCCTCACATCCTAACGGATCACTTCTATAACCCAAATCATATAAACACAAGAATATGTCGGAAACTGTTGCCCAAATCAAGTGATGACAATTTTCAAAAAAAAAAAGAAAAAAAAAAAAAAAAAAGAAAAATTCAATGCCATGGAAAAAGACCCAGAATGAATAAAAAGATGACAGCAATATTCCAACAAACATAAAAATCATCTCCAAAGGTAAGGTGGGAGAGAGGAAGGATGGGGGAAACCATGCTGTGCTGTGTGAAGACTTGGCAGGAAAACAGGCTACCAATGAGAACTGGGCAGTCCAAGTCATTCACAGCCTCTGGGGGGATGGGAAACAAGAGTCTGCAGCTCACTTCACCAACCTTACTATGAAGGCAGAACAAAACAGAAGCATAGGCAAAACAATCGAGAACTCTTCCACCTGCCCATTTCCACTGCTTAACATGAGCACCTCTGACATGACTCGTTTGGAGGAAAGGGAAACCAAATCCAGACAGGGGTGGGGTTGGGGGGTGGGGTTGGGGGCTGAGGTGTGTATGGGAGGAGGTGTGGGGGTGGTAGTCTAAACGATCATGGTCATTCAGTCTTGTGCATTTCCATCTCAACTCTAGAGGCAGATCCAAGCACAAACAGCCAAGAAAACCACGCAGAAACTTTCTCATCCACACTTCCTGGTATATACACACACACACACGCCGATCCTGAAGTGGATTCATCGTCATGCTATGTTTTCCATTTGTGAATCATCTAGTCACTGTAAACCTGTGCCCACCACAATGATTATCACCTATAGCATGCATGACTGAACAAACAAGGGAAAAAAATGTTACGGGAATGGGTCTGAGAGAAGGGGTACATATCAAGTAGTAATCTTGTATATCATCTTTCCATCATTTCATATTACATCAAAAATGGTGGGGCTGGGATTCTATAGGAAAAAGGAAGCCTACTGTAAAATTATTACAAAATACATGCATGTATATATAGGCAAAAGACTTTCGAGTTGTTCTGCTGTCTAAAATTTTAACTTCTCCATGTTAAAAACGGAAAATGAAGGATACAAAGACATTGTTTTCATCCTTCCATCTAAATTCTATTGCCTGGGGGGAAAAAAAACCCATTGTTTCTACTAATGGCCAACAGAATGACAACAGAAACAAATGAACACTCCATGATTTCTGCAACAACTGCTCACATAAAATGAATCCCTCCCTCTACCCCAGGGGAAAAAAAAAAACAAGACAGGAAAGAAAATCACATGTAGGTTTTAATAATGAACCAACGTGCGCGCATCCATTCCCATCCACATGCGCAGGCAGACACGCGGGGACAGCCCCAACCCCAGACGGACACAAAGGGAGGGAGCAGGAAGCCACTAGCAGGCGCAGCCTTCTTTATTGGGCGGCTGGTCGTTGCTGATGGGGCTGCGCGGTGTGGCCGGTTTGTGCTGCACTCCGGACTCAGCTGCGTTCAAGTCCAAGCTAAAACACAGAACAATCAAGGTGGGACTCAACTGAGATGGAATTCACCCTGCCCTGCGATTCCTAGGTACGATTACATCCTGGCCTTTATAACCAGATTAAAAACTACATTATTACACATACACACACAAAAGGTGCTTGTCCAACACTTAAAAAAAATTCAAAGTACACTAGGTTCCTCAGCAGCACAGAAACTTTTAGCAAAAAAAATTACATTAAACACATATGCACACACACACAAAGGGGAGAGAAAAAAAAGAAGAGTGAATATAAACTGACGTTTTCTTTAAAACAGAAGTTGTGCAAGACCATCCATGAAGTACAAATTTCCCTGAAATGACTATAACCAGGAGACCAAAAGTGATTAAAAAAAGAAAAAATTCTGGTATTCTAATTAGCAGTCTTCAAACACACACAAAAAAGCAAAATGTCTGGAGCACCTGAAAAGAGACCTGGGCTTAATCAACAATACCACCACAGAACTCCAATAACTTTCAAGAGGACATCTATTTCAAATTCAAGCCAGCTTGTTTCCAACTAGTGTGTGTGCGCATGCGTTTGTGTGCGTGTATGCGAGCAATGTGTGTGTGTGTGTGTGTGTGTGTGTGTGTGTGTGTGTGTGTGGTGTCACACATGTGCATGCGCAACGTAAATGCAATCCTTCAGATACATAGTACACATAACCTAAATTAGATGATCTCTAGAAGTTCTGTTCTGACACAGTGCTCTATGTCGGAAGGTTGTAGGCTTCACCACCATGCGCAACCTCAAACAGTTGTCCAGTCTACAGAGTGATTGTCTACTTATAATAAAACACATTCTTACACTGCTTCATGGGTCATTTCAATGGTGCAAGTCACAGTACATGTCACAAATTCCATAGCCGCTTTTGAACAGAGCTGTGCTAATCATTCCTCTCTTCTGCAGGACTGGGCTCCAGAACCTGCAGTGTTGGCATGGTCCACTGCACTTGCACTTGTAACCTTGAAATTCTTCCATGTATAGAAGCTCAGATAAACATGTGCCCAGAAAAAAAACCCACACCATACCATATTCTATCATCCTAAAAAAGAACCAACGTGAAATTAGTAGTTCAAGCTACCACTCTGAAACCTGAAGAACCCATAACTCAAATTATCAATTTCTCATTTCAAAACTGAAGACCACTGACTTTCTTCCTATTTTCAATACCGTTTGATCATGTTCATTTACACATCGCCTATATACATACCTTCCATCCTGAATATTCTGATATATCTTCTTGGCTGTATCCAAGAAAGCATCTTCAACGTTCTCGCCCCTAGAGAAAGAAAGACATTCAATCAGCATTGCGCCATCATCACTGCACCACTCAAATCAAGAAATACTTCATATCACAACATAGAAAATTAAAATGGCCTCTGTAAAATCAACTGATTTTGTCTGGCGGGTTATTTTTTCACAATCTACTTTCCACAAAGATTAAATCACAAAGAAAAATATTCAATGAAAATATGTACAGAACACATATGTATACTCTCGCACATATGCCCACACAACTGTACATACAGCAATGATATTTCACGTTCTAACATGAAGGCTTTTAGTCATCATTTGTGGCATTCACGCTGAAAGGACAAGGCTGATGAATTCTTGGTGATTTGAACTTCTCCCACTTACGTTTTGGCACTGCACTCAAGGAACATCAGACCTGTAAATAAAAAATAAAATTTGTTATACATCTCTAAAACATGAATCAAAATTAAATACAAAAAAGCCTTGTTCCTGACCATACTGTCTGCATCAAAAAATCACATAAACATCCATACAGGTCTGCTGATTCAAATGCATAAATATGTGTCTATGCGAGCATGTGTAGGGGATTTAAAAATTTTTTATTTTCCTTTGTATTACGCATGAGTACCGCATGGATAGCCCTATTCTAATGGTAAGCACAGGTAGGGTTTGAAAATGTTAACGCAACTAAGCTACCTTAGCAACATTTTGATATGATTTTGCCTGCCTTTACAGCAAAAATAACACTGATTGGATTGTTTTAACAAATAAATATCAACTGGTCAGAATGAATAGCAGTGAAGCAATAACAATTACAAGAAACTGTATGGTTGACAGGTCTCCTTTTGAGAACAGGTCTCATATAAATATCTTGCCAAAAAAAGAATGCCTGTCCTTTACTTCATATATGGAAACTGTTTAACCCGCTGAGTGTGATGGGCCACGATCGTGGCTTTACCGCCAAAGTGCGTTGGGCCACGATCGTGGCTCAGACGAGAACCGTTATACCACCGCCGCTAAACATCTGGGTTGATCAGTTCACGTGACTTGCTAGTATCCATTGTGCACCGGCAAGCCTTGACAGTCAGTTATCTCCAAGTTTTTCGTCCATTTTGACTGAAATAATGAGTGAATCAGCGACCGAGTTGGGCAGGAGTTGCGTGGAAGTGGCACGAGTGAAGAATCAGTTGCCGAAAGCAGTAGTAACGAAAGCGAAGCAGGTGAGTTAATAAACTCTGATTATTTTGTTTGTCGAGTGATGGAACACTTGCTGCGTGCGGTTATTGGTTATTTCACATTTGTTGGTCCGCCACATGAAGGAAGGGGGGATGGAGGGGGCAGGGTACATGGTTACTCACAGGAGTGATAGGCTTTGGCCTGATCAAACTAGAAGGTCGTTTCTGGGTGATTATAGGTGTTTTGAAAGCACTTTAGAGATGAATAAAAGTGGTGATTTGAAGAGAACAATTTATAACTTTTGTTTGTTTGTTTGTTTAATTTGGAAACATTGTGGGCGTGTCACGAGTGGGCGTGTCTCCAATGAAAGCTATAGCCCTTCCCCTTCCTTTATGCTAGTGATTCAGATTTTATTCTTATTTATGATTTTATGCATGACTTCATTTTTCATAGAATGAATAAGTAATGCTGTTCATATTTTTTCTTTCTGAAAATCAGACTAATTAGTGGAAACTGAGTCAAGCTCTCTGTAACAACTCTTGCACCATTATGAAACAATAAAATGAACAGAAGACTTAGGATATATGTTTTTTTGTGTGATCCAGAATCAGGAAGCACTACTGCAGAGGAGAGTGATGCTGAGAGTGAAGGAGGTCAAGAAAGAGGAACTGTGCTGCTGGCCATCCTACTCATGTACGCTCTGGCTGGGAATGTTCTGGATGTGACGTGGGACTCTCCCCGAGTGCTTTTCAGCCTTCCACAGAAGACCAAGGCCCTAACTTTGTTCTGTGTCTTTCAAGGACATGATCTTCTTGTTTTCTCTCAAGTTTCAAGTGTTTTGACATTCAAGCAGGAAAACTGTGGTGTTTCAAACAATGTGACTGACGTTTTGGATTACCTTTTCGCCAATGTTCTGGATTACACTGTGAAGAATATCTTCAGCTGCCATCAGGGTACTGTCTTGTAATTATTTTTTTTTCAGATTCCTCATTATCTCTAGTTTACAAAAACATACAGTTTTACCTACCTAGCTTCAAGACAAGCCTGCACAAACCCCATTTCCTTACAGAGTGAAATTTGATTGTCCTGATGCTGAATTATAGGTACATCATTTGAGGCACAATTCATTATACATAGCTCAAGTCAAGAGAATTATCATCTTTCCCATGTTTCCAGCACATATTTGTCTCCATTTTATCTCCAGTCTGAAGTGTTTAGGTAGTACAGAAGAAAAACTGTGTCTCTCCTAACATTTGACTTACTTTTCAAATAACTTTTTCAGAAATTTTCTCTGCTTATATTTTGAGGTCAGTCTCCAAGTAGGTACCACCTACAGTATTTTCAGTTATTTCACTAGATTCTACAACATCTCTAGTTTCCAAAAATGTATAGGTTTGCATATCTAGTGCAAATAATATGTATGCAGAAGCCAAATTCTCAAGTGTGGTGTGTGATGAGTTACCCGTCCTAGATTTTAACTACATTTCTTTAAAGTTTAAATTGATATACAGAGCACTGTGAGGGTTAAAGGACAGTGGAATTTTTACAAGTTAATCCCTACTTTCCTTTAATGGTTTTACTATGTCTATGTGAATAACTACAGTATTTACATGATTTTATTTAAAATAACACACAAACAAACTTTTCTCTGGATCTAATCTTATTAACAAAAACCATATTTTGTTGTGACTGACTCTTGCTCATATTCAAATCACATCTTCAAATTTAGCATGGTGACTCAGCACATTAGGCAGATCAAAATGTTCTAACGTGCTTGCATACTAGACGCTTGCATAAGCCTCATTTGTGCAGTGTCAGAATCTGAAGTGGGTCTACGGAAAAAGGATGGGGAGGGTGGATTCCAAGCAGATCTAGGGGAAAGGGGTGGGGAGGGTAGATCTAGGGGTGGAGGGGGACAAAGGGAGAGAATGTGAGGAGGCGGGAGGGGGCGAGACAGCTAGTGAAGCATTGAAAAAAAAAACAAGAATTCAGCAAAGAGGAACATACTAAAACAATTTAAAAAAGAAAGAAAGAAAACGAAAGACTGAAAGCTGAAACCAGACAAAGACTCTCAAAACCCTCAGTTTTCTTGGTGCAAATTTGAGTGGGTCCCTAAGCGCTGCAATTCTTGAACTTGGCATAGTGCTCAGTCAGACAGGGCTTTAACATTCCTCATCACTGCTGTTTACTTTGTTTTTATTAAAATGCTGAAAGTCTATACAGCTCATTTATAACATGCACCAGTGGAAGCATCAGCAAAAAGAAAACCACCCTATATGAAAAAAAAAAAAAAAAAATCAGAAGAAAAAAAATTCTGAGAACAGATTTCAACTTACCATTTTCTTCAGCAAACTGCTTGGCCTCTTCATAAGTGACGTCCCTCTGGGCATCCAGGTCACACTTGTTGCCAATCAAAAATATCACCTGCATACAGAATTTCAGCGGGTGAAAAAAAAGTGGTGTGTGTGTGTGTGTGTGTGTGTGTGTGTACGCGTGTGCCTGTGTGTGCGTGCGTGTGTGTACATGCAAATGTGCAAGTGAGATGACAGAACCGAGAAAAATATGTCAACAGCCACTTCAGTTTTGGCCTTAGGGTTTGATCTATATCGAAATGTAAATTATGCACAGATTCACAATTATGCATATTACCGATTCAAGTACACTATGTAAGATTGGGTGAATGTGGTTGAATGTGTGCATGCTTCCACAACTGAAATTTTGTTCGCGAGATTGCCATCTCTGTTTCATTACAGATCGACTGATGAGTGCATCTGTGAGCATTCTTCGTCTTTGCTTTTACAACTGCTCTGCCATTGTTCTCATACATAAGCATTTAAGTTGTGTGGTTTATAATGTTAAAGACAGTACTTCTAAAAATGTCACGAACAAATTTCTTACAGTTCAAGTGTTTGAGTGAACATCAATATACATACATACACTTACACTTGTGTCCCATTATGACAAGGGTTTGTGGACCTATTCCAGATTTCCTAACGACACCTTGTTTGAGACGCACACTCTTTCATTACAACTCACAGACAATCCATATTTTCTGCAGATGCGACATTTCAAACCTCAGTGGTCTTAATAATTCAAACAAAACATACAACAGCCAGCATTTTTCATGTACAATAAATATTAGTGCCAATACAATACAACACAATTAGTGTAATAAAAATTCTTGACACGGTGTCTGCATCTGTGTGAGACTGTCATCAATACCAGTCACACTGCAGAGTCATGTGTGATAAAAACAGCCAGCCTTTTCCATGCACAAAATTTCAACTTTCAACTTCATCAGACTCACAGGTCATGAATTGTTTTTGTCACAAGCCAAACAACTGTCTGTCAGTGAGTCACGAACACAAACTAAAGCTCAGATCAGAGGCCTGATAATCTCTCAAGGCTCTAAGTTCAGATGCTAGATTTGGCAAAAATTTGCCTCGGATTGAAATGGATAATGCAGTATGTAAGAAGTTTTTATAGCAATATGCACCTCAGAGTAGAGGACACGGTCGTTTGGAAAAACTAAGCTGAGGCCAAGCTGTTTCCGTCTGAAGAGTGTATGTGCTCATGATTCACCGACAGTTTTGTGGCTTGTGGCAAGAAACAATTCACAACTTCTGAGTCTGGTGAAGTTGATGAAATTTTGTAAAACTAAACACCTCTACAGTAAATCATCAACATGTGATATGACCCCAGAGAAATCAAACAATGCATATCTAACCCTTTTCATGATTCGTTTCCACATGATTTGCAGCTTCAAAGGGTACTATAGCCCCATCTTTGTGTGATCTACAACACTGACACACAGAGAAGCCGATGTACATAAACACACCTGATGAAGCTCTGGCATTGAGCAAAACATATCTAATGACTGTACTCACCGTGTTTGGGTTGGTAAGATTCCGGGCATCTGTTAGCCAGCTGCTCAGATGGTTATATGTACTCCTCCTGTTTCAACAAAATCCTTCTGTATTGACCAGTAGCATGTGCAAAAAACGCAACACTTATAAATGATCCAACCCCCCCCCCCCCCCCCCCCCCCTCCCACTCCCAAATCCCCCGTCTCTGTCTCATCACCACCTCCAATGGTACTGCTCGTAAAAGTCCTTATTTCTCACTTTAAAAAATGTTAACCAGTTTATCTGCCTTCACTGAGTACCTTCCTACAGAAACTTGTGTCAATTTCATTTTGATTTTGCTTCCAATTCTTTTGCTGACCCACACAATTTTTCAACCATCACAAGGTGTACCCACCTGGTAATGTCATACACCATGAGCGCGCCCGCTGCACCACGGTAATAACTGCGTGTGACAGCGCGGAACCGTTCCTGTCCTGCTGTGTCCCAGATCTGAAGCTTGATCTTCTGGCCGCTCACCTCGATTATCCTACATCGTGAATGCCAGGGGAGAATCAGGGTTGTGTCAGTGTACATAGTATAATTCAGTTATACGTCAGACTTAACACTTCTTTAACTCTGATTTAGTCTACTTCAAATCACCTCGACACTGTGTACACCATTAACCCGTAGAGTGCCTTTAAGCCGTCAGCTGACGCCGCATTAAAAATGCTTTCCCAGTGCCTATGGGCCGTCCACTGACGTCATGCATTTTTCTTGAATTTTCATTCGTTACTATTTCTATCAACGGACTTAAATAGAGTGTGCGTAGTAAGCCTTATATGTCTGTAGTATTAAAATGATATGTAAATGACCACACGTGAGGGGAAAGCCCATTTATTCTCATCACTGACTGGATGACCAGCCAGCACTTCGTCTCGCTTGCAAAGATGGCGGCACAACCTTCGACAAGCGCAGCGACCAAATCAACGTATTTACACAGCTGAGCAGGCTCTGCTAATGATTTTTGACAAAGACAATAATCTTTTATTCAACGACTCACTCGAGCATGAAGGTGAGATGATGATAGTGATGGAATTGCCGACCGTATTCGTCAGTTATTGTGTCGGGCTGTGTGACCTCAGTGTGTGTTCAGCTGACTGGTTTGCCAGCGTTGAACGAGCTCGCCTAGTGTGTACTCTGCACTGCGTGCCAGTGGTCAGTGACGTGATAGTCAGCGCAAGAGGGGAGCGCGGCCTGCTCGCGGTGTGGCACGGGGCAGCGGGAAAGGTAGGGGAAGAGGAGCAGTGAAAGAGAGGGTTGAAGTCCAGCAAGGGGGCGTGGTGGGGAGAGGGGGGCGTGGTCGTGGACTGACCTGTCTGCATAGAGTGTGAGCGTCTTGATAGACTTCTAAACTGTTTTACTTTCATTTACAGGTGTAGTGTGACAATACAAACTTTATTTTCAACTTTTTTGCTTTGTGTTCTTGTTTGGATGTGAAGATATAGTGGTAAATACATATGCTTTTGATCGTGCAAAAAAATCTATCCAAATCTAATTGCCTAAATACTTTTTTATTATCAAAATTAAAACAAAAGAAGCCCAGATTCAAAATCTTCATTCAATTTCCTTCAAAAATCATATATATTTCATTGTTATATCTTTTGTAGTTTATGAGCTAGAATTTTTTGTTAATTATTACCCCCAAATCATTAGATTTCCCTGGCACTGGGAAAGCCTTTGTTTGTAACATTTTCAAGCAGCGAACGGGTTAAGAATTATGTGTCATCCTCTTCGTGACTAACAAGCAAAGTTGGATTTCAGGTAACATGGAACAACATGCACTGCACCCAAACTTCCTTTTCTTTTTTATTTCCCATTATTCTGAGAATTCTCCCAAATTCTTATTGCTCATTTGTTGCTCAGAGAACTTTTCCCCATGAACACTTGGTTTGTTATGACTGACAAGGAAAAATACTCCTGGTATAGGTTGCATTCGCAATCATCCATATACCTCACATACCATCTTGTATGCAAGCAAAACAACGTGGAATCGATCCCTTAATTCATCTGCATCAGTCCTAGGTGTTAACTCAAAATCAGCTGATACGGTGACCATTAACTTCATGGAATTGTTCCTCAGGTCAATATCCAGAAGTCAGGACGTTTTGAGGTGCCTTCATGCCAAATGGATAATGGCAAAGGAAGGACAGTTTGATTCAATACTGTGAGGTTGTCTGTGCATACCAGGGTGTTTGAAATGTCCACAGTCTATGTCCAGCTATCAGACATGTGTTTACATTAGCCTTTGATTTTCAGTTTCACTAACAAAACCATACACAGCGTCCAAGTGCTCACTGGATTACAGGTGATAAAAAGTCATGCAAATGACTCTAAGTATTGGTAATCACAGATCTCGTTAACAGACGAAGCACGTACACAAATTTAAATCGATTATTTCCAACTGGAGTAAACTTTATTTGTTTCTATAAATGCTTCGAGATGAGAACACTTCAAACAGCACCACATCCTGTCCTAGCAAGATGAACAGGCCCAGACAAAGATACTTCATCAAGCAGTAGTGCACTACACCCTTGTTTTTGTTTTCCTATAACTGTCCATTAACAGCATGTCTTAGGGGTGCTATGATGGGCGTTCAGGCGATCACAGATCGCCACAGTTCTGTGTCATGTGCAGCTGGGCAAAGCTGTTGTTACAAGCCTTTGATGCTGTCCACTTCACACTTATTACATCTACATCTGGGACCTCCACCTTCCACAGTGCACAGGGAATCATGGCCAAAGATAGGCATATACACGTTTTTATTTACTAAACAAGTCAAGGAGACACTTTTCTCTGGCAGTATTCTCGTTTGCCTGCTGTCTTATATCCCTTTTCTAAGATGGGGAGAATTCACCCAAAGTATTCATTCTCAAATTCTGGCATTATCTAAGAGAAAACAACAGTTTAAGTGTTACTTTGGTGGACAGAAAAATTTCCTGCATGCACTTCAGAAGGTCACACTTATGTCCCCCCCCCCCCCCCCCCCCGCTTTTTTTTTTTTTTTTTTAAAGTGCAATCAATATCTCATGACAAACTGTTATTTTTCTTTAGTGTTACAAGCTGCTGTATGGCTCCTTATTTATGTGCAACCTTGTGTGTGTGCGTGTGTGTGTGAGTGTGTGTTGTGTGCGCACGAGCGTGTGTGCATGTGTGAGTGCACACATGCGTGTGTGCATGCATGAGTGTATGTGCGTGCTGTTGTTATTGTTTGTTTCTGAGCAAGCAGTCAGGCAGTGCCTGAATTAAAAAATCCAAACATAAGTGCACCTATACACACCCACCCACACACACACACACAAATATATACTGAGTAAATGATCCATTTATATCTGCACTGATCAAAAGTCAAACAAATATGGATAAAGCAACAACAGCACTGTTACCTTGTTCCAAATTCCACTCCTATTGTGTGGGGACAGTCTGCCATGACTGTAACAAGACAGATCAATCCATCAATTGAACAGTCGGCAACCTAACATCAATATCAGTCACAAACGACCATTACTAGTACAAGAGGAAGTCAACATATCATTGCATCAGTTTGCACTGTTAAGAGTTCAGCTAGCCACCAAAGCAAGACCAGTCAGTGCTATCGCTACACATGAGAGTCAACTGACAGACACCTGTCATCTTGATAAAGGGGGTAAGAAAACAAACAAACAAAACAAATAGGGATACACAACTATCAAAACGAAAGAAACAAACAAATAACAGAGTAATACAATACCAGGTTAACTATTTACCTCCTTATGGCATGTGACCACAGGCCACTCTTAGAGTAATGGCCACACCCTTTAAAATATCAAGCTGACGTTTAAGAGAAACATAATAGTCAACTGCAAACAATGACTGCATGAACCCCACCCCCACCACTAAACAGAACGAAGACAAACAACCTCCCCCCCCCCCCCACCCCCCCCCCACCCCACGCACACACAGCCCACAACAGAGGTCTAACTGGCTAGAACCAATTTCTGTGTTTAAAAAGCTTACTGATGAATTGCTAGACAGCAACAACATAGCTAGCTGCTGCTTTTTCTTTCAATGACCAATATCAACATTTTGATCATTCTGTCATTTTGCTGGAGGTTCCAAATTTGGAGCACCAGGTCCACCAATGCAACACAAAGTGGGAGGGGGAATAAAATGTCACCAGCCACTCAGTTTCCATTCAGCGGAGCCTAACACCAGCAGGGGAGCTTTACCTTTGATCCTAACCTGCAAGAACCCTAACCAGTTTATCAGCAGAATTGAAGAAGTGTTCCTAAGAAGTAGTGGGGGAGGGATCTGAGATGATTGAATTTCATTTTGCTGAATCACAGAGTCAGGACCTGAAGCAGTCCAGAGGGTCTGTCACAACCTTCTGTGGCAATGCGTTCCAGTCCCATTGTTACAAATTTTTAAAGTGTGTCAAGACTAAATAAACACATAAATAGACTAAATAAACAACTAAATAAACACATAAATAATCATGAATAAAAGTGCAGGAAGATAGAACAGCAGAATCAAAACCAGTGACAGATAAAAACTTTCCAGTACAGAATTTCCATAAGGAGAGGATATCACCTGCCAACAGCCACATAGAGATATTATGGGGAAAGGAAACAAAAGCTCTGACAAAAGTTAGTATTCGTAAACAAACAACAACCAACTTTAAATCTACTGAACAAAACAAGCAAACACAAAAAATTGCCCCTATAGTTCAATGTCCCTGTATCAAAAAGCTGTAAGGGACTTAAGTCAACTTTCTTCACAAAAGAACACATCAAACATAGATCCAACATAACGGAATGATTCTAATGCACTGAAGCTTTCAAGGTTGGTACTAGAGCAGTCTGTAATTAATCGTTCACAAAGACTCAATAACACTTTCAGTCGCTTATCATTTCAATTCACACACAACATGTTGTTGGAATTAGAAGACAGGTATCTTGATAATTATCCCTGGATTCTGACTTGACCTAAAAAGAATCAAAATGGCCAACAACGAAACAAACTGATATGTGGCAAGATCGTGATTATCCCCAGAGATTTTTCTCCTGCTCTTGTTCTTCTTCTCCATGCTGAACTAGTCGTTTCCTTCTTTGTTTTTTGTTGATTTTTTTTTCAAGCATGTTTACAATCTAAAGATCTACATCATCTCTGTCCTATTAATGCTTCCTCTAACTGTCCCAAGTCTGTATTCCGCCGTTTGGTCTTCGTATGCAGCCTCACGCGCGGAATGCAGGTCTAGACCTAGGAGTTGTGTCTGATTTTTCCAAGTTTCCAGATCAGCCTCCGTGGACCTTTTTCACACCAGAGATTCGTTTCGATCTTGCAGCTTTTCGCAAAGAGTCTACCAGCTCTCTGGCGTACAAGGCATTGTATGCTGACCTCTGTTTGAAATTCCCATCCTATCAAAAAGTTTTCACTGACGGTTCCAAGTCTGAAGATGGAGTGGCCTGTGCAGCCTATTGCCCTGGTGCTCCTTCTCAGATACTGTTAGAACATATTCCTTCAGAGGCTTCTGCTTATTCTGCTGAACTTACAGCTCTGGTTCTGGCGCTGAGGATAATCTCTCAATCTACGAGGAGGGACTTTCTGGTTCTGTTGGATTCATTGTCAGCGTTGGAGGCCATAGCTGGCCGCAACCTTCAGCATCCAGAACTTTTACACTTCTTTGAACTTTTGACCAAGTTGAAAGCGGATGGTTATAACATTATTCTGGCTTGGGTTCCTGGTCATGTTGGCATCGGAGGGAACAAAATGGTTGATCGTTTAGCCAAGCATGCCACAAGAGAGAAATTGTCCAACATATATATCCCCTGCTCAGATCTCAAACCCAAAATTAACGATTATGTGAGAGACCTCTGGCAGGAGGATTGGAATACACAGACGGATAACAAACTCTTTCAGATCTGTCCAAACCTTAAGGAGTTCCTCTCATCTACGTCTGGTGGTTGTAAAGAAGAAACAGTTCTGTGCCGGCTGCACACCGGCCATTCGTATTTTACCCATTCGTACCTTTTAAAGAGCAAAGCAGCGCCATGGTGCATTCCATGTCATGTGCCACTCACAATGAAACATATTCTTTTAGAGTGTTGGGACTTGCACGATGTGAGACACAAACATTTTGCAGCAGAGTCCATGAAAATCCTGTTCAGAGATGTCCCGCCTGACGTGATCTTTGAGTTTTTGAGAGAGATTAACATTTTTGATCTGATTTAAGATTTTCCGGACAACAGATTTTTAACGAAGTTTCTGGTGCGTTTTAGAAGATGTCATTTAAAGAGATGTATGAAAGTTTTTTCTTAATTTTTTTTATTATATGACTTGAGTTGATTTTAACGTGGTGACAGCCCTGATGTGGCCCTCTGCGGTCGGCTGGGCTATAAGCAACATTATCTTATCTTATCTAACTGTCCCAAGTCCAAGGTAATTTTTTTCCCTCTTCAACTTTTGTCTTGGGGGCAGCATTTCATCATGAAGTGTCGCAGCATAACACTGCCAACAAAATCGTAACATACTGCGCCAAAAGCATGGCATTCGGCAGCTCTGTGCATGCTTGTCTTTCTTTCACTCTCTCTCTCTCTCTTTCTAGGTCTCTCTTTCACTCTGACAATCGAAGTATCTGTCTCTCATACAAGGACTCTTATTATTTTCTGTTGTGCTATTTCTCTATTTGATCATTTTCTTCTCTGTTAAATTCTGCTCATATCTTTACTGAAGTTTAAATATCATACGTCATTTTTCTCTCATCTTCAGTGTGTGTGTGTGTGTGTGTGTGTGTGAAAATCTTTAGATCTCTTGGCCAAAAATGTTTTGGTTTTTTATTTTAGAACTTTTTTTGCCCAGGAAGGTTTATTAATCAAGAACACTGCTTTGATTTCTGACAAGAATTTTGCCAAGAACTGACATATGCTCTTTGCATTCCTCAAAACTTGCTACTCATTTTTATAACAAACATTAGACTGAGAAATTCTCTTTGTGATGTCATTTCCATAGCAAACATTAGACTGAGAAAGTGTCCTTGTGATGTAAGTGTCTTTTTTAAGTATGAAAAGTTATATTCAATTTTCCCCATAAAATGACTATTGAAGAACACCATACTTCGATTTTCTGTTAAAAGAAAAACTAATAAAGATATCTAATTTTTCTTTCACACTATTTTCGATGACTTTGATTGTACAATATGGATGCAAAACCTCAATTTGTGCAGTATCATATAGCTTGTTTTCTCGTGTTCGGTCGAACATGACACTTTACATGTCAAGGTATTAGGGTACAAAGATTTGCAACAACTACCAATAATTTTTTATACACTACTCCACCAATGCACACTTTCACATAAAAAAAAAAAAAAAATTAACTGAAATATACACACATGCAGACACAACCTCACCTGTAGCCCTAACATTATATTACATCTCTTTTAAAACTTATTTCTTATAATAGCTGTTTAACACTTCATGCAAGTCAAGCAGTTTGACTTTTATCAGCACATACAGACAACATAATCAGCATGGTACAAGTACTAGTAAGAAAAACAAATTTACAAACAGATTATTTAGCCTTCAACAAGCTAATGTTGAAAAAATAACCAAGGCACAAGTACTAATAAAAAAAAATAATAAAAAATTACAGTTCTTTCAGACTTCAACAGGTTTATACTGACAGTTCTGCAAAGGTAATAAAACCAGACAGCAACGTTGGCCACCCATACTGAAAGTAACAACGGTTAATAATGTTTTGCTTGTGAGGAAATGGACACAACGTACACAGCAGAGCTGCCGAGGCTTCAAAGTACCCCCTCAATAGCAGAACCATATTTTAAGTGAAGTAATATGAGTGCAGTGACATTTCAACAAATGAACTCCTCAGGTCCTTATTTTCCTCATTCTGACAGCGACAGGATTTATGGTTAACTGACATACTCTTTGTCTGTATGTCTACAGATGCCAATCTAAACGAAAAATGAAGGCAAGTCATAAGTGATTTGACTGATGATATTGTGAAAATGTGATCAAATCTCTAACATTTTGTGAAAGTCATTACAACCAGTAAAAACTATTTCTGAAAAAAAAAAAATTACTAATTCACTCTAAAAGTAAGAAACAAACATGGGTAAGAGGATAAAAAAAAAAAAAAAAAATTGAAAACTACACCACAACAAGAACACCACCACAGAAACAACCAGCTTATCAAGGTTTTGATGGAGTAATGGTTAGCAGGTAAACACTATCTGGGTATTGACATTTTGAATCTGTCTTAAATGTCTAGCAGTTTATACACCAACAGCTGTCACCCCATTCAACTCTCCTTTCTCTGATCAAAATATCTGCCAAATACAACTCACTAAACCTGTGTTCAGCACAAGATTCCACTCCTGTCCCCCTCTCCCGCACCACCCCCCTCTCCGAGTTCTTTGAAGGTACTGTTGACTGGCAACTGTCAATCTTTTTTTTCTTCGTTTTCAGAGTCAATGCCAGCCAGCTGTCCTATATGTGTGGCTTTGTTTCTTGTCACTGGCTTCTGATTCTTCAGGTTTCCTGCTGCTTCTTTGGCACCATTTTACTACGTCTGTGAAAACAGTACTACCACCACTGGCATCACATGACTAACATTACCGCAAGTTCCAGAAGTGGCGAAAACACCTCAGGTGAACTGACACAAGATAAAATGAAAAAGTATGTTTCGCCATTGGGAAGATCATAGTTCTTGCATGATCTTGAATGTCGTACCATAGTTGGGGGTGGGGGGTGGAGTGGGGGAGTGAAACAGAAAAACTACAAACATATCATGGCATGATGCAGATCTGAAACAGTGAGCAAGAAGTGAAAGTGTCTTTCTCCGTTGTCGGAGGAAAATAACTCCATTCTATGACTATGTAGCAGAAGATTTTTGATGACAATCAGATCTTAACCCACTGTTGATGCATGTTTGATGCAGTTTACAAGATTTCTTTTTCTTATTTTTTAACTTCTGAATGTCACAAGGATGTGCTAAATGAACCTGCAACACATCCTTTTCAAACAATCAGTTTTGTTTTGCGCATTTCTCTGGCAGTATTTCTTAAGGCTCAAGTCCTTTTTTCCTATATCAACCTATTCGACTGCACTGCACCACAAACAAACAACAACAAAAGCGCAGTAACCTTTCTGTCCATCAAAAGAAAAAGTGGCGTTAAACATCATTTTATACCAGAAGGAAAACACATAGTTACAGACTGTTTTACAAAAAAAAACATGGCACAGGGATACTCACACTTTTTCTCTGTAAACTGATGGAGCAGACAAGACTTGCCAACACCCATGTCCCCTATGATGATGTACTTGAATATATAGCTGTAGTTGTATGGCCCTGCTGCCATCGTGCTGTGATCTGGAACAAAGTCACCTCTACCATAACAGAAAAACCACGAATTCACTTTTTAACAAAAGTATCTGCTATCGCAAATGAAGAATATGTGATGGCATACCATTCCTACAATGACACAACTAATTAAATTGATTTCAAATGCCTGCACTCGTTTTCATTTCATACTGAAAAAGAGCACTAGCTGTGCTGCTTTTCAAATTCACAATTCCATCTTCTTCAGTCTCGGTCTCAGTTCCACTTCATGCTTGTACCTCACTAGCTATTTTCAGGAAAACTGCACACAAAGGTGAGTCAAATTTTGCTTTAACATCAGTCTGTAACATATCTAGTCCTTGACCTGTCATCAAATAATTCATTTTGTTTCTGATGTAGTTCATTATTCTACACAACTGGAAAATCAGTATGTTGAAATCCCGACAAACTATAAGGACTTCAAATGATTGCAACAGCAGTGATCCCCCTCCCCCCCCCCCCCCCCCTCCCCCGAACTAATCATTAGATCATACAGATCAATACAAAGGCAGAAATAACATTCTCTCTTTCGCTGTAGTACAAATCAATGGGGAAAAAAAAGCATGAAGGGCACTTCACTACAACCCATGACATTTCAATGAATTTAAACATTTAAAATCTTCATAAAACCACCTAACACAAACAGAAATGTTGGGGATAAAACAGTTTACTTGTCACATTTACCATTGATTTCTTGACTAAAGTCATTACAAACTGGCCTAAACAGTGTGTGTGTGTGTGTGTGTGTGTGTGTGTGTGTGTGTGTGTGTGTGTGTGTGTGTGTGTGTGCACGTGCGTGCTTGTGTGTGTGTGTGTTCTTTATGCCCTTCTCCATTCCTTGAGTGGAACTCTGAGGACTCAAAGTTCACCACAGGTGTGATTTTCACATGTGCTGTGACTGTCATGAATCCCACCATTAACTTAAGGCAGCCACATGATATTCTCCTTTTAAACACAATTCCTCAAAATATAAATTTCCTTTTAAATGGTTGGGTCAACATTTTTAATGGACTAATTTACAAATTTCAGGGATTACACACATTTGTTTTTCTTTTCATGCCAATACTAATGACACTCTTCTGGAATAGTGGACAGTGATGAAACCAAGTTCTCAAAGACAGTCTTCTGCAGTCCAAATAAAAGGAGCCAAGGAATGAAGGGGACTGTATGACTTTCAATGAAGTTAAACCATTTCCAATCACCGCTACTTCATGGAATCCAACTGATTCAGTCATATGACACACTTTGCTGAGTAACTCTTCCAAACTATTTCAGAAATGACTAGCACAGGCAGTTTGATCCCTTTTGTACACTATCTGCAATGGTTATTGGTGTTACAGATGCTAAAAGGAATATTTCAGTCTTAGAGTAAGTTGAAAGAAAAAAGTACCAGTAGGTACATCACATGATTTAAAATCTGATCAAGCTAAGGTCAAATATAGCCATGGACTGATCTAAACCTCCATCAGCACTGAATGCTATGAAGACGAGCACAATTCAGGATTTTTAAAAAAGACACATTAATCACATGAATAAAGAATGCCAGATTCTGCTTGGAAAACACAGGCCTTATTGATTTTCATTGATGTTTCCCCACCAAGGCCATCTGCAAATGACATCCTTCCCTTCTGCCTACATTTTACGAAGGAGGTGTGGCCAGTGATGCATGTGGCAATGCAGCACTTGCTGAACTATCTACATGGTTGCAATCAGATAAACACATCACTGAGTGATTGAATAAGCTCTCAAGAAAGAAAAGAGAGAACATCAAGTGACAGGAGAGAGACAGCACTGAGAGAGTGCATTGATGAGAGACAGCATTGGTGAGTAATAAAAATAAAAAACTAATGTAACCTGACGTAAACTGTGACCAACCAAACTATCACTTCATGAAAAGTAGAGTTCTAAATATAATCCAAAAAGGTCAAAGCAGCATTCCCGGTTCATGTTTACGCATCAGGCATGTGTCCTGCAAGCAGGGAATGAGTTCTCTTTCTGTTATTTCACTGGCTAATTGCTCAAGCTTTGGTTATTCGGTGAAAAGAAACTAGTTTCTGTCAGCTATTTTCCCAAACAGAATGACTTGTATTATTGTGAGGCATCTTATGATGTCAGCAGGATCTTATTTACATCAGCCCTACATCATCCACATTATCAACTTTTAATTCAGTTTACCCGATATGCTGGGCTCATAAAAAAAGAAAACCACCTTCCACTACAGGCAGTTATATTAACACTGTCATCATTATTATCTTAACTCCCACTGTCCCCTTCCCAATGGCCTCGTTTTCATCCAACACTCATTTTGCGCTGAATATGAGAAGATAACCGGTTGCTCGTTCTTTGTTTTCACTGTTCTAAATGTTGCTTGTTTTTGCCTGATGAAGGCCCAAGAGGCTGAAATGCATTGTGTTTTGTCCTGTAATCTGTTTGTCTGTACTGTCTTGTGGAACTAATAAACCTCTCTTTCTAAAATTTCACAATAGAAAAAAAAAAGAAGACAACTATCGCTGTGGAAGCTCAGAGACCACAACTGCCCACAAAAAAAAAACAAAAAAAAACCCCACTGTGGCCCTGAATAGTGACAGGCAATTGCTGACATGCATGGCAGACAAAATTTAACCCTCTTGAGTACTAATTACAATGGAAGACATACAGGAAGCGTGCTTAAAATCGAAAAGAATATGGGTGTCACTACTAATGTTTTATAGCTGTGTTATGCTAACTACTAATGTTTTATAGCTGTGTTATGCTAACTATTAGTAACAGTAGATAGGTAAATCTACATATTTTTGAAAAGCAGAAATAGTGTAAAATATTAAAGGAAAAACCCCATCTGAAACCTTATCTGGAATGTAGCTGGAGATTAAAAAAAAAAAAAAAAAGTATCCACAATATTTGTGCCAAGATAAATACTAAAAAATGCGCCAAACATTTTGAAAAAGCTTTGTACACTTGTCAAGATGTCCATTATTTCAACAACAGCAGCAGCAACAGTAACAATCACTGAACTGTAGAGAAATAGCATCTTCAGAGCTTGTGTAAAAGACTTTTAGTTCCTGGGCTTTTTCAAAAACCACTGTCATGATAAAAACTGGACCCTCTGTTTGTGACGCCAACCTATACTATATCCATCATCCATGTCTTCTTCAAAATTTCTGAACCAACCAAAGGCTAAAAGCTGTAATGAAATCCTGAACAAAATTATCAATCTTCATTTAGAAAGACCGACTTAAAAAGTGGAGAAAATACAATACAATCAGTTGCTAGCTTGAGACTAACCTGAATCACCCACTAATTCATCGCTATTCTTCCTCCTCTTTTGTGGAGGTGAACATGAACCTCACTGCACCACACAAGAAGCAGATGTATGCTACCTAAACCAAATGGATCAAACTCATTTCATACCCTGTCACTGCTTTGCCACTGGCAATTTCAGCAATTGACTCTTCTTATGCATCTCACACACAAGACCTCTTTGTAGTCATCTCACACTCACGGATGCCACCCCCCCCCCCTCCCCTCCCCCCCCTTCCTCCTCCCTACCCTTGAAAAGTGACACAAAAAAGTAACAAATCAAATACAGTGAATTTAGAATAAGAAAGTAATAACTAAATGAAAACAAGGCTGAATTTGAAGGCTGTTGATGATGGCCAGATAATATCTGAATGAGACCAAATATAACCTCCATTGCAGCTAACTTCACTTTACCACAGCCATAATCATAGCTCATTGCACTTGACAGGCTAACCCTTAAAATAGACAGCACTTCAGGTATCTCTTTTGAGTCCATCAGAATGCTCCATTCAATAAAACAGTCCCCCCCCCCCCCACCCCCTTTTTTTTTCTCTTGGTAATTCATTCAGCTCTCTCTTTGCATGCGCACTGTGTGTGCGTGCGTGCATGCATGTGGGTGTGTGTGACACAGAGAGAGACAGAGAGAGAGAAAGACTGAGACACAGACAGTCAGAGATAGAGTCGAAGAGAGACAGAGAGAGAGAGAGAGAGAGAGAGAGAGAGACTTGTGTGGTTGTGTGTGTGTGTGTGTGTGTGTGTGTGTGTGTGTGTGTGTGTGTGTGTGGAGAGAGAGAGAGAGAGAGAGAGAGAGAGAGAGAGAGAGAGAGAGAGCATATGTTCTTAAATTCTTGAATCAGTTAATCAATACCAATTCATATTAGTTATTACACACTGAAATGTTTACACTGCAATGTTGTGTTTTAATCATTTACAACGATCATTTTTGGAAGCAAGGTGTATCAGATTCAGTCTAAGAAAATGATACATTAACATGGGATCCAGTATGGTCTTTGCTTGGCCAAGGCAAACTGACAATTTCATGTCCACATCGGGGCTGAACATTTTTTTTTTTACTCACCTGCCCAATCTGTACAAAACTCACTAGCCAAAGTGGGTGTTGCACTTACCCACATTTCAGAAGTTAACTCTCCCTCAGGTCATACCCTCCTCCCCGAAACACATGCACACATACAACCCCACCAAAGAAAAAAGTACCAGGTCTTTGGGCTGTGTTCTGTTATCTGTCCATAAAATCTGGTCCCATCAGACTACAGTGAGTTCCACAATGAAGGCAGTCACATGGTTGAAAGCAAACATATGTATGTGGATTAGAAAACTGACTGCTTCAGATCAAAATTTGAAAGTAGAACTAGAATGCTCTCCAAAAAAAAAGACCTTTGGTAGACTGCCTCAGACAGACAAAAAAAGAAGTAATGCCTCAGATTAATAAAAAAAAAAAACACATGTCAGTCTCAGTCCACCCAGATGTACATTCTAAGACAAATTATCACCTGGTTTGTAAAAATGGCAGCTCCCAACTTACCACTGGCTTTGTAAAAATTGCAGCAAACAGTATATTGCTTTAAAGCCATGCACAACTCTCTTTATCTCTTCATGGGCTCTCAGAGCTAAAACTCGAAACAGTCATCTGCTCTAAACTTATCAACAACAACAAAAAAGTTGTTGGGTCATTAAACTTCACTTCCAGAATGAATTCTGCTTGCCCCAAACAGTGAAGGACTTGTGGACAGGGAGGCAGTTCGTATTCAGTCCTGCACAACACCACTCTCCTCAGTCACATGGTCCTAACACTCTTAAAATCATGAAAGCGTGAGTGAATGAGTTAAAAGTAATAAGAGGTTTCTGAATTTTCTCTTAAACAGGGTTCACGTTTACCAGCTATTACTTGAATTCTGCCATTTTAGTGATGAATATTGACAAAAACATCGGCCATTGCTATGTGTGTACTGCATAAATGTTCGTTTGACCTACTGTTAACAGTAAGTTCTGCATTCCCAGCACTTTGTTGAACCAGGCTACCAGTTTTGTTTGACAGTTTTACTTTGCCAGGTTTGTTGTTCTGATTAAGTAAAAAAAAAAATACTAGCATTATCAAACGGATGTCTTTGAATGACATACGCAAAGCCATCAGTTGGCAAATGTTTTCTAATCCAGAACTGCCAAAGATTTGCTGCTAGTCTCAGTTTACTCTTGGTGTACACACAAAAGTAACACCAATGACCCAAATAAGTTGATACAGCTCTGTAGGTTGACTTTGCAAGATCTAGTTATGTTCATGGACGATGGAACAACTGGAATGAAAATCTGGCACTGTGCAACTGCGCTCTTTCCGTCTGGCACCTGACCTCTGGTTGTGTGCACATGCACGTTATATGGCCGCCAGCCTGAACAGAGGTTGATTGCAATCTCCATTCAAATCTAGTACATTAAACACTAATTTCTTGCAGAAACAGTACATACTAGGAGCCCATTTTCAAGTTATTTCCTCCTTGTATTATGCTCTGTTTTCAGTATGTGAATTCCAAATGATCAAGTGAGTTTTTCTCCGCACCATGAGTCACTGAAATAAACGAGACCAGTTTTAGATCAAATCATACTTTACAGTGGATGATCTTAGCAAATAATTCTAAAAGTATAGATAAAAAAGCCATTTGCATTTACATACTTGTAGAAAATATATCTGCCTTTGACTCATGTGATGGTTTTTTACCTGCGATTCATAACAAATCCAATGATTCAACTTGTCGTATTAAGAAACGCTGATGAACTGATAAACACACTGATGAACTGATAAACACACTGATGAACTGATAAACACACTGATGAACTGATAAACACACTGATGAACTGATAAGCAATCTGTTTGGCCATAACCTATCAACGAAACGTGTGTGCCCCCCCCCCCCCCCCCCCCCCCTCACACACTGTGTGTGTGTGTGTGTGTGTTGTGTGTGTGTGTGTTTTGTTAACTTACAAGTTTACGTTACCTTTTTGGTCCAGGATAATGATACAGATTTATAACACAAAAACTACTATCAGAGAAAAAGAATGCAGAACATACTTTTCTGCAAGGACAATGAACACACTTTTCATTCAGTAGTCACAAAATGCATTTAACTATGATACCAACAATAAGAAAAAAAACAATAATGTATAACTATGATGAGGTCTGAATATAATCTGTACTGGGTCACCCTTACATACAGCTGAACAGGACCAGTTTCATCCTCAGTTACTCAAAAGGTTAATGTGGGCATTGTATTATGCTGACTCATCATCTGTTCACCATGTGACGTCTTACACACAGTGCCTTTTCTTCCTCTTATTCTGCCTATCAAGGGACACAATTGATGCTTTGATTATTCTAACACAGTTGGTACGCATATATGTACAAGGAGGATCAAAATCAGTATGTCCCTGAAAGAAAGCCATTTGGAACACCTGTAAAGTGAAATCTGATAACACCATTTTTTTCCCTTTCTTTCTGTAACCTGAATAAATTCATCAAGAATCGAAATAAATTTCTCTCCCCATGTCTTTGAAACTTGTCATTCGAGAAGAGATCTAAATCAAAATGACGAGGCCAATCTGTTATATTCTTGGCTTGATTATCTCATCTTTTTCTCCTCAGCACTTCTACTCCTTGACAAAGTAAACTGCAACATGGCTGTCCATCTGTATCAACTGTCTGTTATTCTCAGAATGCAACCAGAGGTCATTTTCCCTTGGGACATGCACAGCAGACAACTAAAAGAAAAAACACAATGCTGGATTGCTTGTGGTGCTATGTTGCAAGATATTTTCTTCTCCACATTTTCCCCTAGGTCATGCACAGTAGACACCTAAAAGAAAGAGCACAATGCTGGATTGCTTGTGGAGCTATGTTGCAAGATATTTTCTTCTTCAAACTCAGGTGATGAGAAATAACACTTTCTTCTTCCCGTAGACAAATCTGGTGGCATTTCACAATGGACAAATTCTTTTCATTCTCCCTGATATTCCTGTTACGAAAAAGGACGACTGACTGATGTAAATTAATTAAGAAAAAAAAATGGGGGGGTGGGGGGCAGCTCTACTTCATTTTCAACTGTTTAGTTTAAAGGTATTGACCAATTAATAACCGAGTACTTTGTTCAAACCTATTGACAGTGCTCTCTAGCACAGCTGCTGCTGCATGACGGTCCTTAGAAAGATATTCTTTCCTGCAGCCTGTTGTGCAACGAGACCGACTGATCACTGACCACTTGTTCAAACCTAATGACAGTGCTCTCTAGCACAGTTGCTGCTGCATGACTGTCATGCGGAAGATATATTCTTTCCTGCAGCCTGTTGTGCAAGAAGCAATCTGGTAATTTACATCTGGATGCTACAAACCACCTTTTTGGTGGTACAAGGCAATCTTCATTGTGTATTGCTACAAGGGGGGCCGGAATAGCTCAGTTGGTAGAGCGCCGGACTCATGATCCTGAGGTTACGGGTTCGAATTTCGGTACAGGGGGATTTTTCCCTCGGAGTTAACATTGGTTCTGACTCCATTCCCCATACAGTCCTTCGAATGAGACTATAAACCGAGGTTCCGTGTGTGAACGCACGCATAACATCTTGCACACACGTAAAATCCCATCACCAACTTTCGGAAGAGAAGGCCAGTTTGGCCGTTGGTATGGATGACATGTTACACATAGCATGCACCCTGCGTGAGAAATTGAAAGAATGGAGGAAGCAAGGATATTGAGTGAACGATATTGGACGATATTGACTGTATGACACGGGAAACGACTGAATGAAGCGCCAGCTGGCAGCTCTTCAGTCAGGCACTACCCAGGTAGGCAGCCCGTTGTGTAAACGAGTGTGGATTGTAAAGCGCTTACAGCTTGGTCTCTAGCCGAGAATAGGCGCTATATAAGTATTCATTATTATTATTATTATTAAGTGTGCTGGAGCTCTTGCACATATGGCAAGACAGCGTTTTGTTCTCCTATTCTTCTTCAGATGTCACCTGGAAGGTGGTGGTCATGTTGGTCGCAATGGAGATGTTCCTGTTATAATTTTTTTAAATATATCTTGCAGCCATACCTGGCAGCATGATTTTGTACCATCTGCAAGTCCAAGCCATGTTTAACTGCCTTCAGGATCCCAGATTGGGCCAACCCATTAAAGAATGCATCTCACCAGGGTTTTATTTGATTCTTTCTTACAGTTGTCAAATGATATTCAGCTATTCGTCGTTTTTTAATCCATCAAAAAGTTTTGTTTTGTTGATGTTTTGGTAATATGTTCATTCTACAAACGGTCAGAGGTAATATGAATCTCATAATGTCTAAACGTCAGAAGTTACTGGATAACCAAACAATAGTCACTGCATTGTCAAACGAATGGACTCCACAAAGTTTAACTTCAATCAATTCATTTGGTAGTCCAGTAGCTTTACTTTTGTTCTTCTGTAATAATTACTGTCTGCAGCCACCCCACTTTGAAACCACCCTCATATCTAAACAATACTGCACTTTTTACTGTAGAATCATTAAGTATGTTGGGAAATTTGCTTTGACGAAACATTAAATAAAACATTTTACACAAACAGCCATTTTGGTTGCTGTTTCTTGTTCCTCTTAGTCATGCTAATTGTGACATTTTCAAATTCTCTGTGTTGGATTTTTGCAAGATCTTTCTAGTTTCATTCACAAAAAGAAACTGACATGGGTACATAATAATTTGATTCTCAGCATGACTCAATATGGCGCTGCTGACAATACTTATATTCTGACAGTATTCTGCAACAAATAAAGTGATAGCGCATATTAGTAAGTTTCAGAGAGACATTCGTATCATAAGTTCAGGAACTACCATCGCACCAAGTTTATCCGACTCTAGGTCGTGCATCATAAAAACATAGAGTAAAGTCATCAATCACCTCAAATGATGTTAATCGTTGCTGCCAGATGAGTTGATGCAATGTACTCTAGCTTTGGCCTGCGCCTGGCTGATCTAGCGGACCAGTAATAGTACAAACACTACTGGAAGGTGAAGTCCGAGAAGCAAGATGGTGAGACCCGAGTGGCAAGTCAGAAAGGGCAGTAAATGCCCACTATGTCAGCACTGAAACAATTTTTCATTTACCTATACTTTTATAATACAATAAATGTATGCGGTAGATGGCTGAAAGAATAACATCGAGGGGTAAAATTAGTTCATTATTAACACATTCACACGGAAGTTGTCATGGCCTAGTCATGTGAACAGTACGTAATGGAGCAGCAGGAATCGTCTGGTATCAATGGGCAATACCCTTGTTAATACTCGAACACATAATATGAATTCGAATAAATGACAGTTTTCAACCAATACATTATACGAAGTACCTATACACAGATGTCGACAGTTTCCTGTTCATTCAGTCTCACCTAAAGATGCTGAAAACTGCGTCAGAAATGTCTGTTTACGCTGTCTGCAAGCAAATATGGCCGTCGATATTCGCTGTCAAGAATGCCATCTACACAAGGGGCGTAAGAAAAGGGAGCTCACTCTGTTCGCCTTCGTATCACATGCCAATTGCTGATGCCATTTCTCAGAGAATGGGACTGAACTATAAAAAAATAAAAAAAATAAATAAATAAAAAGAAAAAGAAAGTGCAAACATGAACTGGCCTTTTTCTGTTTTATTAAACGTCTATGATATTACAACTCAGTTGAAGAAAATCCCACATTCTGATTTTAAAGCAAAATTTAAGCGACAAAACCAGCAAAATTATTATTGTTATCTGCTCATTATCATCATTATTAACATCATCATCATCATCATTATTATTATAGCATTGCATATATTCTTATCTCCCTCTTCTCTCGCTCCTTCTTCTTCTCCTTCTTCCCTCTTCTCTCGCTGTGTCTTTTTGTCTGTTTATCTCTATCCACAACACTCCACAACAATACTGATGTTGAGAGGGATGCAAAGAAGGGTACTGAAGGAGGTGAAGAACCACCGACCACAGACATCTAAAAAGATAAAAGAACCCTGTGCCCACGACTCGTAGAGATCGATCGATTGATATATTGACTGGATGACTGATCTTTAAATTTCAAGAATGAAGATTTTAGGCCGAGGCCTAGTTTTACAATCTGTCATTGTCATGCACACATCATTTCAATACTGACATCAATTCATACTGACAATTCAACATAACCAAACTTGTTACGAAATTCTGATATCGACAACCAGACTATATCATATATGTTATAATGACATAATGGATAGGCAAACAGAAGAAACGAGAGAGAGAGAGAGAGAGTTCAACTGGATGAAGGTGGACAGAAGAGAGAGAGAGAGAGAGTAATGGAGAAGGTGGAAGTAGAGAGAGAGAGAGAGAGAGAGAGAGAGAGAGAGAGAGAGAGAGAGAGAGAGAGACTGATTGATTGATTAATTGATTTTTCGATCTAGTTGCAAAGCGAGAGGACTGCAGGCGGAAATCTAAACAAATCTTAAATATATGTTAGCGAACCGCCCAGAGAACGTGGACAAACGAGTCACAAGACGAAACACAACTAGTTTCGACCTCTTAGGTCTTCATAAGGTGAGACATTAACGAATAAAACAATGAAAATTCACTTAGCTTTGATCGCTTCAGATCACTTGGTAGGGTTCAGCGCAAGGAAGAAGGCGTTGATTTTTCGAATTCAAGGATGAAGGTTTTAGGCCGAGTCCTAGTCTTACAGTCTGTCCTTATCATGCATACATCATTTCAATACATACAGACAAATCAGCATAAACTCACTGTAGTGTACTGACATGTAATAATAACATGTAGGATAGTCAAACAGAGTGGACTAAAACAGAGAGAGAGAGAGAGAGAGAGAGAGAGAGAGAGAGAGAGAGAGAGAGAGAGAGAGAGAGAGAGAGAGAACAGAGGTGGAAGAAAGAGTGGGGATGGGGTGAGCGGTTTCATGGAACAGGTCACGTGTACAGACGAAGTATTCAAATTATGGCTCACAACAGATTTTGCAAATGGACGTTTACAATTTTTTTGTTTTAATCAAATAATTGAATTATTGACACAAGAAATGTTTTTGTTGTTGTTGTTGTTGTTTTTTTAGAAATAAGTTTTAGTGTATTTTTACAGTGTACATTCGTTGAAAGTGAGTTCCAGACGTGCGGTCCAAAGTAAGCTAAGCTCGTCTTTTTTTTTTTTTTTTTTTTTGGGGGGGGGGGGGGGAGGGGGGGGGGAGGGGGAGGGGTTGCCTGTTTTTTTTTTTTGTTGTTGTTGTTGTTTTTTTTCATTGATGAATAAGTGGGCGCGGAAGAGGGAAGTTCTGTGGGGGCCAGAGAAGCTGTTCAGTCTTGTAAAAAAAAAAAAAAAAAAGAAGGGGGGGGGGGGGGGGGGGATTAATATAACACGGTATGGTATTTGTGATTAAAAAAAAACGTAAATAATTCAAGATGTGTACTTAGAGGATGCAAGCTCAATGGTATTCGTTTTTCATCTGTAGAGCTACAGCTGGAAGAAATAGCAAAGCTTTGCTACACGTTTATAAAGAGAGGTTAGTCTTTTTTGTGTGGACATCACTTCTCCCATCCCATACTGTTGAAGAGTAACTGATATGTGACAATATGTGCACATTGAAGACAATTTTATGCACA
>CM065735.1:33991451-33998951 GCA_033310375.1 Conus canariensis
CACACAAACCCACAAATTACACACACACACACACACACACACACACACACACACACACACATCACATGCACATGCACTTCTGCACACGCACACACACGCGCACATAGATGCAGGCACACATACACACACACACACACACACACACACACACGCGTGCACATACACACACAAGTGTGCACACAAGCATGCGTGCGCACGCGCGCACACACACACACACACACACACGCGCGCGCGCGCGCGCGCGCGCGAGCAGACGCACGCACACATGGGCCCGTGCCCACACATCCAAACACACACATGTGTACATCCACTACACATACATACAAAAAAAAAAAAAAAAAAAAAGACAACCAATGTTAGGTAGGCACGCAAGGTCTGACCAGCGCATTGGGCTAATGCGAATGTCAATCTGCTAAGTTGTAGCCACGAGACCGTCTTCTTCAATTCTCTCATCTTTGTTGTTAATTCATTTATCCATCACCTTAAAATCATGCGTAGTGTGGTCTCAAAATTTAGCGATGTGGTGTAGTGTATATGGACTAGTCCGCACGCAGTGACGCCTTCTTGATGAAACTGAAACTGAAACTGGTTGGTTCATATTTGTTTCCAGAATTGTAAATGAGAATGACCTTCGCAACTTCGAACTGTGCTGGAAGGATTACATCAGTTACAGACATGAAGGATGCCGACAGTTAGGAATGAATATTTTTGGAATTGCATACAACATTGTTAAGTTTCCAAGGTGATTCAGTTTGGTATGATTTTGTTTTATGGTACGTTCTGCCACACTTAATTTTACCGAGTTCGCTTGGAGAGATGTTGCTTATATGACATGGTCTGGAATTGCAATGTTTTATTTGTTAGTTCATTTATAGCTTTCCGTATTGCTTTTGAGTTTTGTTTGTTACAAGCGAAACAGACAGGTGGGTTAATGGAAGTGTGACGGGTGGTTAATGGAAGTGTATTATGTCCCATCTTTGCTGATAAATTTGAGAATATTAAGAGACGAACAGGCTCAAGTAAGAATGTATTTAACACGTACATTCCTAGGTAACTTGGGGGTGATATCGGAACCTGAGAAATTTATTTCAGAAGAAGGCTTTATTAAACTATTGTCTATCATAAAAGTGGGACAATTTCGAAGGTGCCCACCGATTCAAGAAACATATTTGTATTTAAAGATATAACTTTAGTCATGACTAAAGTCATTAATTAGCAATGTTAGCGCTGATTTTTTTTAATTTAATTTAATTTTTTTTACAATGAATGAATCTAACAGCTCTAATCTGTGTTCTCTCTGAAACGTAATCTTTCTCCGTGTATCATCAGCATAGAGCAGCAAAGTGATGTTTTTAGACACAGGCCCTATGCTAATCTATGTCAAAATATGAAAAAGAAGTGGAGCCATGACAGAGACTTGTGGAATGTCCATCTTCAAGAATCTTTTGCTGGAGTTTGTACTACCTATGTTTGTTTCTAACTTCAAGAGATTGAAAATTCCGTGAATGTACCTTTACTTTATTATCTGTCTAGGGAGACTAAACGTTTGCGATTAATCTTATGATTTGTGATGCCGGTCTTGGTCGAATACTAGTAAATGCTTCCTCTGTTAGTGTTCAGTATCTGCAACGAATCTTTGCCAAGAATTTTTTCGTACTTGTTTCCCCCGCTAGACCAATTCATCTGAAACACTCTCTCTCTCTCTCTCTTGCTTTATGCTCACTCCCTCCCTCCTTTCTCTCATTGTACTTATGATAACACATCTGGCCTCGATTGTTTTCATTTCAAAGTGCAGCAAGCGAAAGAATATGTCCACATGAAACCTTGATAAACCTGCTTTTAAAGTGAAAAAATGAACGGAAGCAGGGGGTGCGGGGTGGAATGCGGGGAGGGGGATGAGTAGGGATACGAGGCACGGACAGGTTCCAGAAAGAATCCTTCTCTAAAGAGTGCTGCCTCTGTCAGTTTTTACTCCAAATTGGAACTCTGCAGATCAGTGACAGTTTTTTTTAACCCTAGTTTTTTTTTTTTTTTTTTTTTGCTCATCACGTTTTGCGACTGGATCCAGGCTAGTCGCTGGATAAAAGCACTTCCGCCGCATCAGCAAGAAAGGTAACTCCCCCAAACCGGTAGATCGTCTCGCTGATAAGAAAAAAATGTCTCAATAACACAAATGTGAGCACTCAGTGAAGGAAAACGACAAAAGAAAGTTGAATTTAAGACTTCAGAACCCAGATTTATCAAAATCATTTTTCTACATTGCATGTTCTGCGTAATCCAGTGAACTGTCGTGGATTGTCGGCTGCATAGTCCTGCCAAACGGCCGTCTAATCAGTAGGCCTAGTCTTGCTCACCCGGCGTAAACCATATCACACCACTCTTAGGTGAAGCGCATTCTAGCATGGACTGGAGACAATAAAAATTTCATAACACAATAAAGATCATTGAACCAGGAACGGAAGGAAATGAGAAGAAATTAATGAATGGAAAGAACAGGAACAGGGCAGAGACAAAGAAAGAAACAGAGGAGACAATACATCTTGCACCAGCATTTCAAGAGGGTAGTTTGTAGCAACGTAACAGTGTCATGGGGCAAGATCATAGGCTTACATACTCCAGTTGGATAACTGATACATTCTCAAACAGACATTTTGGCTGACCTCTTTTATTTCTGTGAATGAAGTGTCATTAACAGTGGTATTTTTATGAAGAAAACATCCTCATATGAACGAACTTAATGACACAAATTGTAAACAAAACATCTACGAACAAGCATTGAATGACATGCGCAACTTCAGAGAACTGCCCTAAAAAAAAAAGACTGAAATGACGTCATCTTAATAACACTGGCGTAAGCATGACATCACTCAGTGACGCTGAACTGGATGAACTTTTGGTGGATGGAACCCTGAAAATGAGCGCTGCTTCGGGCGAGATGAACTTCGCAGATGTAGAGACCGCTGTCTATGCGACGAACTCCATCAATCCTCAGCCCATTCCCCGTAACTGAGTAACGACCACCTGAAAGCACGTCACAGCTCGAAGACTACATCATCCTAACGATCTGAGTGCAGAGAGGCTCAAAATCGAAGGGGGTTATTGTAGACAGGGATACCCAGTTTAGCTATACTCACTCGTTTTTGTGCTGGTATGATATGCCTTACTCACTTGTTCTTTGTGCAGAAATTATCTATCTAGCTATCTGTCTGTCTGTCTGTCTATTTATGTAACGATAAAGGAAGAAACAAGTAAAGGGATCAAGATAACGCTGAACATGAAGTGTTACAATTTGCCGGTGGCAGCCGTTTGGTAAAAACAACAGTGGTAAAATCTCATTCTAAAGATTATTAGTTATGCTTGACAGATTTCACAAAGTTTCAGATATATAAATAAATCGTGAGTGGGAAAAAAAAAAACCGCAAACCGTATGATTAGGTAAAAAAAAAAAAAAAAAAAAAAAAAGGGGGGGGGGGGGGCATATAAGGTATATAGTCACAATATAACTATGAAATCAAATCCTCCTAAATTTAAAATTCAAGGGCGCCTGTTCATTCAAGGCCTAAATGATTGTCAGAGTAAACTATAATGATATAGTTTCAGAACGGAATGACTGAGAGCGGAAAATGAAGTAAACTTTAGAAAAAGAGGGGGTTAGTTACCGTCAAGGACACAGACAAAGTACAGGACAAAACAATGCATTTCGACCTCTTGGGTCTTCTTCAGGCAAAGACAAATAGCATTTAGGACAGTGAAAACGAAGAACGAGAAACCACTTATCTTCTCACATTCGGCGCAAAACCAAGACGAACTTTTTCAAACAAATGATATCTTCGATTCTATTACGCAAAATATGAAAAAGTCATACAGATATATTTGTTTTGTCAAAAACAGCTGAGCGATTGATATGAAACAGAAAAACGCAATGCTAAAATGAATTCAAATTTAGCGCATTTGAATAATGTACGGACTGCGCATAGACCCTTAAAAAAATGAAATTGATAGACAAACATAGTTGATATGAAACTTGATCCTTTCGCAGTTAATTCTGGATATGTATGTGTGTATGTATCTATATATATATATATTTCTTCAACACACACACACACCCGCACACACACCACACACACACACACACACACACCCGCCCTCGCGCGCGCGCACACACACACACACACGCATGTATGTTTGTATGTATGAATGTGTATGTAAATATATACAAATATACTTAAACATATGCATATCATAGCTGGACTACACATGAATTTGAGATCAAAAGTGTAATTAAAAATGTGAAATATGAGAGAGAAGAAGAGAGAGAGAGAGAGAGAGAGAGGGAGGGGTGAGAATTTTAAGGGGTGAGATGAGGTGTGTGGGTTACACAAGATTAAATATCTGAACAATACAGAGATAAAGAAAGACTAGAAGAGACAGACAGAACGAGACAGACTAAAAGTATACCGCATGTGGGGGCTACAGGTAAGGCAACAACACTCCAGTCTTCCTGCCAATTTAATGTTTTAAAGAACTACCGCCGCTTTAAATACCTACACCAGAACACAAGTAAAGACGAGTGGATTTAAAACACTAAGTACAGACGGCAAGGTAAGATCCACTTAACTTACAGTCCATAGGGATTTTTTGTTGTTGTTGTTGTTGTTGTTATCTCTTGGGTCCAGAGTTAACCTCGAACGTAGGCCAACAAGGGCAGAAAAATCCCCCCCCCCCTCCCAAACTGAAGATTTCTAAACGTAAAATTGCGGCTCATGTAGACAATCTCTGCATCCATAAAATTGCAGTCTTATGAACGATGTCAGCCACCCGCTAATGTTGATATAAAATGTTTTCCTATTGTCCAGTTGAACGAGGTTTTCAATACTGATCGATCACTAGAACATGAATTATGCTGGCAGGCATATTTGAGGAACCTACAGATGGATGAAACAAAAGAAAGGACATCGGGTCTGATTACAGACATAGAGAGAGCAATTTCATTGTTAAATTCTGAATTCCCTTAAATTTTCATTTAAATATGCGTCAGTCCTGGATGTAATCTAACGTGTAGATGTGTTCTGTTGGATTTGGAAAACTGAGGAGTAGGGGACATTACTATCAATATATCCTGCTTTGTGCGGTTTACGTTTACTCTCCCTTATAAACTGCAGTTTAATCCTGAGACTGTTCCAAGCTGTTTCGCCTGATCCCTATTCACTGTTACACATTCTAAAAGTAATTATTGCCATAACTGAGAAAGCGTGCACAGCCACTCAGCAAAAAAAAAAAAAAAAAAAAAAAAGGTCCTGGACTGTAAGTAATGCTGATTTTACCCAGTGCTTTTTATACCCAATTGCATTTATCTGAGTTCTTGTGTAGTTAAATAATCATTGAATAAGCAGGGAGACTGGAAATGAGTCTGCGTTGTTCCACCCTTAATCCTCCCTTTTAGTATATATTTTTAGTTGTTTCTTTCTGTCTGTCTCTTTCAGTCTTGCTTTAGTTGTGTATTGTTCAGTCTCCTTCTTCTTCTTCTTTTTTTTTTATTTATATCATTGTGTCTTCCCATACCCCTGTTAACCCCCACCCCTTAAATTTGGATCCTTTCCTCTTATTTCGTTCCCATTTTATGACTGCATCATTTTAAAAAAAATCGTATTTATTTATTTATTCATTTTGCCATTGTAAGAAGTATAACGATATTGAACGTGCTTTAAAAATTCAATGGTAAACCTGCAAAGACCCGTAATTATAGGAAAATCAAATAGGGGAGGAGGGGTTGGGGTAAGAAAGATGGTTAATGAACGAGATAAAGGTGCCAGCAAGTGGATTCCTACATACGATGAGAGAGATACGCTCTAAATGAGTGATAGTAGGCGAAAGGACATAGGGCTGTTTTCAGGCATAGAGTATACATTCATTGCTGTATACTTAATTTCTACAATTTGCCAGCATTATAGTTAGGATTGATGAACATGAATAGATCCTAACTGCAATCTGGTGACTGAATGTGTTTTTTACAACTTGAGAAATCTGGTGAGGAGGGGAGACTACTCTTCATGTACTCTGTTGTGTGTGGCTCTTAGTATACCCTCCCCTGTAAACCGTAATTTAGCTCTGTGAACACCACAAGGTGCGCAGACTGACTTCTAAACTCACTGTTCAACATTTTTAACGGTAGTTTTGTCAGAGTTGGAAAGAGGGATAGGTATGCGAGGGAAAAAGTGTTATTCCGGACTGTTCGTTGTGTGGATCTTACCATGCCGTTTTTACCTAGTGCTGTAAATCGACTTGTTTTTGTTCGTAGGCTATTCTGGTGCAGACATCTAAAGCTGGCACGAAGATTGGAATGTTGTTGATCTTACCCTTCGTCCTCCCTTAGTTGTACTTTCGGTCTGTCTCATTCTGTCCGTCTCTTGCAGTCTTTCTTTACCTGTGCGGTGTGCAGGGTGTTACTCTTGCCCAACTCCCAAGCCCCACCCTTTAGATTCTGATCTCTTCCCCTCCACCCCACAGGTATTTTCGTTTTGTCAGGCTGCGGTACATTTGTTTACAGTTCACTTCTTCCCCCCACCCCCTACCCCTCCATTGACCATGCTCTCTTCTCCCCTTCTGTCTTCTCTTCGTAACTCAATCTCACCCATTCATTAATAATCTGTTGAATGATTGCGTATTGACAGATCGATTGATTCGCTGACTCCCTTTTCCTCTGTTCTTCTTCCGATTGATCCCCTGCTACCAGTTCTCTTGATGTGCACTGTAGTTTCACTTTTCCTTCCTCCCCATCTCCCTCCCTTACTCTCTCTCGATTTGCCTGCTCCCCCCCCCCCTCCCACCTCTGTCTGCCTCTCTCTCTCTCTCTCTCTCTCTCTCTCTCCCCCCCCCCCCCCCCTTCTCTCTCTCCCTCTCTCGACAAAATTCAGGTCTGGTGTTTGGATATAGCTGTGCATCGTCAGAGATACAATGTCCATACAGAAGGGGATTTGTTGTGTCCATTGTGTAAATCTGGTAGAGAAGATGAACTTTATTTTGTTGCCCTTATGACCCAGTTTCAAAAGAAGAAGGTTTACTAGCTACAAAGAAAGTGAAAAGCGGTAAATCTGCTGGTCCAGATGGCTCCGTTGGAGAAATGTTTGAAAATGGTGGCGAGATGATTGTGGAGTTTCTTGTTACATTTTTCAATGCTTTTTTTTTGACAGAGGAATGTACTCTACACAATGAAAGAAACAGAGACGAAAAGAGTAATAGAAAAGAGACAAATTCTGGAATTTCCAAACTTGCAGGATAAATAACTGTAGATTCCACCATCCCCCGCCAGATAGAAACAGTTACTGTCGGCAAACCAGAAGATTATTACAAACGAACAAAAAAAATTGATTACAAAATCTGCAACCTTTCAAATCATCGGGTAACAATTTTAGATAAAACCGGCCAAACACGCACAATTCATTTCAGATGAGTCAGATGATCATGTGCGTGCACAAAACAGGCCTATCAAATGTTGCATTC
>CM065735.1:34008951-34015809 GCA_033310375.1 Conus canariensis
ATACACAGTGACTTACAGTGTGCCATGACTCTGAGAAAAAGTGCGTAGCAGAAACAGATTTGCATATGACTGTTAGTGTAAAAAATACTGAAGGCTATGAACAGGAAAATAATACAACCGAACGTGATTAAAAAACGATGCATTTACCCAACACAGAGAAAACTAATGTTAGAACATCAAGCACATGTGGCCCAGACAGCGCCTAGCTCACCACAGAAGCTAACGTGCAGCAGCACACCAAATCTTGTCAACAAAACTTTCACACACAAATAATGGCAACTATTGTGGAAAGAGGGAAGACCTTGGTCAATCTCCTCCGTGTTTGTGGCCAAGTTCAACACATCACTTCTACCTGGAGCAAAGATGTTGTGAAAGGAAATCCTCACTAGGACCCATCGTGACTGTGGAGTTGTGAAGTTGTGAAGTGGACTATTACTATGTGTGATTGACATTCCGAGGATTAGTTACAAATATGTTTAATAGCACGATGTGGGATCCATGTCACGATGAACGTTTGTAAAGGCCAATTGTACAACGTTGTTTCCACATAAGTTTCGTATATCTGCCTCCCTCCTCACTCCATTTCCCCCAGCCCTCACCCTTACCCCATTCCCCCATCCCATTCCTCTATTGTCCGTTTTTTTGTGAATGGGCCTTAATAGCCTAAACCACATTAAACTATTGGCATTCATATTCTCTCTCTCTCTCTCTCTCTCTCTGTATCTCTGTATCTCTCTCTCTCTCTCTCTCTCTCTCTCTCTCTCTCTCTCGCTCTGTCATAAAATTAGTTAGTTAGTTAAAATAAGTTAGTTAGTTAGTTAGTTAATTAGTTAGTTAGTTAGTTAGTTAATTAGTTCTATTATTCTTAATTTATAATCATCTTCTCATAACGGCTTCATGGCACATCAATCCTCCCTGTCTTACATTTCGTTCTTATTTCTTTCTTTATCTTCCTATTTCCATCTCTTCTTTGTTTTCTTGTACTCTATTCATTTATTTATTTCATTTTCTTATATATGTATGTATATATATACATATTTTTCCATTAAAAAAAAAGACAATTACAAAGTTAGAGACAGACAGAAAGAGGCTCTTTACTACTTGTAGTCTGGTCGAAGCCAAAAAAAAATAAAGAGATAAACCTTATTCTCATTAACTAACTAATTAAATAGATAACTAAGTACCTAACTAACAAACTACCTTAATTACTGCTTAACTAACTAACTGTTCTTCACATTTGTTTTCTCCACATTGTTTTCTTCACTCGGCCGGGACTCGAACCCGCAACTTTTGGATGGGTGGGCGTCTGAAGGCGTGCCTTTTCAGACGGATGTCTTACCCCACTGCTAACAGACACTTACTCTACATTGAGAAATTTATGACTTATCAAGTTCACTTTTGTTCCTCCCTAACCAGCAGCTAGTTGAAATATTCAGTTGTTTCCTAGTTTCCTACACAAGTCTGTTCGAATGCCTGTTAGGAGTCTCCTGGCAACTTTAGAAAGTATGCTGAACTCAGCACTGCAGAACATGACGCTATCCCCATTCAAAACTGAAGGCAAAGGAAACCACATTGTCGTCGTCCTGAGGTTCAATACTATAACCGATTATTCCCTGTCACGTTACTACCACAGCGTCCATGCTGTGTATCGCACAAAGTGCCCCCTTCAGCTAAACAGGGATAACACTGTCAAACACAGAAGAAGGCAAGGGTAGGCAAGGCAGCCTTTCATCTCCATCTGCTTTATTTTTGCCAACTCTGCCCAGTTTGTTCTATGGTGCTGATGCTGACAGTGAAACAAATTGTTTATACTGATAAATATGTAGCTGACAATGATCATCGTTTGCCTGCTTCTGTTTCCCAGTCTTTGTATGACTGTCAAAACAATGAAGGGCAAATCAGCATGAAACTGTGTGGCACCAATACACAGTGGCTTACAGTTTGCCATGACTCTGAGAAAAAGTGCGTAGCAGAAACAGATTTGCATATGACAGTGTAAAAAATACTGAAGGCTATGAACAGGAAAATAATACAACCGAACGTGATTCAAAATGGATGCATTTACCCAACACAGAGAAAACTAATGTTAGAACATCAAGCACATGTGGCCCAGACAACGCCTAGCTCATTACAGAAGCTAATGTGCAGCAGCACACCAAATCTTGTCAACAAAACATTCACACACAAATAATGGCAACTATTGTGGAAAGAGGGAAGACCTTGGTCAATCTCCTCCGTGTTTGTGGCCAAGTTCAACACATCACTTCTACCTGGAGCAAAGATGTTGTGAAAGGAAATCCTCACTAGGACCCATCGTGACTGTTGAGTTGTGAAGTTGTGAAGTGGACTATTACTATGTGTGACTGACATTCCGAGGATTAGTTACAAATATGTTTAACAGCACGATGTGGGATCCATGTCACGATGAACGTTTGTAAAGGCCAATTGTACAACGTTGTTTCCACATAAGTTTCGTATATCTGCCTCCCTCCTCACTCCATTTCCCCCAGCCCTCACCCTTACCTCATTCCCCCGTCCCATTCCTCTATTGTCCGTTTTTTTGTGAATGGGCCTTAATAGCCTAAACCACATTAAAGTATTGCATTCTATCTCTCTCTCTCTCTCTCTCTCTCTCTCTCTCTCTCTCTCTCTCTCTCTCTCCCTCTCTCTCTCTGTCTGTCTATCTCTCTCTCTCTGTATATCTCTCTCTCTGTATCTCTCTCTCTCACTCTCTCTCTCTCTCTCTCTCTCTCTCTCTCTCTCTCTCTCTCTCTTTCTCTCTTTCTGTCTGAAAAGTTACAAATTGAATACGTATGCAAATTAATACCAACATACCTTAATAAATGCCTTAATGAATAAAGAAATAATGAATAAATATATACAAAAAAGGTAAATAAGTATGTAAGTAAGTAAATAAATGAGAAAAACAAGGAATAATTCATATACCATGAAGATTTTGGAGAATTATTAAAACTTCATTGAGGATAACATAGACGTTTTCACAATTATACCACTAGAGCAAATAATGAAAAAACGGAAGAAAGAAAGAAAGAAAGAAAGAAAGGAAGGAAGGAAGGAAGGAAGGAAGGAAGGAAGGGGAGGGAAGGAAAAGAACCAAAAAAGCAAGAGAGATAAAGAAAATGGAAAAGAAAACCCCGAAGGCTGCACCGTGAATAAGTGAAAAAAGAATTGATTAATTATTTAATAATTTGGTTAGTTAGTTAGTCAGTTAATTAGTTAGTTAGTTAGTTAGTTAGTTCTATTATTCTTAATTTATAATCAACTTCTCATAACGGCTTCATCGCACATCAATCCTCCCTGTCTTACATTTCGTTCTTATTTCATTCTTTATCTTCCTATTTCCATCTCTTCTTTGTTTTTTTGTACTCTATTCATTTATTTATTTCATTTTCTTATATATGTATGTATATACACATATTTTTCCATTTAAGAAAAAGACAATTACAAAGTTAGAGACAGACAGAAAGAGACTCTTTTCTACTTGTAGTCTGGTCGAAGCCAAAAAAAAAAAAAGAGATAAACCTTATTCTCATTAACTAACTAATTAAATAGCTAACTAAGTACCTAACTAACAAACTACCTTAATTACCGCTTAACTAACTAACTGTTCTTCACATTTGTTTTCTTCACATTTGTTTTCTTCACATTTTTTGCTTTCCTCAGCCGGGACTCGAACCCACAACTTTTGGATGGGTGGGCGTCTAAAGCGTGCCTTTTCAGACGGATGTCTTACCCTACTGCTAACAGACACCTACTCTACATTGAGAAATTTATGACTTATCAAGGTCACTTTTGTTCCTCCCTAACCAGCAGCTAGTTGAAATATTCAGTTGTTTCCTAGTTTCCTACACAAGTCTGTTCGTATGCATGTTAGGAGTCTCCTGGCAACTTTAGAAAGTATGCTGAACTCAGCACTGCAGAATATGACGCTATCCCCATTCAAAACTGAAGGCAAAGGAAACCACATTGTCGTCGTCCTGAGGTTCAATACTATAACCGATTATTCCCTGTCAAGTTACTACCACAGCGTCCATGCTGTGTATCGCACAAAGTGCCCCCTTCAGCTAAACAGAGATAACACTGTCAAACACAGAAGAAGGCAAGGGTAGGCAAGACAACCTTTCATCTCCATCTGCTTTATTTTTGCCAACTCTGCCCAGTTTGTTCTATGGTGCTGATGCTGACAGTGAAACAAATTGTTTATACTGATAAATATGTAGCTGACAATGATCATCGTTTGCCTGCTTCTGTTTCCCAGTCTTTGTATGACTGTCAAAACAATGAATGGCAAATCAGCATGAAACTGTGTGGCGCCAATACACAGTGACTTACAGTGTGCCATGACTCTGAGAAAAAGTGCGTAGCAGAAACAGATTTGCATATGACTGTTAGTGTAAAAAATACTGAAGGTTATGAACAGGAACATAATACAACCGAACGTGATTCAAAATGGATGCATTTACCCAACACAGAGAAAACTAATGTTAGAACATCAAGCACATGTGGCACAGACAGCGCCTAGCTCACCACAGCAGCACACCGAATCTTGTCAACAAAACATTCACACACAAATAATGGCAACTATTGTGGAAAGAGGGGAAGACCTTGGTCAATCTCCTCCGTGTTTGTGGCCAAGTTCAACACATCACTTCTACCTGGAGCAAAGATGTTGTGAAAGGAAATCCTCACTAGGACCCATCGTGACTGTTGAGTTGTGAAGTTGTGAAGTGGACTATTACTATGTGTGATTGACATTCCGAGGATTAGTTACAAATATGTTTAATAGCACGATGTGGGATCCATGTCACGATGAACGTTTGTAAAGGCCAATTGTACAACGTTGTTTCCACATAAGTTTCGTATATCTGCCTCCCTCCTCACTCCATTTCCCCCAGCCCTCACCCTTACCCCATTCCCCCATCCCATTCCTCCATAGTCCGTTTTTTTGTGAATGGGCCTTAATAGCCTAAACCACATTAAAGTATTGGCATTCATATTCTCTCTCACTCTCTCTCCTCTCTCTCTCTCTCTCTCTCTCTCTCTCTCTCTTCTCTCTCTCTCTCTCTCTCTCTGAAAATTACAAATTGAATACGTATGCAAATTAATACCTACATACCTAAATAAATGCCTTAATGAATAAAGAAATAATGAATAAATATATACAAAAAAGATAAATAAGTAAATAAGTATGTAAGTAAATAAATAAATGAGAAAAAGAAGGAATAATTCATATACCGTGAAGATTCTGGAGAATTGTTAAAAAGCATTGAGGATAAGATAGACGTTTTCACAATTATACCACTAGAGCAAATAATAAAAAAACGGAAGAAAGAAAGAAAGGAAGGAAGGAAGGAAGGAAGGAAGGAAGGAAGGAGGGAGGGAAGGAAAAGAACCAAAAAAGCAAGAGAGATAAAGAAAATGGAAAAGAAAACCCCGAAGGCTTCACCGTGAATAAGTGAAAAAAGAATTGATTCATTACTTAATAAGTTAGTTAGTTAGTTAGTTAGTTAGTTAGTTAGTTAGTTTACTTAGTGTGTTAGTTAGTTAGTTCTATTATTCTGAATTTATAATCATCTTCTCATAACGTCTTCATGGCACCAAAACTTCAAAACCACCCTTCTGTTCCGACTTCCATCAAGCTTGTTGATTCACCTATCACTCTCTCTCATTCTGCCCGCAACCTCGGTGTAACTCTTGATCAAACCCTGTCCTTCCAACAGCATGTCAGCAATGTCTGTCGCACTTACTTTCTTGAACTCCGCCGAATTGCTTCTATTCGCCATCTTCTCTCAGAAAACACAACAAAAGCTCTTGTCTGCGCATTTGTTCTATCCCGCCTGGATTACTGTAACGCTCTTTTGTCTGGCTCTCCCTCTCATCTCATCAACAAACTTCAAAGAGTTCAGAATCATGCTGCCCGTCTCATCTTCCGCACTTCTAAATATAACCATGTTACCCCATTGCTCCGCTCTCTCCACTGGCTCCCTGTTCAGCTAAGAATATCCTACAAGATTGCCTCTCTCTGCTTCAAATCTATCGAGTCTTCCTGTCCTGAGTATCTCACCCACCTGTTACATCTTTACACCCCATCTCGAGCTTTACGTTCCTCATGTGACACTCGTATCTACAGTATCCCCACTGTTCGCACTAAAACCTTTGGTCAACGTTCCTTTGCCTATCAAGCTCCAACTACCTGGAATCAATTGCCTCGCTCTCTCAGATACTCACCCTCACTGCCCACATTCAAGCGCCTTCTCAAAACTCATCTGTTTCCTAGGTAACTTCGTCTTCTCTGTGACCCGACGTTTGCAATGTGTGATGCGAGTGTCTGCTTTGTGTGCGTTCGTGTTTGTGTGAGTGTGTGTTTGCGTGTATGCATGCTTGTGAGTTTGTGTCCTTGCTTTGGATTTTGATACCTTTTTCTCATGTATGATTGTTATATATTGTGTGATTTGATGTCTGTTGTGATATTGTAAACGCCTAGGGCATTCAATTGATTAGGCGTCATAAATGTTCATAATAATAATAATAATAATGGCACATCAATCCTCCCTGTCTTACATTTCGTTCTTATTTCTTTCTTTATCTTCCTATTTCCATCTCTTCTTTGTTTTTTTGTACTCTATTCATTTATTTATTTCATTTTCTTATATATGTATGTATATACACATATTTTTCCTTAAAAAAAAGAGACAATTACAAAGTTAGAGACAGACAGAAAGGGTCTCATTACTACTTGTAGTCTGGTCGAAGCCAAGAAAAAAGAAAAGAGATAAACCTTATTCTCATTAACTAACTAACTAATTAAATAGCTAACTAAGTACCTAACTAACAAAC
>CM065735.1:34015909-34023409 GCA_033310375.1 Conus canariensis
AATAAATAAATGAGAAAAACAAGGAATAATTCATATACCATGAAGATTCTGGAGAATTATTCAAAAAAGAATTGAGGATAACATAGACGTTTTCACAATTATACCACTAGAGCAAATAATGAAAAAAACGGAAGAAAGAAAGAAAGGAAAGGAAGAAAGGAAGAAAGAAAAGAAGGAAGGAAGGAGGAAGGAAGGAAGGAAGGAAGGAAGGAGGGAGGGAAGGAAAAGAACCAAAAAAGCAAGAGAGATAAGGAAAATGGAAAACAAAACCCCAAGGCTTCACCGTGAATAAGTGAAAAAAGAATTGATTAATTACTTAATAACTTAGTTAGTTAGTTAGTTAGTTAGTTAGTTAGTTAGTTAGTTAGTTTAGTTAGTTTGTTAGTTTAGTTAGTTAGTTCTATTATTCTGAATTTATAATCATCTTCTCATAACGTCTTCATGGCACATCAATCCTCCCTGTCTTACATTTCGTTTTTATTTCTTTCTTTATCTTCTATTTCCATCTCTTCTTTGTTTTTTTGTACTCTATTCATTTATTTATTTCATTTTCTTATATATGTATGTATATACACATATTTTTCCTTAAAAAAAGAGACAATTACAAAGTTAGATAAGACAGAAAGGGTCTCTTTACTACTTGTAGTCTGGTCGAAGCCAAAAAAAAAAAGATAAACCTTATTCTCATTAACTAACTAACTAATTAAATAGCTAACTAAGTACCTAACTAACAAACTACCTTAATTACTGCTTAACTAACTAACTATTAATTGTTCTTCACATTTGTTTTCTTTGCTCGGCCGGAACTCGAACCCGCAACTTTTGGACGGGCGGGTGTCTGAAGGCGTGCCTTTTCAGACGGATGTCTTACCCCACTGCTAACAGACACCTACTCTACATTGAGAAATTTATGACTTATGAAGTTCACTTTTGTTCCTCCCTAACCAGCAGCTAGTTGAAATATTCAGTTGTTTCCTAGTTTCCTACACAAGTCTGTTCGTATGCCTGTTAGGAGTCTCCTGGCAACTTTAGAAAGTATGCTGAACTCGGCACTGCAGAACATAACGCTATCCCCATTCAAAACTGAAGGCAAAGGAAACCACATTGTCGTTGTCCTGAGGTTCAATACTATAACCGATTATTCCCTGTCACGTTACTACCACAGCGTCCATGCTGTGCATCGCACAAAGTGCCCCCTTCAGCTAAACAGGGATAACACTGTCAAACACAGAAGAAGGCAAGGGTAGGCAAGGCAGCCTTTCATCTCCATCAGCTTTATTTTTGCCAACTCTGCCCAGTTTGTTCTATGGTGCTGATGTGACAGTGAAACAAATTGTTTATACTGATAAATATGTAGCTGACAATGATCATCGTTTGCCTGCTTCTGTTTCCCAGTCTTTGTATGACTGTCAAAACAATGAAGGGCAAATCAGCATGAAACTGTGTGGCGCCAATACACAGTGACTTACAGTGTGCCATGACTCTGAGAAAAAGTGCGTAGCAGAAACAGATTTGCATATGACTGTTAGTGTAAAAAATACTGAAGGCTATGAACAGGAAAATAATACAACCGAACGTGATTCAAAATGGATGCATTTACCCAACACAGAGAAAACTAATGTTAGAACATCAAGCACATGTGGCACAGACAGCGCCTAGCTCACCACAGCAGCACACCGAATCTTGTCAACAAAACATTCACACACAAATGATGGCAACTATTGTGGAAAGAGGGAAGACCTTGGTCAATCTCCTCCGTGTTTGTGGCCAAGTTCAACACATCACTTCTACCTGGAGCAAAGATGTTGTGAAAGGAAATCCTCACTAGGACCCATCGTGACTGTTGAGTTGTGAAGTTGTGAAGTGGACTATTACTATGTGTGATTGACATTCCGAGGATTAGTTACAAATATGTTTAACAGCACGATGTGGGATCCATGTCACGATGAACGTTTGTAAAGGCCAATTGTACAACGTTGTTTCCACATAAGTTTCGTATATCTGCCTCCCTCCTCACTCCATTTCCCCCAGCCCTCACCCTTACCCCATTCCCCCATTCCATTCCTCCATAGTCCGTTTTTTTGTGAATGGGCCTTACTAGCCTAAACCACATTAAAGTATTGGCATTCATATTCTCTCTCTCTCTCTCTCTCTCTGTATCTCTGTATCTCTGCATCTCTCTCTCTCTCTCTCTCTCTCTCTCTCTCTGTATCTCTCTCTCTCTGTATCTCTGTATCTCTCTCTCTCTCTCTCTCTCTCTCTCTCTCTCTCTGTCTGAAAATTACAAATTGAATACGTATGCAAATTAATACCTACATACCTAAATAAATGCCTTAATGAATAAAGAAATAATGAATAAATATATACAAAAAAGATAAATAAGTAAATAAGTATGTAAGTAAATAAATAAATGAGAAAAACAAGGAATAATTCATATACCATGAAGATTCTGGAGAATTATTAAAAAATCATTGAGGATAACATAGACGTTTTCACAATTATACCACTAGAGCAAATAATGAAAAAACGGAAGAAAGAAAGAAAGAAAGAAGGAAGGAAGGAAGGAAGGAAGGAAGGAAGGAAGGAAGGAAGGAAGGAGGGAGGGAAGGAAAAGAACAAAAAAAGCAAGAGAGATAAAGAAAATGGAAAACAAAACCCCGAAGGCTGCACGGTAAATAAGTGAAAAAAGAATTGATTAATTACTTTCTTAATTAGTTAGCTAGTTAGTTAGTTAGTTAGTTAGTTCTATTATTCTGAATTTATAATCATCTTCTCATAACGTCTTCATGGCACATTAATCCTCCCTGTCTTACATTTCGTTCTTATTTCTTTCTTTATCTTCCTATTTCCATCTCTTTTTTTTGTACTCGATTCATTTATTTATTTCATTTTCTTATATATGTATGTATATACACATATTTTTCCTTAAAAAAAAGAGACAATTACAAAGTTAGAGACAGACAGAAAGGGTCTCTTTACTACTTGTAGTCTGGTCGAAGCCAAAAAAAAAAAATAAAAATAAACCTTATTCTCATTAACTAACTAACTAATTAAATAGCTAACTAATTACCTAACTAACAAACTACCTTAATTACTGCTTAACTAACTAACTGTTCTTCACATTTGTTTTCTTCACATTTGTTTTCTTCACATTTTTTTCTTTGGTCGGCCGGAACTCGAACCCGCAACTTTTGGACGGGCGGGCGTCTGAAGGTGTGCCTTTTCAGACGGATGTCTTACCCCACTGCTAACAGACACCTTCTCTACATTGAGAAATTTATGCCTTATGAAGTTCACTTTTGTTCCTCCCTAACCAGCAGCTTGTTCAAATATTCAGTTGTTTCCTAGTTTCCTACACAAGTCTGTTCGTATGCCTGTTAGGAGTCTCCTGGCAACTTTAGAAAGTATGCTGAACTCAGCACTGCAGAACATAACGCTATCCCCATTCAAAACTGAAGGCAAAGGAAACCACATTGTCGTTGTCCTGAGGTTCAATACTATAACCGATTATTCCCTGTCACGTTACTACCACAGCGTCCATGCTGTGTATCGCACAAAGTGCCCCCTCCAGCTAAACAGAGATAACACTGTCAAACACAGAAGAAGGCAAGGGTAGGCAAGGCAGCCTTTCATCTCCAGTCCGAGGATTAGTTACAAATATACTGTTAAAAAAAAGTTAAGGACCAACATTGAGAATGCACAAAAACTTTTTAAAATTCACAAAAATTCAGTTGTACTGCCTTTGTGGTCCAAACAAATTGAACCACACGCACAAATTGATAGTGAATGCGGCAACTGCAATTTTGTGGCACACATTTCTCACGCGCCTTGAAAAACACGTGTCGCAACTTGTCATTTTTGGAACAAATTGGGGTGAATTTCTGATGTGTTTGGGATCCGAGGAGCATGTGCTGAATCAAAATCATGTGAAGCACGAGCTAAATCAGGCTGTAGGTCATGAAGTATGTTCAACCAAATGTCTTTAAAAGCCACTGTACTAGCGAAAAATGCAATGCAACAGCATGCCTCCACGTCGAAGACTGAACGAGCTGGATCGAGGAAGAGCAATAGGATGGCTCCAAGAAGGAGCTGCAGTCTGGGAAGAGGCACGGAGACTTGGGGTATCACACTCTATTGTTATCAGACTCGGACAACACTTTCAAGACACAGGAAGAGTGCAAGAACGACCACGCTCTGGTCGACCCAGAATAACAACACCACGAGAGGACCGATACATTGAAAGGCAGGCCACACAAGAAAGAACAGCAAGTGCAAACAACATCAGACGCCGCCTTAGAGATGCCACCAATACTGTTGTCAGTGATCAGACCATACGAAACCGCCTAGACGCCGCTAACCTCCGTGTTCGACGACCAGCCATAAGACCTCGTTTGACTGATGCCCACAGAGCAGCACGCCGAATATGGTGCACGCAGCACGTGAGATGGACACATGAACAGTGGGCTAACGTGATGTTTACAGACGAGTCGCGGTTCTGACTGGATCCCACCAATAGACGGAACAGGGTCTGGAGACGCTGTGGGGAGCGTTTTGCAGAAGAAGCTGTCCTGGAAAGGAACTGCTATGGTGGGGGATCCGTTATGATTTGGGGCGGCATAAGCACACGCTACAGAACGGTTCTCTACAATGTGGCAGGGAACTTGAATGGCGTTCGCTACCAAACAGAGATTTTGCAACCCCTCGTGCTGCCAGCCCTTCAACAGCTTGGACCTCAGGCAGTCTTTCAAGACGATAATGCACGACCCCATCGCACCAGAGCAGTAAACACGTTTCTCCAAGCTGCTGGTGTCAACAGAATGCAGTGGCCCGCAAACAGCCCAGACCTGAACCCCATCGAACATCTTTGGGATGAGCTGGGCCGGAGACTGCAGCAGCGTCGTCCTCCTCCTGCTAACCTGGGTCAGCTGTTTGAGTCACTCCAGCAGGAGTGGGCTGCTGTCCCCCAGGCCTTTCTGCGCACACGGGTGAACTCCATGCGACAACGCTGCCTTGAATGCCTTGCCAATAACGGGGGACACACACGTTATTAACCATGACATTGAACAAACACTCCTCCTGTGACTTTCAAATTTGGGGGTGGGGGTGTTTGTACTGCGCTCGATTCCAGTTTGTTGATTCCTCGGACTTGTCATTGTCTTTACACACTTTTCACATATTCAATAAAGTCATGTTACACTTGGAGACTGATCACATCCCAATTTTCTTTTTTATAAGTCAGTGAAATGTTGGTCCTTAACTTTTTTTGAACAGTATATGTTTAATACCACGATGTGGGATCCATGTCACGATGAACGTTTGTAAAGGCCAATTGTACAACGTTGTTTCCACATAAGTTTGGTATATCTGCCTCCCTCCTCACTCCATTTCCCCCAGCCCTCACCCTTACCCCATTCCCCCATTCCATTCCTCCATAGTCCGTTTTTTTGTGAATGGGCCTTACTAGCCTAAACCACATTAAAGTATTGGCATTCGTATTCTCTCTCTCTCTCTCTCTCTCTCTCTCTCTCTCTCTCTGAAAAGTCACAAATTGAATACGTATGCAAATTAATACCTACATACCTAAATAAATGCCTTAATAAATAAAGAAATAATAAATAAATATATACAAAAAAGATAAATAAGTAAATAAGTATATAAGTAAATAAATAAATGGAAAAAGAAAGAAAGAAAGAAAAGAAGTAAGGAAGGAGGGAAGGAAAAGAACAAAAAAAGCAAGAGATAAACAAAATGGAAAACAAAACCCCGAAGTCTGCATGGTGAATAAGTGAAAAAAAGAATTGATTAATTACTTAATTAGTTAGTTAGTTAGTTCTATTATTCTGAATTTATAATCATCTTCTCATAACGTCTTTGTGGCACATCAATCCTCCCTGTCTTGCATTTCGTTCTTATTTCTTTCTTTATCTTCCTATTTCCATCTCTTCTTTGGGTTTTTTGTACTCTATTCGTTTATTTATTTTATTTTATTATATATGTATGTATATACACATTTTTTTCTTCATTTTTTTAAAAGACAATTACAAAGTTAGAGACAGACAGAAAGAGGCTCTTTACTACTTGTAGTCTGGTAGAAGCCAAAAAAAAAAAAAGAGCTAAAGCTTATTCTCATTAACTAAGTAATTAAATAGCTAACTAACTACCTAATTAACTAACTGACTAACTACCTTACTTACTACTTAACTAACTAACTAATTAACTGTTCTTCACATTTTTTTTCTTCACATTTTTTTCTTTGCACGGCCGGGATTCGAACCCACAGCTTTTGGATGGGTGGGCGTACAAAGTGTCCGCAGAAACAAAGTGTCCGCATGCGGACACTTTGTTCCCTGCGGACACTTTGTACCGTGAACTGACATTCAAAGTGTCCGCAGAAATCCTGCGGACACTTTGTTCCGCGAGGTGACATATAACTTACAAAAGCGGAACAAAGTGTCCGCAGCCGTTTCAGCCTCAGTGTGAGTGGGTGAATGTGCACGTACACTCCCATGCGCGTGCATGTGTGCGTGCGTGTGTGTGTGTGTGTGTGTGTGTGTGTGTGTGTGTGTGTGTGTGTGTGTGTGTGTGTGTGTGTGTGTGTGCGTGCGTGTGTGTGTGCATCTTAATTTTTTTTTCAATTTTTTTTAAGTACCTCTATTATACGTCAACCGAGACAGGAATTAAAACGGGTTATTCTAAACCATTGTTATGTGTTTGTTCCGAGCGAAGTTCGCGAGACTTGCATTGAGCATGACATCGGGGGGGGGGGGGGGGGGGGGGGGGGATATATTATGCCAACGCAAAAGCATACTGACAGACTGTAATGGATCAGATCTACGTACATGTACATATCCCTCCCTCTTCTTTTTCTCCCCTTTTCCATGTTCCATGCATCCTCCCCTCCCTCCCCCGCCCCCCTGCTCCTCGTCCACCCCTCACCCACACCATCCCCTCACCCTCCCCTCTCCACCCAACCCCTTCCCACGGACACAATGGCGTACCAGCACACGCGCAGAAAGCGAATTTTGTTGATATATTCAACAGTAATAGTACCCACGTATTGTAATATTTATGAGTGTGCAGGGGTGAGGATCGGGGTTGGAGAGAGAGTGAGAGAGAGAGAGAGAGAGAGAGAGAGAGACAGAGACAGAGACAGACAGACAGACAGACAGACAGACAGAGAGAGTGGGGGTTGGGGGGGGGGGGGAATAGCTCAGTGGTAGAGCGCCGGACTCGTAATCCAAGGGTTGCGGGTTCGAATCTCCGCCGGGCCGTTTCGGTACAGGGGGATTTTTTTTCCCTCGGAGTTAACATTGGTTCTGACTCTATTTTTCATACAGCCCTTCGAATGAGACTATAAACCGAGGTTCCGTGTGTGAACGCACACATAACATCTTGCACACACGTAAAATCCCATCACCAACTTTCGGAAGAGAAGGCCAGTTTGGTCGTTGGTATGGATGACACGTTACACATAGCATGCACCTTCCCCGAAGATGGAGT
>CM065735.1:34035909-34075909 GCA_033310375.1 Conus canariensis
ATCTGTACACTCATCATTCCAATACTGAGCCTGTTTCTCAACAACGGGCTGCTATTGTACATTTGGTCTGTACTTTGGATGCAATGTGACACGCTGTGGTCAGACAAACCAATAAATGGGATTGCTGTAGATTTACATGTTTATAGTATTTTTCCACAGCACGTGTAGTGTTTAATCTTTTCGCGTTGGACGAAGTAACATATGTTGTTTAAAAGAAGGAAGATTCGATTTCAAATCGTATTCATTAAAATTTCATGAGATTAGAAAGGTGAAATGGACTGAGTCAGTAATTTCTGTGGTAGCGTGTGCAGCGTTGGCGTCGGTTGCAACATACACGACGGTGATGAACGTGTGTCCGAACTCACGAGGCAGGTGCTTGGATCGAAGCGACAAGGTCAATATTTCAACATTGAGTGTACACACTTGATAACACACTTTACAGTTTGCACTGCTACACCATTTCACTCATATACATACATACATACACACCCCTCTTCCCCTTGATTTCTCCCTCACACATTTCTCCACGTCCATTCGCAAAGGCATATTAACCCCTCTGTGCTAAAGTACTATCGCGGATATCTGTTCAAAACTCTGTCTCTAAGAAGCTTAAAACGTGTGCATGTCTTAATTCGTTTAAACATTCAGCAGTTGCTGACAGTTCTTCAAAGCTGTCATTCTCTGATGATGGTCCGAAGGATCGTACGTTAGCCTGAATCATTGACGCGAGTGGAGTGTAAACGCCATTTGTCCGCATTCTTCCTCTCTGTCCTCTCTTGCCTGTTTATATCTGGTGGGCGAGCATTAAATAAATTGAGGGTTGACTGCCAGAACCCAGTATCTCATATAGATATATATAAGAGAGATACTGGGTTCTGGCAGTCAACCCTCGCTGTGCTGTATTTATTGTCTGTGGTTGATTGATTGGTCGGACTTGCTCGAAAAAATGCCCGAGGGGAATGAATAGAAATGGTGGGCGCCGATGTCTGTGTGATGCTATTACTGAAAAAGTGTGTGGCGAATGTAAATACTGTGTGAATTACCTGCCTGTCCGCTGTGTTGAACATACGGCGCTAAACTCCGACGCAGGTGAAATACTAAAACTGTTACAGTCACCGTCACACACAAACTTGCAGTGTTCAGATTTGGTAACTACAGTCTATGGCAGGTTTTCCATCTCGCACCCTCTTCAGTCAATTGCACATAAGAGTAAATTTCTGTATATTTAACGCAACTAGATAATCTCTTCCTTTAGATTGGTTGGTTTATGTACTTATTTACCGGTGTCATTTTTTTTATTCTTTCCAGTCTATACTTTAAATTTACTATCCAATTTATATATGAAAATATGATGAACTGTGCGAGCTATGTGGGGTGGGTGTTTGGTCGGACAAAATTGGTCATTGCCAGTTCTTGGGAGGTCAACGGTTTGTGATATTGAACTGTGTTGGCCAGTGTGAGGCGGGAGTGCCATCTTTTATCGGTCTCTGATGTCGTTAGTGGTCGTGATTGTACCGTTTTTATGGTATGCTGGGGGAGAGGGGTAGGCCCATCCTGTGAAATATGGTTTCTATGGAGTTCTTCCACTCTCTCTCTCTCTCTCTCTCTCTCTCTCTCTCTCTCTCGAGAGAGAGAGAGAGAGAGAGAGAGAGAGAGAGAGAGAGAGAACAAAACACAAACAGGACAAGCTGGCTTTTTCATTTTCCCAAATTTTCAGCGAGCATGCCTCGCCTTCATCAAGGGTTCCGGCTGGTCTCAACCTCACACAGGTACTACTAACAATTGTGACAATCACTCAACCAAACAAAGAAGGCAGAAGCATGGAACAGTGAACAGCCTGGAATACAATGTACAGTACTAGAACACACATCACAGGCGTATGCATATCCTGAATGGGTGAATGGTGTTCATGTGTACGATAGTTTTTTTTTGAGTGAGTGAGTGTGTGTGCATGCGTGCGTGCGTGCGTTCGTGCTTGCTGTTCAAACAAATTTTATGCTATTTTTAGGTGCTGTACAATCTGTCAGAAAATCTGTTTGAAAACGAATGTCAATTCAACTATATACTGTTCAAAAAAAGAAACGCAACAGCAGCAATTGGTCACCTGCCTTTACTATTTTCAAAACATTGTACATTTTCAGGTAACTGCAAAACACCGTTAAAGTGGAGATGATTGAAACATAATGGCTTATCTGATTTTGCGTTGAAAAAACCAGTGCCAAAAAGTCATTACAGAAGAGCTCACACCTTTCGAACGTCAGTAGCGTGTGTGTCCTCCCTGTGCAGCAATCACACCTTGAAGTCGCCTGGGCAGGGATCGCAGCAGACTGCGGATGACGCGCAGTGGAATGGTGTCCCACTCCTCCTGAAGAGCCTGGAACAACTCTTGTTCATTTGTAGGGGCATTAACTCGGGCACGGACTCGGCGATCCAACTCATCCCAAATGTGCTCCATTGGGTTTTAATCCGGTGACATAGAGGGCCAGGGAAGGAGATTGACGTTGTTGGCAGCCAGGAAATGTGTTAAGCGGGCTGAGTGTGGCCGAGCATTGTCATGCATGAATATGGAACCAGGAGCAGCCAGGAGTTGAAGAACGTGAGGCTGGAGGATTTCTGCAATGTAGCGCTGAGCATTAAGTCGTCCCTGGACCAGTACTAGGGGGCTTCTGCCACTGAAATTGATGGCTCCCCATACCATTACCCCTCCACCACCATGGGGAGGTGCCTGATCAACACAGTTCTGTGCATAGCGTTCATTCGTTCTGCGATAGACCCTCCTCCTCCAGTCATGGCGCTGCAGCAGGAAATGTGATTCGTCGCTGAATGAAACCTGTCTCCATTCACGATGAACAGCCCGGGGAAGATGTTGCATGCACCATTGAAGTCGTGCCTGGCGATGACGCTGAGTCATAACGGGTCCTCGGACAGGTCTTCGAGCCCTCATTCCAACAGCATGTAGACGATTGCGTACGGTTTGCCCGCTTACACGTCTGTGGCCAGGGATGGCCTGGGCTGTAGAGGAGGCACACAGGAAACGATCCCGAACATGGCGGAGCGTAATGTAGCGATCTTGGGCTCGGGTTGTGCACCTTGGCCGTCCTGAACGAGGTCGATCTGCTGTTGACCCTGTCGTTCCAAACCGGTTCCAAAGCCTACTGATGGTGCTTCTGGCGACATTGAAATGTCTGGCAACAGCCGCTTGACTCTGTCCGGCCTGCAACCAGCCTATCGCATTTTCTCGTTGTTGGCTATTCAGATTTGGCATTCTTTCCTTTCATTTCTGGTTCCATTTTTCAGTGAAGCCAAACCCCTTTTATACCCTGCTATTGAGGTGTTGTCAGTATTGTATTCTGTGCTTTGCACGTGAATTTCGCGTCTGCAAATCCGTCGACAGTTGAAAGTTTACAGCGCTAGATTTTAGCCCACCAGCACGTGTTTATCACACGGCATGCGCTGAACTTGTACACTGACATGGCAGAGGAACGGGTGAATCAGTTCTGCTATTTGTCAACATCATTCATGTTGGGAATATGTAAAATATTGCATCGTATTCCAAAATATCATTTGTTGCGTTTCTTTTTTTGAACAGTATAATAACAAATCTAAGAACGGTGGGGAAAAAACTCGGAATATTATTTTTAGTGTCAAGAAAGGAACGCCAATGTACTATGATGTTGTCAATGCAGATAACTCACAAACAAAGCGTGAAAAATGGAACAACGAAACGTTGAATAACGTGAACTGTAAAAACCATATTTCTTAAAACACCCGAAATAAAATAAACTGATCTGAAATGGTTTTAAAGGAGATTAATTCACAGGATCCTGGCAACAAATATTAAACTCGATAAAAAAAAAAAAAAATTACAAATGTATTTTCTGTACGTGTTTGAAAAGGAAACTATGGATTATTTGTTCTTTACTCACAGTGTAGCCATGCGGGTTTTGTTGTTGTTGTTGTTGTTGTTGTTGTTGTTTTGTTTGTTTTTTTGACCAATCTCCAAAAATTCTTCAAAGATTTGCGCCAGTGCACTTAACATGATATCGTCGATTGTTCTGTTTGTCACCACCTCAAGGTTAAAGCCTGATGACATATTCCAGTATGTCCAAATTACTGCAAAGTTTCTTTTATGTAACTCTAGAGTTGAAAAGGTGCATCCTATATTTCCTGTGTTCAGAAAATATTTGAAAACCAAATATTACATCGAAGAATAAATTGAAAAAAAAAAAAAAAACTAACATGAGCTGTGTCGATTTTACATACACATAAGCTGTTGGTAGAAAAGTATGGTATTTCTGTAATTTAAATTCAAAGAACGATGAGGATGTCCGTGGGTTATGAGGACTGTGGCGGTACAAATCTCAGTTGCTAGTTTAGGATAGGAGTTCATGTGCACCGAGGATGTTCGTTTCTACGCCTATCTGTGCAAATGTCCATAATTTGTGGAGTCATTTTCTGTTGTAGGTTCCCTGTATTGTACTCTGCATCTCTCTCTCTCTCTCTCTCTCTCTCCTCTCTCTCTCTCTCTCTCTCTTTCTCTGTGTGTGTGTGTGTGTGTGGTGTGTGTGTGTGTGTGTGTGTGTGTGGTGAGCGTGTGTGTGTGTGTCTTAGTGTGTGTGTGTGTGTGTGTGTGTGTGTGTGTGTGTGTGTGTGTGTGTGTGATAGGACAGAGGGGTAGAATAGGCTTGGCCTAAAATCTTAATCCTTGATCGAATAAAGATTTTTCTGAGCACCGGGTTCTGAGTTCTAAGCTTCTCTCTCTCTCTCTCCTCTCTCTCTCTCTCTCCTCTCTCTCTCTCTCTCTCTCTCTCTCTTGGGGGGGGCATGGAGGAAGCAACCGAATAACACAATATGGGAACAAACGTGGCCACCGTGGGGGGGGGGGGGGGGGGGGGGGGGTAGCCTAGGCATATGAATGGTTCAAGTTAAATGAGTATGGAAAATGTGCATATAATAGAAAATCAAATGTATTTAAGAAAACATGTATGGAAGAGGAAGGTTAAAATAAGTAACGAAATCTGTATATACATACACATGTAAAACTACGAAATGAATACAAAGGGAAACATAGATAAATAATCTGACCATGAAGTGATGAAGTATGTAAGAAAGATAATCCAGGAAACGAAAGTAGGACGAGAATTTGGCCAGTTTAGTAAAGCAAACAGTAAGGCACGTAGGAGAATTAAGAAGTAGGTCAACATGCAAATCAGCATGAAGCGGTGACGAATGCGTTCCATTCCGTTACGCGCACACAGTGTCAATCTTCTCCCTCTGGCCGTCTCTCGCCCGTTCTTCCGCTCTCTGCTCAGAGAGAGAGAGGGAGGAGGGGGGGGGGGAGGGGGGGAGTGGAGCGTGAGGCGGATGGGGCGATAGTGGGAGGCGGTGGGAGCGAGTGTGGGAGAGAGAGTGGGAGTAGGAATGAGAATTGTCTGTCGAGTCTTGGCTGGATCGTCTGCTGTGATGGCTGCCCGTTGATCAGATTATAATGAGCATGGTTTTGTACTCTTTGAATAACGATAGCTGTTGTATGCATTTGATTATTTTCCGACGGTTGTTTTGAATTATCCAAGTTTGAACTCTAGGGATCCGACCATTAAGAGACTCCTCTGGTCGGCGGGCGGTCAAGACACAGTGTGCGAGTCAAGTGTCGACAAGACCCACGGGACAGAATATGACAGGGTCACAGGCTGAAAAGAAATAGGGAAAACGACAATTAAAGTGAAAAAACTGAAGGAATGTACCAACCTGATACATGGAAAGCGACAAGGTTTTAGTAATTTATCCATGGGGCTGCTAAATCCAACGAATATAAACAACACAAGTCCAACACCACACGAACACGACCACAGAAGAACACACTCTGTGTGTCAAAGGTCAGCATGGCAGCTTTGTTATGTAGACTCAAGATTCGGGGTTTACCTTTGCACCGGAGAGGGCGATAGGCTTATTTTGCGCATGCGTAATTGATGTAAACAAAAGATGCTTAAAATAGTACAGCTTTCCGGAGAATCTTACGACGCAGGGAAGAAAGGTCTTCACTGTATAAACGAAATATGATGAGGGTAACGAAATAGAAAACATGTGTTTTGTATGATAGTATCAACAGCATTAATATCATGAGTTTTAAAATAATAATATATATACTTACATTACGTTCATAAAGAAGAATGTACCAAATAGTGTTAATGTATGATCAAGATAGAATTCTGCATGTAGGCTACATACTGTCAGGGAAGAATGTTTCGTTGCAGTTATGGTGAATTTTGTTCTGATTATGTAAAATTGATGTATATTTCTTGTTGCGTACTCATGTGAATAGGCTGATGGCCTCACATTAAAGTCACGAGTCACGAGTCTCTCTCTCCTCTCTCTCTCTCTCTCTCTCTCTCCCCTCTCTCTCTCATCATCATCATCATGGTCATCATGATCATCTAAGTTTTGAAGAAGAGGTACGGATAGTGTGCGACATTAACAGCTTAATTTAAACCAGGTCTGTTTTTAGGCTTTTGTTTTGTGAAAGTGATGTAAGACTGGAATTGTTGAAATGGCCATTCTCACTGTCCTTTCCATTTTCCCTTTTCCTTTCGTAAACGCCTCTCATGTGAGTAAAATACATTATTTTCACAAAGGACCTTGCAGGGTTCACGTTCGCCATCCCCACCAGATCATACGTCCTTTCTAACCACTTGGGACACTGGGGAACACACAACAGCAGTAGAACAATACGCATTGCACTGACAGACACATCCACAGGGCCGCTACTCGAGCAGCGCTGCCACCGTACATCAATCCTAGACAACATCACGCCACCTGTTAACTGAAGACATGAATCTGTATTGTTTTTCTCGTTTTTTTCAGGTTTGTCTAATTTGTTTGTCTTGCCTACAGACCGATAGGTCGAGACGCGGTGTATGCGTGAGCTGGCTTTTAAAATTTTTAAAAATTCTCTTTGATGGCATAGTAACCCACCCTTTATTCAAAGAAATTGATTATAGCAGCAAGGACTCAAGTAAAAACAAACGCACACGACTGCATCAGTCAGAAGAATTTTATTTCTTTCTTTCCCATCTTTTGTGCCGTTTCAGTAGCGTTGCTGCCTTGGCTTAAGGCTGTGTCAGGCCAGTTGACAAAGGCTAGAACACCAAGGCTACATCAAAATGTTGTTATGCTCTGCATAGTTATGCGGGGGATTGTCTTCAGTTGTGACAAGCTCCTAGCATAACATTGTCAGTCTCCAAAATCCCCCGAAGTCGGAGTGTGGCTGCCCACGTGGCGGGGTAATCAAAAACGGTCACACACGTCATGTTCTCATCCCTAGCTGATGCATTTGTACCATAGTGTTCAAGTGTTTCGGCTGTTCGGGTGATCCCTGGAGTCTTTTAGCCAGGGTACGACAACAACAACAACAAGTAGCGTTGCTTCCAAGTCGCTTATTCCGGCCCCCATCCCCTCTCCTTCTTCTCCCCCTCCCTCTCCACAGCCACAGCCTGGCCCATCCTGCTACAATTCTGGCAACGATAATCCACGAGGACCGGTGAATGTCGAGTTGTCAGGAGACAACCCATCATAGGAGACACTGCACTGCCACCTAGTCACTCCAGTGGTGTTCAGTGATACCCGTTCTGCACTGCCACCTAGTCACTCCAATGGTGTTCAGTGATATCCGCTCTGCACTGCCACCTAGTCACTCCAATGGTGTTCAGTGATATCCGTTCTGGCCCAACATACGCAGGACACTACCTACTAGGCCTCCTACTGACGACAATAATTGCTTAGTCGGAAAGCCAGCGTGAAACAGCTCTCCCTCCGGAGGGCGCCACCACGCCCGTCCAACGATAGTTCCCATGAGTTTACCGATACCGATGACTCCGACAAAACCAAACTGAACAGAGCACGGACGTGGAAAGGTAATGGAAACTGAGGTCACCATGAGACCATGGCATGAAAAACCACAGAATTTGTTTTGTTAATGCTGATTATGAGGATGAGTATCATGAAGATGATGCTACGGATTTCCATTACGGTCTGAGACTGCATGACAGGGCTGTGTTCTATGCTTATTTTCATACACGGCGTCAATCAGGCCGGAGAGACAAGATATCCACCTTGATAGTCAGGAAACTTGAGCAACACTCTCAGAGACGCCTTCGTTACGGGAAGGAAACTTGACTGTGTAGCCCCGGTGTAACAGCCCTTTCTTACCTCCCCCCCCCCTCCCTCTGGAACTTACCCCGGGGTAAGTCTGGGCTAGCCTGCTTTTACCCCCGGGGTCATTCCAGAACTAGCTGGAACTTACCCACCCTAGTTGGAACTGAGCCCCCAGTCATCTACATTGTACAAGGTACACAGTCACTCAGGAGACACTAATTAGCTGTAAAAATAGTTAAAATCTCTGATATACATTAAAGTGACCAATGGCCAGTGACACTGACCACTGGTTGTCTGCATTGCACAAGGTATACAAACACTCATGAGACACTGATTAACTGTAATATAGTCGAAATATCTGATTTACGTCATAGTGACCAGTGGTCAGTGGCACTGACCACCAGTCGTCTGCATTGTACAAGGTACACAGGTACTCGGGAGACTATAATTAGCTGTGAAATAGTTAAAATCTCCGATTTACGTCATAATAACCAGTAGTCAGTGGCACTGACCACAAGTAATCTACATTGTGCAAGGTACACAAGCACTCGGGAAACACTAATTAGCTGTTAAATAGTTAAAATCTCCGATTTACGTCATAACGACCAGTGGTCAGTGTCACTGACCACTAGTCGTCTGCATTGTACAAGCTAAGGTACACAGGTACTCAAGAGACTCTAAACCCCCGGGGGGGGGTAAATTCCAACTGGGGGGGGGGGTAAGTTCTAGCTAGTCCTAGAATTACCCCCGGGGGTAAAAGCAGGCTAGCCCAGACTTACCCCGGGGTAAGTTCCAGAGGGGGGTAAGAACGGGCTGTTACACCGGTCTTCACAAATGAGCCCATAGCAGAGCCAGTTCTGCTTAGGAGCCGCTCGGGGCAGGGAAGTCTCACAAAGGAATGGCTCCGATGAAAATCGAACCACGAACTCTCAGCCGGGAGTCGCGACGCTAACTAGTTCGCCACGGCTTATTCAGAACAACTTTTTTTTTATTTACGGTAATATTTAAATGCACGTGCACACAAAAGTAGTAACCCCCTATGAATCGTTTGTGATATAAGAATATTATTAAACAAATGACTTTCAGTTCATTTTAACATTTTTTTTTAATCGGAAATGAAATGAGGCAGGGAACAGTAAACGATAAACAGTAAACAAGTTGGGTATTTTTTGCTTGTTGGCCTGCGCTTGTTTTTTTCCCCCACTATTAGATTGTTCGTCTATGTATTTGTCTGACTTTATTCAAGTTTAAAAGGCTGTGCCAGTCTTGAATAAAAGTAACTCTGTGTTAGGTTTTCTTATGGGAGCAAAAAATACCCAACTTGTTTACTGTTTATATTTTTTTTATTTACAAACAAGCCGAAAGAAAGAACTTTTGTGATGAGACGCACTATCTGAAGGTGTATTGATTCGGTCAGTTTCTATCATACCGCTGCTTCGTCACAGTCTGTAAATGATGAGTGAAATGAAACCAGTAGTCAGATACCCTTGGCACATGCTGAACGAGACATATCCATGCGATTTTGAAACAATGATTTTCACGTTTTCATTTTTCAAAACTTTTGCCACTTTTGGAAAGGAGGGGTGGGAAGGAGAAGGTGTGGGGCAGTTTTTCAAGTGACATGAATTATCTCTTTCCAGGCTTTTACATTGATTATCACACCATTGCGAAGAAACGGAAACCCCAATCTTGGATTACAAGCCTTCGCAAACGTGGAAACAACATATTTAGCGGACATACACGTTTTATTTACACTTCCTGAAAAATCACACTGACACCAAGTTATACATTCATTTTCAGAAGATGATTTAGACTTAAATTTATGTGATATACTCGCTTCATTCATACATCGAATATATACATCACATAAATTGCTGCATTAATTCGTGAATTAAGCCAGCCTATCAACGCATACTGTATGTACCATTTGTTTATCACAAACAATGAAATTCAAGGATACTTTATTGGCTATTTTGTATAAGCGAGCGCGCATGTGACTATGTGAACTAAGACCAAAACGGAACTTCGCAACTGCGAAGAATTTGAACTCGATGTAGAATGTAGAACCATAGCACAGCCATTCAATGAACAGTATACACTTTTTAATACAGCAATCTATGAGTCCAAACACTGTCCGTCCATGTAGCTGGAAACATTCTCTAACAAACCTTCAAGGTCAGTCTTGTATATTTTGTTTTTCAGAAGTAAATCACTAGATCTGGGGTTCGATCGTTCTGAAATTTTCATGGAAATGTCTGCTGACCGTTATTTATGAGATAAGTATACACATTGAAAAGAGAGGGTATAGTTTATCTTTAACATGTTTTGCACATGTTATACAATCTGTTTTCCCCTGCTATACTTTTATGCTAGCCTGTATAATATTACTTTGAGTGAAATGAAGTTAAGCTGAATCACACACAACACACACACACACACACACACACACACACACACACACACACCCCACATATATATATATATATATGTATATTATATATATATATATGTATATATATACACACACAGGCGCGCGCACACGCACACAAACACACACACATACACACACGGGCGCGCGCGCACACACACACACACACACACACGCGCGCGCGCGCGCGCGCGCGCACACACACACACACACACACACACACATAAGCACGCGCGCGCGAGCGCTCACACACACACACACACACACACACACACACACACACACACACGTGCGCGCGCGTGCACGCGGACACACACACACACACACACACACACACACACACACACACACACACACACACACACACACACTCACTCACTCACTCACATTGCTGTTTTACGCTTCCAAACAAAACGGCCTTGACAAACTCCAACTGATGTATAGAACCTCTCTCTAATTACATCGTGTATAAGCACTGCATTAAACGCTTTGGAGCACAGTAGTTTGCTGAAAGGCGTTGATGAGCTTTCACCAGATGCTTGGTTTCTTTACTGTGGCATGGATGTGGCTCCTGCCAGACTTTGCCGAACGCCTTCTTGAAGTCTATGAAGACGTGGTAGAACTCTCAGTGGTGTTGAAGAGACTTTTTGCAAAGGGTTCGCAGGTTAAAATTTTGTTCGAGGGTACATGTTCCTTTGCAAATTCCAGCCTGTTCTCAAGCAGCAATGGTATCTGCTTGCGCTGTCATCTGATCAGTTGGATTTTGAGAGGTACAGACAATTTTAGAGGATTTCAGTGTTCACTCTCATAAAGAACAATATTTTGGGCTGGTGTCTTTGTACATTAAAATTTCATAGAAAATTGTGTACCTTTCTGTACAGTGTACATCATCTTGAATGCAAGTTTTGCTTCATTGGAATTCTTATCTCTCAAATATGTATTTTAAATTTCTGCACGTATTTTTTTTTTTTGTTTTGTTTTGCAAATGCTCCACAACCAGCAAATCTGGCGAACTTGACACTTATGCATGTTTTCAGATTCAGTATATCAGACTAAAACTTCTGTTTTGGGACGTTGTGTTTTAGATAGAAGTGTTGGTCACAGCCTAGAAAGGGCGGTTATCACTGAGCACGTTACAACTGTTTAATCTGTGAACGAAGGCCAAGCTGTTTCGACACTCTGTTGGTTTTTCCACTTAGAGACACCCCTCCACCGTACAGTCCTTTGTGGAGACTGATCAGGCACACGATCCCTGTCATAGCCTATCTTTTTCTGTCCCATCTTCTGTGCCACCTCAGTGGCATTGCGCCCACGCCGCTCATTCCGCCCCCTCGTCCACAACCACAGCCCGATCTCGTCACACTTGTCGAGATCACCCTTCCCCCCTCCCCATCCGGCATTCACTATCCTCACCTTCCTCCACACCCCTGCACGTTACACACACACACACACACACACACACACACACACACACACACACACACACACACACACACACAAGCAAGCAAGCAAGCAAGCGTGCACACACACACACACACACACACACACACACACACACACACACACACACACACACATACAAGCAAGCAAGCAAGCGCGCACAGAGAGAGAGAGAGAGAGAGAGAGGGAGAGAGAGAGAGAGAGAGAGAGAGAGAGAGAGAGAGAGAGAGAGAGAGAGAGAGCGCATCGTGCGTGTCCGTTGTCCTGAAATGCATCAGGCTTTTAAGGGTAATACATTTAGCAAATACTGTGATCGCGTGTCATTACTGCCCGCACATCATCGCCTCAGTGTTGACCAGGAATGACCCACAATATCACAATGTCATTCTGGTCGTCGTCGGCAGTTGCTGATAATATCTTTGTTGACATGCAGCGGACATGACAGTGGCATGTATTGTCCGTTTCGTTGTGACAAACCTTTACACAGCAGCTGACCAAATTTCCCTCCCCCCCCCCCCCCCCCAACCACTTTGAGGAGAATATTGTTCAGGGCAATATGTTTTGAATGAGGCCGGAGCTTTGTTGATGTGAAAATGTTTGTAAACAAGTATGGCAATTCATGTGCAAAGAGAGTGAGAGAGAGAGAGAGAGAGAGAGAGAGAGAGAGAGAGAGAGAGAGAGAGAAAGGGAGAGAGAAAGAGAGAGAGACACACACAGAAAGACAGACAGAAGAAAGACAGACAGACAGACAGACAGAGACAGACAGATAGGCGGAGACAGAGACACAGATACAAAGACAGACAGAGACAGGGACAAAGACAGAGAGACAGAAACAGAGACAAAGAGAGAGAGAGAGAGAGAGAGAGAGAGAGAGAGAGAGAAAGAGAGAGAGAGAGAGGCAGTCACACCTACACACACATACAGTGACAGAGAGAGAGGGAGGGAGAAGCAGGCAGACAGACAGACGCGCGCGCGCGCGCACACACACACACACACACACACACACACACACACACACACACACACACATACACACACACACGCACACACACACACACGCACGCACGCACGCACGCACAGCACACACACACACACACACACACACACACACACACACACACACACACACAACACTAAAGGCAACAAGGTCTTAACAGCCTTCAGACAGCCGGCATTCTATCAACAGAACAACACCCACACACCTTCCTGACCCAGTCAGTCATTGTCCAGCACACTGACCTCGCTGACAGGCCCACACACATCCCCTCTGTCCACAGTCTGCCCAAGAGACCGGCCAATCAGTGGACCTCGCTATTTATACTTTACCGGAAGGGGGATAGGGGGCGTAGAGAGGGGTGGTGGTGGTGGTGATGATGGTGGTGGTGTCATTAGCAGAAAAGGCGTTCTTGCTGATCTTTGGCTGAAAGGCAGCAACAATTATCTTGCCTGCATCCAAGAATTAGTTGAGTTATAATTATTATAGGTCCAGTCACACAGATTAGGTTGGGTTTTTTTTTTTTTTTAATGTTGTGTTCACCGACAACTATCAACTTTCTTGTCGCCGTTGGCAGCGTTTATATTTGTCAAGAGAAGAGTGGATTCATGAAAGATGATAGGAGAGGAAAAGAAGAACAAGATAGACGATAGAAAGTAGGGAGAGAGAGAGAGAGAGAGAGAGAGAGAGAGAGAGAGAGAGAGAGAGAGAGAGAGAGAGAGAAGAGAGCGACAGACAGACAGAGACAGCCACACAAACACACAGAAGAGACGGTTGGCTAAGGGGAGGGGAAAGGGATGCGCAGTAGTTGACGGAGGGGGGTTACCACAGAGAAAAAGACACGGCTCAGTCCTGTTCAGTGAGAGTCACCCCAACATCAGACCTTAAGGCGAGGAGCCACGGAAGCGTTCTGAAACCTTTCCTCCAACAGGCGGGCGCACTGTTAGGCAACATGAAGGATATTGGAGTTTCCCCTTCGGAAGCCGAGGTCAGGCTTCAGAGGGTGCACGGGCCACACGCCACAATTAGCGTTTTGCACAAAAACACTGTATAACCCATGATAGCGTTTTGAGGCCTACCGTAAATTTGAGTCAGCGCTTAATATTAAACTGATAATTGATCAAAAGAACAACTCCCCACCAATTATTTACCTTCTTTACCAATGAAACCCACATACAATCTTCAAATACATGACCTTCCTCTTAGTTCACGTCATATTTCAGGCCGCGCCTTTGCATTTACCCGTGACCCTGTGTTTGCCACAGCTGGAAGCCCCCAAATAGTCCCATTCCTTTGGTTTTAACCTGTCCATATGGAAGAAAATGAGGAGAATCAACTTTCAGACACAATACCAAAAAAAATTCTCAAAACAATTTAATTGTGCCAATACTCGACTCCTTATGCAAGGCCTTGGCGCATTAATTTATGGTGTACAGCCTGTTAACGTCGAGCACTCTCCAGGTGATGTGGTCGACGGGAGGGGAATTACTCTGTCAGGACAGCGGGAAGGGAGGGAACCCAACAACCATGACGCCTGACATCAGCAGAACTATTCCATTGGCTCAGCTCCGCTTGAGTTTTCTTTCCTTTTTTTCCCTACACATTTCTTTTTCAATCCGGGGGCCATAAATCAAGCGAAATGGTTGACGCCCTCGCAATGGCTTAGATCGATATGCCAGAGAACGTCAATAGTTGAGCTGTTATGAATTGTTCTTGATCGGGGGAGGGGAGGGGGGCGGGTTGGGGGAGGGGGTATGAGGAGGATGGGTGGAATGGAATCCGTCACAAGACTTTCAGTTCTACGTGGTGCAGTTGTGAAAGACATCCTGTGTGGTCGGCTAGGCTAACATTAAAACTGAAAGCAAAACAGAAACCAGCAGGACGGCAACATTCACGTGGCCCACGAGGACGTTCAGTCGTGGCTCAGTCATCTGGCTACGCTGACACAGTCGGCTGGAACTATAGATCTGCACATCTCGCGAGGAATGGCCGAGGGCGGTTGAATCGTTTACCCTACACTTTGGAGGAGTTTGTGAAGATACTTCAGCACTTGCACATGCACTCTGCTTTACCAGGTCAGTCCAGACACTGGCTTGGAGGTCTTGTGAGGATTCTTGCCAAACTCTTCAAAGGAACTAACCACTAAGTCGAAGTCCGAGTCTCTCTATCTGTGTCAGATTCTCTGAGTCCAGTTGTGGTACTGTCCGCTGCCGTCCTACCCCGTTGTAACCAACTATAGCTTGTCCAGTTTTGTCGCAGTGCAAAGGTGATTATTGTCTCCTATAAACTGGAGGCCCCAGGTCTAGTCGGTCAGTATCACCCTGAGAGCGTCCTGGCATCTGAACTGACAACAACTCGGCAGATCCGTTCTCTTCGAGCCTAGGTGTCGTACTTGCCGGAGTTCGTCTGCTTATTTACCCGACTGTCAGAGAACACTTTTCCAGCAAGGTGCACTTCCGCTGAGCTCGCCTATATGCACGTCATCCATGCGTCACTGCACGGTACTACTATGAGTATACTGGAAGAAAAAAAAAGTCGAAGAATCTGCATCACGAAAAACAGGTGACATTTCTGACTGTCGTCCCTAAAAGACAACACTCATCTAGCCTAATCAATCAGACACTGACCGGACTACTAAGGTCTTTTCCTTTTTGTTGTGTAAACACTCTGGACTGTGTCAGGACTGTGCGATTCACAGAGCAGCAGCACTGCTGTCAACTCTGTGCCATTTAGGACCACTTGCTTTTCGGCCTGTGGCTTTGGGATCTCTGAATCGGTAACTCTCTCTCTCTCTCTCTCTCTCTCTCTCTCTCTCTCTCTCTCTCTCTCTCTCTCTCTCTCTCTTTAAACGTTTAAACAGTACTGTATAGCTTGATATTATTGTTGTTGTTGTCATTAAATCAATTCCTTCATGTGTGTGTGTGTGTGTGTGTGTGTGTGTGTGTGTGTGTGTGTGTGTGTGTGTGTGAGTGCGCTCGCACGCACATATGGATGCATGCATGATTTGGTCGTTTGCTTTTGTAGTATTAGTCTGTTACTTCTTATAGTTTGCAAGTTGACTAGTGTATTCACTTTTTCCTCTTTTGGTGCTATATTGACTTGCGTGTTGTCCATGCTGCTTTTTTTTCTTTTTTCTTTTTCTTTTCCCCAGAGCTGGGTGAAAAAAAAGCATGCGCAATTTGCTTATCATCATTACCCTGGTTAAATAAAATTTCGTTCTTTCTCTCTCTCTCTCTCTCTCTCTCTCTCTCTCTCTCTCTCTCTCTCTCTCTCTCTCTCTCTCTCTGGTTGCTTCACTCATCTCATTTTGACAAGACGCCCTTTTCAACAGCAAGTGAAAACATGACCGTTCTATCAAACACAGGTCTATTCAGCATGACTGAGGAAAGGCTTGTGTCCAGTGTAGAAAGCATGCTGAACTCGGCACTGTAGGAAATGACGCTATCCTCCTCTAAAACAGCAAGCACAGGGAATCACGCTGAGCGGTCCTCAGACTAACACCGATACTGGCCAACCCCCTGCCACACTTCCCCAAGCCCCACTCCCACCCCCCCCCCCCACCCCCTTTCAGTCTGCCCTCACTCCTACTCCTTATGCTGTTTTTTTTTCCACGGAAAGTGTCCATTCCAGTTAAACAGGGATGAGCGAAGGGCTGAGGAACATTGCAGAAACTATGAATAAATATCAGCGTTGTTCATCCAAGCAATGTTTATTTTCGCCTGCTCAGCCTTCTTCGTTCATGGTCTTGGTATTGAAAGCGGGAAAACTTTATACTGATCTCATGCCTGTAACTTACAGTGATTGTCAATCGTCTCTGGGCCTGACCAGCGCGTTGGGCTAATGCGTAGGTCAGACATCTGCTAAGTCGTGGCCACGAAAGCCTCTTCTTAAATTCTCTCTTCTTAGTCATTAATTTATTTACCCATCAGCTTTAAATCATGCGTAGTGTGGTCTCAAAACTTAGCGGATGTGGTGTAGAGCGTATGTGTATGGACTAGTCCGTATGCAGTGACGCCTCCTTGATGAAACTGAAACTGATTGTCGCTCATCTTCCTCAGGTTTCTCGTCATTGTATGGCTAGCAAAGTACTATCAGCAAATTAACATGACACTATGAGTCCAGTAGGCAATTAGCGACAGTGCTTGATGCGTTAAAGGTACAGATTTACATTCTAGTGTCGGTGAACAAAATTCCGAAGGTTGAGAAACTGAACATGAAAGTGACACAAAGGATCTCTTTCAAAATTATGCAGCTGACCAACACAAAACCACAATAACGACCAGAACTCCAAACACGTGTGGGGACAGTGTCCAGCATGGAGCTAATATGAGTGAAGTAAAGGAACACATAGAACATGGTCTACACATGATAATAGCAAAACTTTTGAAGAAAGAGGTAAGAACTCGGACCATCTCCTCTATGTGTGCAGTGAGGTAAAACAAACTCCGTTGAAGATGTTGACGAAGGAAGAGTTCAACAGGGCCCATTTTGATATTTGCGACGTGCTGTTGCGAAGTAGTTCTATCCCCATGACTGCATAAGATGGACAGTGCCCATGTCATTCTGTGGCATGAATTACTGCAGCCATGCAGTATCCTTGTCTTGATGAACTTTTGTAGCAGCCAGATGTCCTGCTTTCTTTCTGATGTTATTTTTGTGCACGTGCTTTACTACCCCTCCCACTCCTCCCCTCCTTCCCGTCACTATGCTTCTTCCTCCTCCTCCTCCTCCACCCCCTTCCTCAGCAGTCTTCTTTTCTTTCTATGAATGGGCCTTGAAAGCTTAAACCCACACTATTCTCTCTCTCTCTCTCTCTCTCTCTCTTCTCTCTCTCTCTCTCTCTCTCTCTCTGTTTTCTTCCAGAGTGAGACCGGGCGAACTGTGCATCAGTGTGAGTGCTGTCATTAGCAGGACTTCAGGCGTGGGAGTGTACATTAGTAGGTAAAGAGAAAACTCGTCATGGGCTTCTCAAGCGCTTGTCGTGGGCGGGTGGACAGTCGCTACATCAGCATCGCAAATTTGCCGCAACGGGCGCCTAGTAAGTCTAGTCATTCCCCAACGCCGACACTCTTGATGCATATTTTAAAACTTGCACCGTCGGGCTGATAGAAGGCTCATCGCTTGCAACAACTGAGAGAAGACTCAGCATCTATATGTTTTCCATCTCCGGTGATTTACTTCAATCACAAGGCTTCCCCCACCAAAAGACCCCACCGGCGGAAAAAAAAACACACCCAAAATGTCGCTGAAGTGTTCAGCACTGGGCAGTTTAAGAACAAACTGCTAGTAAGAAAAAGAACAACATTTTACTTCATTGTGAAACTGGGTACATGTCCACTAAATGAAGAAATCGACTTTAAATGAGCTTATGACGGAAAGAAACTTTATATGATTTATTTAACTCAGTCAGACGCTCACTAAATACAAAAAGGGCCTTGAAATAGGCTGATGACGAAAAAATACATTGTGCGGTTTAATTCAAACAGTCAGATGTCCTTTAAATGTATGAATCGACATTAGCATGAACTGTAACAAAAAGAAGCTTTTTTTTCTTAAAAATAATTTCAAACCATAAGATGTCCACTAAAAATAAATCGGCCTTATCATTGGCTCGTAACGGAAATAAGTTCGGTATGATTTAGTTCACACACATAGATGTAATTCATACACTGAAATGTTCACTAAAGGAATAAATCAGCCAAAGTATAGGTTTATGAGGGAAAGAAGTTTTGTATGATTTATTTTACACTGTATGCTCAATTAAGAAAATGTATCTTAACTTAAGGTTGTCGAAGCCAAGCCTTGATAGATTTATTTCACACCGTCAGAATTCCATACAACGATAAACTCGAACTTAACATGTTCATTCAACCAAGACACGCGTCTAGAGCATTCTCATCAGGGAACAGAGGAAAACGAATGCGTTTAGTCTCACTATGGATACCCACGCTAAAGCCTCTCTTCAGATAAACAAAAATGTAGCTCACAAAAGAGTGTTAATTATGTAAACGTTGTAGCTTTGGTGCAATATACAAGAAAATGCCACGCGTACTATGGATTAGAAAATGCTATGCGTACTATGGAACTATTTGCTTTGTTCGTGTACACAAATTTATCGCCTGCAATGTCATTAAAAAAAAAATTCCTGTTGTTTTTCTGTTTTTTTCTTTTTGAGTGCTTTTTCTAGGGGGGGGGGGGGGGGGGGGGGGGGGGGGGGGGGGAACTGCCCCAAAAAGGTAGTCCCGCGCGATGAAGAAATGCTAGCGACTTGAAAGACATAATTTTGACAGTTATAAACAATATGGAAGGGTTTGCAAAACGAAAAACAGTCAATGAAAAACAGATCGTGCCAGAGAACAGACGACGAACATGACACGTTTGGAACAACCATAGCAGTGATGACAAACAGAAAATTGGCTAAGAGCGAAGGGATCTTGTTGCAAAGTGAGACGACCGCAGGCGGAAATCTAAACAAATCTTAAATAAATGTTAGAGAACCGTCAAGAGAAACGTGGACAAATGAGTCACAAGACAAAACACGACGCGTTTCGACCTCTCAGGTCTTCTTCAGGCAAGACACAAACAAATAGTACAAAGAAAATGAACGAATTTGTCACTTAGCTTTCTCCATTACTACCTTGAGTCACATTATCTCCCTTCTAACAGCCTCGTTTTCATTCAACGCCTACCTTGCGCTGAAGAACGCTAAGTGACAAATTCGTTCATTTTCTTTATACTATTTGTTTGTGTCTTGCCTGAAGAAGACCTAAGAGGTCGAAACGCGTCGTGTTTTGTCTTGTGACTCATTTGTCCACGTTTCTCTGGGCGGTTCGCTAACATTTGTTTAAGATTTGTTAAGAGCGAAGGGAACAAACATTTCGCTAAGGGCGAAAATAGATGCGTAGAGTGATTTCTTGATAGTCTCTGTTCAAGAACCGAAGAAGGCACGGTTCTTGACATGTTCCATCTCTTTGAAGCACAGCTGGAGATCACTGAAGCGGAAGGGTCTCAAGTGAAATGGGGGGTGGGGGTGGGGCAAAAATTGGACAGAAAAATTGGATTTGCATGAACAGATTGGCAGGCTGCTGGACAGAACAACAAAGGAAACTGGTGGCACGTATAGAAACTGCTGGTTAAAGTGACCTCGGCTGTGCTCGATGCGGCAGACAAACTGCCTCAAACGGTGGAAAAACAAACAAACAAACAAATCTTGACCGACGGGCCATGCAATCTGAGTACTACCCTTTGGCACAGTCAACCAATCGTGTGTTCGGGTGAAAAGGTGACGTCATCGCACGTGTGGGCACAGCTCAGCTAGTGGTAGTATCGCAACGCAGAAGACACAAGATGGCACATTTGAACATTTCATTTGAAGATGTCGTTGAACGGATTATCAGAACGGCGACACAAGCTTACCGTGTAGCACGAGCTAAGTCCGGTTCGCTGTCACGTCTCTACCCATGATTACGCGAGAGGTGCTTCCCCCCCCCCCCCCCCCCCCCACCCCACCCCCACCCCCCACCCCCTTTTTTTTTTTTTTTTGTTTTGTTGTTTTTTGTTTTTTTGTTTTCTTACTTTCTCTGTATTTTCCTCTCTCTCTCTCTCTCTCTCTCTCTCTCTCTCTCTCTCTCTCTCTCATATAGCGAGCACACTCCCACGCATCCAATCGGAGAGGGAGTCACCAGTGCAGAAGCGTGAAACCCAAGGGTAGGTAGGCTAGTCCACAACCGCGGAGATGAACTTGCCTGCACAAAATTGATTTTCGGACGAGAAAGTCAGTCAGTTCTGTAAACAGGTGGACAGTGTCGACTTGGAATTTGATGAAAAGGAAAAAAAGTCAAAGCACAGCATATTTTGGATTTTTGAAATGAATGGAAGACAAACACGAAAGACTCAGCTACTCATGACATGATGAAAGGAGTGTACGCACATTTCACTGAAGCGCCCGTTCAAAACGAACCTATCCACCATCCCAAATTTTGTTTGTTTGTTTGTTTGTTTTTTCGTCAGAACAAATTAAAATCATTGACTGAGAAACTGAGCAGTTAATTAGGAAAGGAGTGATAGAGGAATGTGAACACAACGAATTTCACTTTGTATCCCCAGCAGTCTTTGTGACAGCAAAGAAAGATGATCAGGTCAGGATGATTATCAACAAATGCAGATTATCATCTTTTTAAAACGGAACGTTTGTGTTGTGCTTCGACTCTAGTAACCCATAATGCTGGTTTGTCTCCCTTGACCGTAAATATGCTTACTGCTCAATTAATATTTATGAGGGCTCTCACAATTTCTGCAACTTCCAATAGTAAGAGAAATTGTTTAAATTTAATGTTTGTCCAAACGGCCCAGCATGCTGTCCAAGGTTGTTCAGAGATCTGATGAAGCCTGTTATGGGCCATCTTCATCAGTTAGGACATCTTTCTATTGATGCAATGCTCATAGCGTGAAATTTGATGAAACGTGTTCAGAATATAAATACTTCGCTGCATTTGCTTCAAAGACTGGGATTTATAATACGCTCTGAGAAAGTCTGGCATTTATAATTCACCCAGAAAGGCCTGTACTCCTGTCTTCTCGAGAAACTGCATACGTTTGATTCTTTTAATTAATGTTGTTATCATGACAGTGGAACTCACCTATGACTGAAAAAAAGTCCTAGCAATGTGAGCAAGTAAAAATATGATACAACAATCAAGTAAAAATCTACATGCTAAGAAAGTCACTTCAGTCATCTATAATATCTCTGGGGAAAAAATGGAACCTCAGGATTTTCAGAAGCAGCTGACATCATATGCCATCATATGCTCATCCTGAAGACCAGAATCATCCTAAATTTATGTACGCTGTATCAGAAGGTGGAAAAGTTATGAGCAAATGGAACATTAATTTTACTCGGTCGCATCTGAATGAAGCAATACATTTTCTGCTTGTCCTGCTCAGGTCAGCTGTAAATAACAGTGGTATTTGTGTCGCCAGATCAACTGTTTCATGGTACATGGATATCACAGACTGTGACGTGGCAGTCTTGGGAATAAGAGCCTGGTTCGGGAATTTCTGAAAGATGTATAATAACTCAGACCGTTGTTTCCTAAATATGTTACAAATTGGAACGTAACGTAAATATCATGTTGCAGCAACAGCTAGAAAACATGTATCTTCATGAAGAAATCACACTGAAAGAACTGTCATCAAATGTCATCACTGTTAATGCACTTCTGTCAGGACAGTGATGCTAGGCTATGCACAAACTGTCCATAGATTGCAGTGAAATGCAAATGACACCAGACTTGCGACTCAGACGGTCAGAGGAAGGCTCCATGAAAATAACATCTGGTCACAGTCGACAGCTGTGAGGATCACCTGGCGAACCAACACAAAGTCAACTAGCGTATGCCAAACACATCTTGCACAGAATCGTGCATAGTGGACACCAGTTCTGTTCATGGATGAGTGCGGATTCTCTATTATTTATTATTATTATTATTATTATTATATTGGGTATTTATATAGCGCCTATCCTCGGTCACAGACAAGCTCTAAGCGCTTTACAATAAACACACTACCTCACTCACTCAACGGGCTGCCTACCCAGGTAGAGCCGGCCGAAGAGCTGCCTACCGGCGCTCATTCAGTCGTTTCCCGTACCATTCAAATATCAGTCACTCATTTTCATTTATCTCATTTATTCCTCCAGTTTCTCACATAGGATGCATGCGATGTTTATACGTGTCCTCCATTTCCACCGGTACACGATAGCACACGATGACAGTAAGTGACAATTTTTGTGGCTTGGTAAGAAATACCAGGCGGATATCTTCAGTCTACATCAATTTCGCCAGGGCAGAGGGGAACCCCCCCTGCTCTTTTCGATTTTCAACTGCCGTGGGTTCTTTAACGTGTGCAGGGGGCCAGGAAGGCGCACGGGTCCGACTCGCTTATAGTCCCCATCCGACGGACTTGACGTTCAGTTCGATTTGTCATTCAAACTGGGAAAGAAAGGGCGAGAAAGGCAGGGCTCGAACCCACGCACTTCTCACACGTTGGATTGGCAGGCGAACGTCTTAACCACTCTGCCACCTTTCTTCAGGAATCCCTGAACAGGTGAAAGAAGACGGAGACGTGCAGGTCATCGGGTTTCCCCTCAGAATGTGGTGAAAAGGAACATGATTGATACAGTGACTGTATGGGGCTTGGATCAGCAAACATAACAAGACCTGAAGATTCTCCCATGACATGACAAGGCAGGAGAAAGTACCTCAGAATAGAAGAAGACAGAGATGAAGATCCAAAACAGCATGACAAAACAGACATGGAGTTTCCCTATAACAACACAAGGCAGAACTGAAGATCACCCACAACACGACAAGAGAGACCTGAAAATCCCCCCCAACCCCCCCCCCCCCCCCCCCCCCCCCCCCCCCCCTTTCCCACATCCCCAGCCTCTTCGATCAGGTCGAGACAGATTTGAAGATCCTCAGAATAGGACAAGACGGTACTGAAGATCCTCAGGACAGGAAAAAGCAAACCTAAAGACCCCCCCCCCCTTCCCCCCCCCCCCCCCCCCGAACAAGATGATGCCTATCTGAATACCCTCAAGACCAAGACGACACAGACTGGAGATCTTCAGGGAAGGAAAAAGTCAACCTCAAGAACGGGAAAAGACAGACCTACCTGGCGATCCTGCGGAACAGAACGACACAGACTTGAGGACCTGCAGGACAAGTCAGACTTTAAAATCTTCAGAACAAGATAAGACAGACATCAAGATATTCCAAAACGGGACAAACCAGACCTGAAGATCTTCTAAAAAGGGGACGAAACAATCCTCAATACCCCCAAGACTGTTCGTGCTCGTCCTGTCTATTATCTATAAACCCTAAGAGAGATGGGAAAGACCTTTCATGAAGAATCGAGAAGTCTACAAGATCAGGGTCATCGTCAGCAGTAGGGATGCTGCTAGGCCGTTAACTACGCAACAGGTGCTCACATTCGTCACTGAAGTAGTAATGTCTGTTGTCTTTTTTAAAACTCCGAAAAGCTCTATATGATCCTTGTTGAGGGCTACCTTGATTCGTGGACATTCCTGGATAGTTAAGTGATGAAATGCACCGTGTGCATTGTGTGGATTTGACATTTTAAACTCAAATTAAATGTCATGTCACCGTTCAGTATGACTAAAATGAAATCTGCGATCGCATTGTCGTTGTTGCTCTTTCTGATTATGGCATATGTTGCTAAGTATAGCTCTACGTCTAGTGTACTAAAACGGAATTACCGCCATTTTGGTACTTCCTCGATCGAGGGCTATTTCTGTGGTTTTGTCTTCAGATGGATTTTGTTTGCTGTGCTGACTGTGTCGGCCTTTGATCCGTCCATCAGGAGTTGACATTTCGCTTCTGACTCCAGCGTCAGGTTCATTCCTCCAGTGGCTCGGGTCGCTGCACTGGTGGGAATACATTATGGCTTAGTTTTGTCCCACTGCCTTTGTCGATCCTTCTGGACGTTTTCTGTCGTTGCTTGTGCCACCGTCTGTACGGAAACAAGCGGTATAATAAAGAAGGCAGACTGAAAGGGAAACCTTCTATATGCAATACAGACAAGAAAAAGCACGAGATGATGTCTTTCCCCCACCAAGGGTTTTCTCCCCTGATATGTCTCATCTGAGCGGGCATAGGTGCAGGTTCGCAAAGACGAACAAACAATAACGGAATTTTACGATACTGCTTTATTATCATATTCCTTCATCATAACATCATTATTTCAAGACAAACACTTTACAGCAGACTCCATGACGACCTTGTTCAGAGATGTCCCACCTGATGTGAACTTTGAATATCTGAAAGAAATTATCTAATCTAAGATTTTACTGAAGAAAGATTTTTAACGAAGTTTTCGGTGTGTTCTTAGAAGGTGTAGTTTAAAGGGTCGTGTGAGTTTTTTTTCTTTTTCTTTTTTGATAGATGACTTGTGAGCTGCCTTCAAAGCAGTGATAGCCCTGATATGGGCTATAAGCAACACTACCTTACCTAATTAACTCACTCCAATTGTTTCTCAATTCAAGTGTAGTGAAATCTAGGAAATGAAAATCTGATTTTCTACAATCGGATAACAGAAATGAAGTTGGCAAAGAGCGGTGGAGGAGGAGGGGTGTGGGGTGGGGGTGGAGAGAAGAAGAAAGGAGGGACGGTGGTGATTCAACTGTTCCAACTGCTGGTGTGGCGTCTCCTTGAAAGTTCATGCTGGTGTAAACAACCTGTTATCAATCGTCACCGTGAAAACATCCTGTTATCAATCGTTCTTCGTCAACCAAACAATGGCATTTCTGTTCTTTCCCAGATAGAATAAATCAATTATTATTATCATCATTATTATTGTCAATATTACCATCTTAAAGGTATTTCTTCTACTACTAATGCAAATGATAGAATTAATAATAATATGACGATCATCATCATCATCATCACCATGATATTGATGATGATGATAACAGAATTAACAATGATGATGGTGATTAAGATGATGACGATAACAATAATAATAACAATAATTGTTATTATCATTATTATCTCTATCATTTTTATTATTACTATTATTGTAATTCTTCTTCTTATGATTATTATTATCATTATTATAACAACAGCACAACAACGACACTGATAATACTAACAACAACAACAACAACAATGCAATTATAATAATAACAACAGTAATAATGATAATTAGAATAATAATGGGTAGAACGAAATAAAATGATCGAGTTAAAACTGACAGTACATTTGAAGAGAAAAAAAAAGTAAACACACACACGCCCGCACGCACGCGCGCGCGCGGGCTAGAGTTTACAGTCTTCAGAATATGATCTCGAGGAATAACCAACAGAGCTGTTCTGGCGCTGAAATCGCTTCGAAAACTGGAGAAGCTTGTACAGGTCCACCGAAATATTCCTCAAACTCAGAGAAATACTGTCTGTATGGCATAACCATCTCATTTCGTCATACCAATAATTTAAAACAAAGTATGACAGAATTTGCGTGACGAGCTTGCATTATCAAAACGGCAAAAGATAACCGAGTCATACAATGAAGCGAATTAACAGCTTGAACTGAGAGTTTAAAAAAAAAATCGTCTGCCAATTTCCCAACGGGCATGCGCAGTGTCGCGTGATGCGGGTTCTTCCGTTTTCGCCCACGCGCTAGTGTGTGTGTGTGTGTTGTGTGTGTGTGTGTGTGTGTGTGTGTGTGTGTGTGTGTGTGTATGTGTGTGTGTGTGGGTGTGGTGTGTGTGTGTGTGTGTGTGTGTGTGTGTGTGTGTCTGTCTGTCTGTCTGTCTGTCTGTCTCTCTTTCTCTCTCTCTCTCTCTCTCTCTCTCTCTCTCCTCTCTCTCTCTCTCTGAGTTGATTTCCCTCGTGATATATGCTGTACCCCCTCCCTTTACCCCAGTCCTCCCCTCCGCCCCATTTCTTCACCATTCCTCACTCCTTTTATCCTACGTCCACATGTTTTCCATTTCGTTCATAGTCAGTGGTGTTAACAGTGGATCGATTGTGTTCTATTGTGCAAGATTTTGTTATTTGCATGTTTCTCTCATATGCATTTACCTTGTTTCTTTTTTTTTTTAATCTTTTCTTTTGCCCCAGGGCTGGGTGGAAAAAAGCGTTCATGTTTGCTTATCTGATTACCCTGGTGAAATAAAATTTCGTTTCGTTTGCTCTCTCTCTCTTTTCTCTCTCTCTCTCTCTCTCTCTCTCTCTCTCTCTCTCTCTCTCTCTGCAGCCAGCAAGACGCTGTTACCAATAAACCCATGAAAGAATTGCCACTCACTGCTATAATCCATCCAAGATACCAGTGACGGGGTTCCCACCCACTTTGGAAAGTGTCTGAACTCGACACTGCACACACACACACACACACACACACACACACACAAAATGATGCTGTCCTCTTTGAAAACCAACGGCAGAAACAACCAGACTGTTGCTGTCCTCCATATGTCCACCGCCACGCCCTCTCAAACGTCCATGCCGATGTCACGCAATCTCAAGATTTCCGGGCCGTTTATCGCCGGAGATGTCCGTCTCAGATCAACAAAGACAGAAGGAGAGTCGAAGCTCTTGGGGCCAACCAGGAGAAGAAGGCCAGTGACCATTTTTATTGTGGTCCGTTCATGCTGACACCGCCCAGTTTATTGTGTACTGCTGACCGCTCGGACGACGAACCGGTTTCCGGCCATGTTCTCAGTCGTCTGCTTCCGCTGCTGTATTGTTTTTAAATGACGTTGATGACGTAGCTTCCTGTCACACAGACTTACAGGCACTGACAGTTGTTAACAAAGAAAACATCGACACCAACAAACCATGTACAGAACAAGTGTGTGAGTTAGGGCTGTGCGACATGGAAATCTCGACGGAAAATGAGAAGGGGATGGAGGACATCTGTACCAACAAACGTGTTTCCGAATCACAACAGCAAAGCCAGCGTCCTGAACACACCGGCAGCGCGATTTTAAAAGTTTTAGGAAAGTCAAGGACAGAAATGAACGTTCTCAGTCAAATGCTTCAAGCGGTGCAAGCCAGTTTGGACTGTCATGATAATAATGATCCAAATGGAAATCCTTGCATTTATATGTCGTGACTGTGCTCACAGTATCTTGACTCTGCAGCCAGCATAATGGGATAAGTGTGTGGGAAAACTTTTGCGCCTGTGGATGTTTATTGTAAAAAAAAAATGGAAAAAAAATAACCTCAGTAATAATGTCTTAATCCGTGATCTGGAGTCCAGGATATGATATCATGTTTCGCACTTTGTCTCATGTTTTTTTTTTGTGTTTTTTTTTTTTGCAATGTTCATTTTCATAACTGCACAGTCCCTTTCCCACCCGCCCTCTTGTTAAAAGCTTTACCACCATGAAAAGTTCTCTCTTTCTCTGTCTCTGTCTCTCTGTCTCTGTCTGTCTATCATTTTTCTTCCTTTCTGTTTCTTTTTCCTTCCTCCCTTCTTGTTTCTGTTTTCTTTTCTCTTTTTTTCTTTCTTTCTTCTTTCTGTGTTTCTTACTTCTCCCCTACTTCCCCCTGATATATGTCTCCTATGTTCTTGTTCATTAGAACAACACAAATGATAATGATTTCCGTTGATCTTTTTTTTCCTCTAGTTTAGGCAAGATTTAGACGGGCCCAAGTTGTTAAATAACATACACAGGGAGGGAGACTGTTCCATTTGTTAACAGAACTTCATGGCTAAAGATGCATGTAAGGTGGCTTGCATTATCCCCTATCTCTTCCTCCACTTATGTTCTTTTTCCTAACTGTTTGTTGTTGTTGCTGCTGCTGCTTTTCTTTATTTTTCTTGTCCACAATAAGGAACAGTTTTTGAGTATATCATACAGATATGCCATTCATATCTTAAAGACCCTGCGCACTGTCCTCTTGACGACTCTGTTATCTCTCAATTTATTTGATCAAAGTTTTGTTAAAAAAAAATAACAGCAACAACAACAACAATAATAATGATAATGATAATGTTAATAACTGTATTGACTATTCATTAATCAGTCCTTCATTTACAGATGTTTAAAGATGTGTTTTCTAATCTTGATGTAGTGAGGCAATCTGAGTGTCTGGGAGAGAGAGGGAACTGGCTCCATACAGCTGTGGTCTGGAGGGAGAAAGGCCTTTCACCCTTGGTCGTTGCTGTCAGTGTGGGCAGTCACTGGAGACAAGTGCCAAAGAGATAAGGGTGCCGACAGACGGTCTGTAGATACAGTCATTCAGCATGCAGAACCAAAGATAAATGACAGCCAAGTGGAGGGGGTGAAGTTTACAGCCATTGCTGTCTGAAATCAGCCCGACAGTGCAGACAGGGTAACTGAAGAGACAGACTCCCACTTGGAGCATTGGAGGACTCAGGAGTCCAACGGCATGCTTTGGATTTTTCTGGAGTCGACTGAAAAACGTTGTTGATGTCTCCCCCGTGGGGATACCAGGGGGGTCTTTTGTACAAATAGTTCCCCCTCCTTCTGGACATTCTGTGCTAGTAACGTCCCCTTTTCCTTTCGCTCTCAGTAACTCTGTCTCCTCCTTTGCTGTACTGTCGTCTACTGTCCTTTCTGTCTACCATATCTTTTATCTATCTTTTTCCACAACCTCTTCCCACAAATTTCTGCACTCAACGAAGTCGGAGTGAACTGACTATACTCTCGAGTATAGTGTGAGTATCCCAACAGGGTGAAACGAGTTCACACGCTACCAGATACTGGAACGCTGAAGAAGAAGAAGAAGAAGTTGTTGATATATTCCTTTGTGTAACCTCTGTGGATCCTACATTTCCACCCACTTAGTCCATGGGTAATCAATTTCCACAACAGTGTAATCTCATTTTGTTCTGTCTGAGTTTTATGGGTTTGTTAAAACTGACATGTGTAGAACCTTTTAATTAATCATTTTTTAAAGGTTTAGTGGAGAGTCAAAGAAACATGCACGTATTTCACCGCAAAAAAATAGGCTGCTCAAATACAGATTTTTGCTCCTCTTGGCATTCGTCTCCTGTGATATGCCCACATTGATGTCAAAGACCATGGCTGAAAGGTCTTTCTCCTCCAGACCCTGGCTGCATGGAACCGCGTCCGTCACTTACACACAGGGCATTGTTGTGTAGCGCCGCTGTACCGATCCTCCCTGCCAAGAGAACGTTTAACACAGCCTGTATCTCTTCACACTGTGGCACTGACGCCGTTTATGGTCCATTCCTCCGCATGAAGTCCAGAGACTTGGCGCTCTCAACCACAAAGGATATGTTCAGTGTTCTCTTTTGGTACCGTGACCAGATTAGCCAACACGCAGGACTTTAATATCCTTTTCTTTCTCCGAAAGCTTACAGAACCAGTCTATGTTTTCTGTCGACATTTTCTTTGCACGAATAAACATACATGAAACTATCAGGAACCTGGGCACAGTACCTGGTTGTGTGTGTGTGTGTGTGTGTGTGTGTGTGTGTGTGTGTGTGAGAGAGAGAGAGAGAGAGAGAGAGAGAGAGAGAGACTCAAAGACTCAAAAGACTCAAAAATGTTATTCAGATAAAGGCCTAGGCCCCATACTGAAGGGGGATATTCACACAACTAAGCGAGAGAAAAGCCAGTGACATATACAAAATCAACTATTAATAAACAAAAATAAGATTCTTCATTGCATTCACTGAAAACTAACATTCTATGAAGTCACGATTTTCAGCCTATTTTGCGCCAGATAAATATACATCGCTAAATTTTTCATTGTAGTCTCATGCTGTGACGACATAAGTAAAGTTAACCTTGAAATTGTATGGAACCTTATAGTATTTCGGTTGTATAATTTTTTTTTTTTTCTCAAAGATCATTCAGGGCAGGGCAGCAAAATAAAAAGTGCAATTCATCTTCTTTTCCAGTATTGCATAGACGGCATGTAAGCATATGACAGAAAGAGAGAGAGAGAGAGAGAGAGAGAGAGAGAGAGAGAGAGAGAGAGAGAGAGAGACAGACAGAGAGAGAGACAGAGAGAGAGAGACAGAGAGAGAGACAGACAAACAGAAACAGAGACAGACAGACAGACAGACAGAGAGATAGAGACAGACAGACAGAAACACAGAGAGAGAGAGAGAGAGAGAGAGAGAGAGAGACAATCCGAAATGATAGAAAGAGTGGAGAAAGACAGGCGGGAGGGAATGCAGAAGGAAGAGGGCGGTGGGGGTGGGGTGGGGGATGCCAGAGAAGTGTGAGGGACGGTCAAGCGAGGGCACGAGACAGGTGGGGAGGAGTGCGGAGGTGTCAGGTCACAGAAGGACCGAGAAAAGCGGAGGCGGTGTGCTCAGTGCCAGAAATGTAAACTCTCCTATGTAATACACTGCAGTCTCTTGAAATTCAATCTGATATTCTTCTTCTTTTTTTTTTTTTTTCATCGTTTCCATGGAAACGTTCCGATATGTCAGGGTTTTTTTTCTGTCCATTAACCGGTGGGGAGGGGGGGGGGGGGGCACTTCTTCTGTTTGCGTGGGTCTTTGTTTTTGTATCAACTCTTCTGTTCTTTTTCTTTCTTTTTTTTCTCTCAGCATACTGTTTCTTTCCTGGACAAAAGAATCGAAGTGTTGGTTTGTACCCCCTCCCCTCCCCTCTTCTTTTTTCTTTTTTTTTTCCATTTTGCTTCTGTCGCGCTCAAACAACGCACAATTTCTTTTTTTTTTTTTTTCTTCTGTCACGCTTTCACAACGGACGATTCACCTGGAAAACAGACTTGAAACATGTGTATATTCAGCTCCTAACGATGTATACGTTTTTCACGTGCATTAGACGTCAGTCTGTGCACGGTTGACCCCGGTCGTTCGGGGGATGACACTCACCTACGCAGCAAGTCGAGTTTAGGTACACAGCTGGAGTCTCCCATGGGGATGGACCTCCTCCTCTCTCCCATACCCCCACTTCCCCATTTCTCACAGCTCCTAGCACGCTTCCACACATCCCCCCCCCCCCCCCCCCCTACCATCGTCTCTGCGTATTCGTATTGCGCCTCTCTTCACGTTCTCTACTAGGTCTTCAGGGATGGTCTGGGAGTTGGACTTTCACAGATCAGGCAGATCATTTAGATTTCATTTACGCCATGACACTTTTTGCGCATGTTAAAGAGTCCAGGGCGACAAGAGAGCGCCAGTGAAATTCTGTAGGGGAAAAAAAAAAGACACTTTTGTTAAAGTCAGCAACATGAAAATTACAGATAAACAAGGGGAGTGGGAGTGGAGAGGGAAGAAAGAGTAGGGGGTGGTGTGTCAGTGTGGGCAGTGTGAGCGATGTAGTACCACGGAGTCACCTTCTCCCTGACGAGAAGAGGTGGAATTTCCCTCCAGTGAAGTCTCTGAGTTCGGATAGTCATACGCTACTACTATATGATTCGATGCAATCAAGTGAAATGCAGCACGATAGAATGCAATGCAATTTATTACAATACATTTCAATGGCTTACAACACAATACAACATTGCAATAGAAATTCATGCTACTCACTTTATTACAACACAACGAAACACAATGCGATGTATTACAATTCATTACAATATTTTTGCAATACAAGCCTACAACGCAATCCGTTTCAACACGACAAAATACAAAATGTTAAGGCAGAATGCAATGTAATACATTTCAACACAATACAGTTCAATATACTACGCTATAATACCATATATTACAACCACTATGCAACATGGTGATTATACTACAATACAATGCAATACATTACATTGCAGTACAAAGTATAAGGTTATACTATGATACACTATATTGCAATACTAGAGATTACACAATTATGCAATATATTACAGTACTATACAATACAGTGAATATACTACACTACAATTTAACATAGTATATTACAAAACAGTGCGATGCAATGTGTTGCAATACAATATACCGCAATACACTGCACTATAATGCAACACAATATAGTACAATACAATGCGCGCCTTGGTTTAAGGCTGTGTCAGGCCAATTGACAAAGGCTAGAACACCAAGGCTACATCAAAATGTTGTTATGCTCTGCATAGTTTATGCGGGGATTGTACGTCAATTGTGACAAGCTCCTAGCATGATATTATCAGTCTCCAAAATCCCCCGAAGTCGAGTGTGGCTACCCACGTGGCGGGTAATAAAAAAAAAAACGGTCACACGCGTAATGTTCTCATCCCCAGCTGATGCATTTGTACCGTAGCGTTCAAGTACTTTGGCTGTTCGGATGATCCCTGGAGTCTTTTAGCCAGGGTACGACGACAACAACAACAACAATACAATGTCATCCTGCCCATCTACATCAACTTTCTGTACTTCCCTCTTCTCTTGTCACCTAACCTCTGACTTTTCATTTAAAAAAAATCAAAGATTTCGTCGTTTGTTTGTTTGTTTTGTTTTCTTCTTCTTCATGGTCTTTGCAACAACAAAAAAAAAGCGAGATACCGGAAGAGGAAGCCAAGGTTCCCTAGGATGCTGGGTAGAGACACGTGACAGCCCTGTCATTGTGTTGGTAGTTTTCGAGCACCTCATTTCCTGGTCCAGGATGACCGACTCCTGTGTGGGAGAGCGTTTCCTCCCCTCACCATTTGTCTCCCTTTTTTTTCTTTTTTTTTTAAAGTCCCCAGCAAGTTTGAACCTCATGAAAAACAGAAGTTTGGATTCTACATGGAATACTGCGTTTCTCGGTGAGGTTGTAAACTAGAGAAGGATGATGGGAAACTGGCAAGAACTGGTACTCTCTCTCTCTCTCTCTCTCTCTCTCTCTCTCTCTCTCTCTCCTCTGTTTCTGTCTGTCTGTCTGTCTGTCTGTCTGTCTCTCTCTCTCTCTCTCTCTCTCTCTCTCTCTCTCGCTCTCTGTGTGTGTGTGTGTGTGTGTGTGTGTGTGTATGTGTGTGTGTGTGTGTGTGTGTGTGTGTGTGTGTGATCAGACATCTCTTCCCACACATGCACGCTGTATAGGCAGGAGAGGAAACAGGGTCAGTTCTTGATGATTCACAGAAAGCAAAGCAACAATACAGAAAAACAACAAAAGCATGACAAATGGTTGATAAAAAAAAATGCACCTCATAAATTCATAAAAACCACAAGTATTAATCACTGCTCTGTCTTGAATTTTTTTGTCCGATTATTTTTCAGAACTTTTTCGGAAGAATGGAAATTGGCCACAAAAGCTTTGAAGAAGAATTATTCAAACTTCTTTTTTTCTGTTGATTTTTTCCCCTTCTTCCTTTTATGTTGAATGGGCTCTGAAGGCAAAAGGGGTGGGCGGGTGAGAGGTGAGTTGGGGGGGGGGGGGGGGGTCACGTGGCCGAAAGAAGATGAGTCAAGTGGAGGGAAGAAAAAAAGGAACGAGAGAGGGATTGAATCCTGAAGCCATCACAGGACGTGAAGTGGAGAGACAGGAATCGGCATGGCGGGGACGGGGGCTGGGGTGGGGGCGTGGGCGGGGGCGTGGGCGGGGGCGCGGGCGGGGGTGGGGGGCGTGGGCGGGGGCGTGGGCGGGGGCGCGGGCGGGGGTGGGGGGCGTGGGCGGGGGCGTGGGCGGGGGCGTGGGCGGGGGTGGGGGGCGTGGGCGGGGGCGCGAGGGGACGGGAAGGAGGGGAGGGGGGGTCGGAGGGGAGGAAGCGAACCGGTTGAGAGGAGGAGGCATAGGACAATGTTTTCATTGTTCGTTGCTTACACACACACACACACACACACACACACACACACCACACACACACACACACACTCACACGCACGCACGCACGCACGTACACACGCACGCACGCACGCACGCACGCACGACACACACACACACACACACACACACACACACACACACACACACACACACACACACACACTTTCCCCCTCCCCTTTAGCTACTGGTTTAAATCGGTGAAGCAGCAGTGTTGTTGTCAGCAGTCATAGATTCACCAAGTCACCGTCACCCACTACAGTTCCTGCGCTCTTCAAGAACCCCACGGTCCACTCTGTCACTGCTCCCACAGTGCTCTCTGTCAGCAGTGAACTCTCCCACAGATGACTGGATCTGGATCCCCTGGCTGTCCACGGTCCTCTTCTGTGTGAAGCTGAAGAGCCCACGACTGGGTGGACACCGGGGACGGCTGGACTGATCTCTGGCTGGAGGAGATGCTGACATGGGTCGTTCCATCACTGTTGCCTCCTTCTCCTCCGCTCCATCGTCCCCCCCCCCCCCCCCCCTCCGATCGGTCTGGAAACAGGAGTCTGTTGGGTCTGGTGCCGAGCAGAGGATGCTGAAGACCGCATCAGCTTTCTGCCAATGATGCTCATGTCACCCTGTCTTCGATACGTATAGATTGAAAATCAAGGAGTTTGCTGTGTATAAATAACTTCCCTTGAGAAGACCACGTTGAAATCGGCGCAGGATGGCGTGTCATCGCTCAGCCAGTCTCTATGAATTAAGCGTTGTTGGGTCTTCGTTGATAAAAGAAAATAAGTTGTAGTTGTTTGAGTTTTGTTGTTGCCTTGTTGTTCTATGTCCTTGGCGGTAACTAACCTCTTCTCTTTCAAAACTTTGCTTCGTTTTCCGCCCTCAGTCACTCCGTTTTGAAACTTAACTTTGTTGTTTCCGTTGTTGTTGTTGTTGTTGTCGTCGTTGTTGTTAGTTTTATCATCATTATTACCGTCGTCATCATCATCATCATTATTATTTTTATTACTATTGTTGTTGTTGTTATTATATTGCTTTCTTTTTCGTTTTCGTCCAGTAAGCAATGCACACGGACTATGTGTATAACTTAAGGATATGCCAGTGTTGTGTTGAAATTCTGTGTGCAGTCCTCTTTTGGCGCTGTTGTAAACTCTATGATTTATTTCTTTTTTTTTTTTAAAGGGAGGAGAACAAAATCGATGGTTTTTATTTTCAAATGAATATTTTTATGAGAAGGAAGGTGACCCTTAGCGTAAGGCCTGTACAGCGTTAATGCCAACACAAACTGACAAGAGTCAGTGTCAACTCTCTCTCTCTCTCTCACTCTCTCTCTCTCTCTATGTCTCTCTCTCTCTCTCTCTCTCTCTCTCTCTTCTCTCTCTGTGGCTATGATTGCATGACCGTTTTTTGTTTGTTTGATTGAAGGTTTGTTTTAATACATGATTTCATTTCACTGCATGTTGTAGTCCCTACTCAGGGCGAGGACTGTTTCTTTTTTTTTTTAATCTATTATCCTCGTAAATGAAAAAAAATTCATCTTTCATTCTCTCTCTCTCTCCTCTCTCTCTCTCTCTCTCTCTCTCTCTCTCTATCTATCTATCTATCTATCTATCTCTGTCTCTGTCTCTGTCTCTATCTCTCCGTCTCTGTCTCTGTCTCCTTCTCTCTCTCTTTTTCTCTCTCTGTGTGTGTGTGTGTGTGTGTGTGTGTGTGTGTGTGTGTGTGTGTGTGTGTGCGTGCGTCTCTCTCTCTCTCTCTCTCTCTCTCTCTCTCTCTCTCTCTCTCATCAGATTTTTTGAAGATAGTAAGAAAGATCCCGAAAAAATTACATTAACCTACATGGCATGCAATAAACTCGTTGAGAACAGAAGAACACTGTTCTGGAAACGATGAATTCGAGTATTTTATTCCAAAAACAACAACAAACAGCTCTTCTCTCTTTGAAACAACAACAACAACAAAACGACACACGGTACAGTACAGCACAACGCCGAATGGCCTCCGTGACTCATCGTCCTTCAAGAGCAGACTCCCCAAGGGATGAGTTGTGAATCTGTTTTATTTTCCATTTTCAGTCTACAGCCAATGAAGGTCATCTTAGCACTCCCCTGTGGGCGGTAGAATGCCTGAAATATTGTGTCTGCTGAGAAGAACGAAGCTTGCTTTCGAGAATCAATGAGATATTTGAGTTAAAATATGCTGACGACGTATGCATTTTGAGAGAGTTAGAGAGAGAGAGAGAGAGAGAGAGAGAGAGAGAGAGAGAGAGAAGGAGAATCAGCGAACGAAAGAGTGAGAGAGGGACAGAGAGAGAGACAGAGAGAGACAGAGAGACAGAGACAGAGACAAAAATGCAGAGAGAGAGAAGAGAGAGAGAGAGAAACAGACACAGAGAGAGACAGAGACAGAGAGACAGAGAGAAGAAACCAGCGCGAACGAACAAACCAGTTTTATTGAATGTAGGCCATGGGTCATCAATTTCTATTTAAAAAAAAAAAAAAAAAGGAATTAGGACGCGGGGGTAATGGGGTAAGAGTGTGTGTGGTGGAGAAGGGGGGGGGGGGAGGGAGGGTTCACGAAAGAGGGGGGTGACAGAACATCAGCATGCACAATCAAAATGAATGAGAAAAGACATAAATCAATATTTTGCTCCCAGCTCCCCGGAGACGTTTTGCTGTGCCAGAAGAAATGACAATACGGAACGAACCCATGGGGCTGAAATACTGTGGAGGGGGCGGGGGGGGGGGGGGGGGGGGGGGGGGGGGGGGGGGGGGGGGGGGGGAACGAGAGGGGAGGGGGGGGGGCATCAGTTCATGCTTTAAATGCTTGTGTTCCTCCTCTGTACATATACTATTTCTTACTTTCGACGAGACTGGTGAAAATCGTGTTCTGCCAATCGCACAAAGTCGGCCTGTGCACCGCGAAAACTGTGTGGCTGTTTTTGCTGTTTACAGAGAGAGGTTGGGGGGGGGGGGAGGTCTTCAGGAAGGAAGAGAAGAGAAGAGAAGAAAGAAAGAAAGAGAGAGAGAGAGAGAGAGAGAGAGAGAGAGAGAGAGAGAGAATGTTGCTTAGAGAGAGAGAGGTGTGTGTTGCTTAGAGAGAGAGAGAGAGAGAGAGTGGAGAGGGGGAGTGGAGGAGTGGGGGCGGGGAGGGAGGAGATGATGAGAGAGAAAAGGACGGAGAGAAATATTTCTGGAGAGAGAGAGAGAGAGAGAGAGAGAGAGAGAGAGAGAGAGAATGTTGCTTAGAGAGAGAGAGAGAGAGAGAGCGGGGAAGAAGGGTAGTGGGGGTGGGGAGGAGAGGGTGAGAAGAGAGAAAGGGTCGGAGGGAAATATTTCAGGACAGAGAGAGAGAGAGAGAGAGAGAGAGAGAGAGAGAGAGAGAGCAAAGCATACGTCCAATGAGTCAGTGATAAGAAAAGAAAAAAAAAGCCAGCGCTATGGAGATGAAAGAGACCAAATGTATTGCTGGGGAAGTCGGTCTGCCTTTATGTCGCGATTTCTCCAGACTTGGTAATTTCCTGGTCAGAGATGGTTCGCTCTCGTCTGACAGAAACATCCCCCCCCCCTCCTCCCCTCCCCCCCCCCCCCCCCCCCCCCACCACGCTGTAGACACCATTCATTGTGGAGTGACTGAACCTCCCAGGTGAGTATGACCCCCCCCCCCCCCCCCCCCCCCCCCCCCCCCGGACATTATTAGCCACTGCTGTCGTGGTGAACTGAAATGGGAGTGAACCAGGAAGCAAAGAGTTGGATGTCGGCTACAGCTGTCTTCCCTCCCACCCCCACCCCCCCCCCCCCCCGCACCCCTCCTTTCTCCCTAGTCCTCCTGCCTCCCCCTCCTCCCCCACCCTCACCCACCACTCCCTTCCTGATGCCCAGTTCTTCCTTTGGTGATCGTGCGTATGTGTACACTGTTTTATTAAGAAAGTCGTTAAAAAGTCATTCGGGTATTTTCGAAACCCTCCATTAAAGTTGAAAAATGTATAAAATTCTCTCTCTCTCTCTCTCTCTCTCTCTCTCTCTCTCTCTCTCTCTCTCTCTCTCTTTTCTATGCGTGCGTGTGTGTGTGTGTGTGTGTGTGTGTGTGTGTGTGTGTGTGTGTGTGTGTGTGGCGTGCGTGCGTGTGTGCGTGGGTGCGTGCGTGCATGCGTGTGTGTGTGAGCGTGCGTGCGTGCGTGCTTGCGTGCGTGCGTGCGCACGTGTGTGTGTGTGTGTGTGTGTGTGCGTGCGTGCGTGCGTGCGTGCGTGCGTGCGTGCGTGCGTGCGTGCGTGGTGTGTGTGTGTGTGTGTGTGTGTGTGTGTGGAACCGACTGTCCCAAATCTCCTCTGCCACACACTCCTGTCGACAAGCAACAGGCCGGTGTTTACTTGCAGTCTGCACTTCCCATCAGAACCCAACTTTCCCGGGCAGGCGGTGGAGAGGGGGGTGAGAGGGGTGTAGTAAAACAGGAAAGGGAACTCTCCATCACACGGACAATTCTGAAAATGGACCAGGGGACATTCTGGATGGGGTGCTATCTTTGAGAAGGGCGTATTTTCGAAGTTGTTCTGCCTGTGGCAAGGGTGTATTTTACAAGTGGTTCTATGGATGACGAGGGTGTATTTTGGAAGTGGTTCTTTGGATGACGAGGGTGTATTTTGGAAGTGGTTCTTTGGATGACGAGGGTGTATTTTGGAAGTGGTTCTTTGGATGACGAGGGTGTATTTTGGAAGTGGTTCTATGGATGACGAGGGTGTATTTTGGAAGTGGTTCTATCTATGACGAGGGTGTATTTTGGAAGTGGTTCTATGGATGACGAGGGTGTATTTTGGAAGTGGTTCTATCTATGACGAGGGTGTATTTTGGAAGTGGTTCTATCTATGACGAGGGTGTATTTTGGAAGTGGTTCTATCTATGACGAGGGTGTATTTTTGGACGTGGTTCTATCTATGACGAGGGTGTATTTTGGAAGTGATTCTATCTATGACGAGGTGTATTTTGGAAGTGGTTCTATGGATGACGAGGTGTATTTTGGAAGTGGTTCTATCTATGACGAGGGTGTATTTTGGAAGTGGTTCTTAATTTTGGATGACGAGGGTGTATTTTGGAAGTGGTGCTATCTATGACGAGGTGTATTTTGGAAGTGGTCTATCTATGACGAAGGGTGTATTTTGGAAGTGGTTCTATCTATGACGAGGGTGTATTTTGGAAGTGGTTCTTTATGACGAGGGTGTATTTTGGAAGTGGTTCTATGGATGACGAGGTGTATTTTGGAAGTGGTTCTATGGATGACGAGAGTGTATTTTGGAAGTGGTTCTATCTATGACGAGGGTGTATTTTGGAAGTGGTGCTATCCTATGACAAGAGTGTATTTTGGAAGTGTGATTGAAGGTATTTTGGAAGTGGTGCTATCTATGCAAGGGTGTATTTTGGAAGTGGTCTATCTATGTCAAGGGTGTATTTTGGAAGTGGTTCTATCTATGACGAGGGTGTATTTTGGAAGTGGTTGCTATCTAGACAGGGTGTATTTTGGAAGTGGTTCTATCTATGACGAGGGTGTATTTTGGAAGTGGTTCTATCTATGACGAGGTGTATTTTGGAAGTGGTTCTATCTATGACGAGGGTGTATTTTGGAAGTGGTTCTATCTATGACGAGGTGTATTTTGGAAGTGGTGCTATCTATGACGAGGGTGTATTTTGGAAGTGGTTCTATCTATGACGAGGGTGTATTTTGGAAGTGGTTCTATCTATGACGAGGGTGTATTTTGGAAGTGGTTCTATCTATGACGAGGATGTATTTTGGAAGT
>CM065735.1:34090909-34100909 GCA_033310375.1 Conus canariensis
ATTGTTGTTCATGTTGAGTGCCAGGAAATTTAATGAAATTTAATGTTCTCTGACTACCACAAGATAATTTTCACCTTCGTTATCACTGCAAAATCAAATAATCTTTTATTATTTTTGCATTTTTGACAAGACATCGGTTTGAAAATTGCTACTCCTACTGGTTGACCAGCCGCATAGTTTATGAGCAATTTGATTCTCCTAAGAAACCATTATTATTGATTGAAGAGTCATCGCTTTTCAATACATTATTTATGTTGTCAGTACAACTCACTGCCAAAGCACGTTCAAATACGTCAGCTTCACTTTGTCACACTTTTTAATCATATCATACACATCTTTCTGCAGTATCGGAACATTTTCAGTTTTCCATTTGTTTGTTTGTTATTTTTGACAAAAGAACTATGCGCCCAACAAGCATTTACTGGCTCTTGTCAAATCAGGGATTACACAGCAATAGACAGCATGGCATCAAAGCAGGCAATGTTTGAGAAAAAAAAACAAACTAACTTTGGGAATATGGAGAGCAATCTACTCATATAATCAACAACAGTGGTAGGAAAGATTTTCTCCCCTAATACAAATTCAAAAAGGGGTCATACAGGGAAACTTACTAAGCTCTACATTATTGAGGGCACCGATGAATGATATTATTGAATCTTTTCCACATATAGATTTTCAAATAATCAGTTTATTGTCTTGTGATTCGTTTTTCTACGTTTTCTTGGCGGTTCTGCTATTAATTACATTTAAAATCAGTTTATAAGGTTTATAAGAAATCAAAAATACATTCTATCTACTGTATACAGATGACCCAGAACTTCTCACCTCTTCTTTTTTCACGACTAAGCATGTGGATGACAAGAAACCCAATGCCTAAGCTCACCCTCCTCCTCCTCCTCCTCCTCCTTCTCCTCCTCCTCCTCCTCACTGTTGACTTGTGGCCCGTCAGATGCATGACGAAAGCATCGCAGACGAGACACTGTTTGTTGACACTATAAATAGTAGCCTGATACCTAACCCTGGTTAACTGATCTGTCACGACCACAAGCCTTAACGGCTTCCATCAGATCACGCCCACCATGAGGAGAAAAAACGCCGAGGCTTTCTCAGACGACGCGAAGAATGTTCCCAGAGGAAGTTGTGAGGAATTTTACAGACATAAAATGCTGATTCCATCAGACTATCGATCCTGTTGTATTCTAATCCCAGTTGTCATGACTGGTGTTTTTTTTCCCCAAAGGGAGTTATCATTGTTATGGTCGTTGTTATTGTTGCTGAGTTATCATTGTTATGGTCATTGATATTGCTAGAGCTGTGTTATGATTGTTATGGTCGTTGTTTTTTTGCTATAGCTGATTGTCGTTGTCATGGTCGTTAATTACTGTTGCTGCTGAGTTATCGTTGTTATGGTCGATATTGCTGCAGCTGCGTTATCATTGCTATGGTCGTTGTTATCGATCCTACTGAGTTATTATTGTTATGGTCGTTATTGCTGTAGCTGAGTTATCATTGTTATGGTCGTTGTGATCGATGCTGCTGAGTTATCATTGTTGTGGTCGTTGTTATCGATGCTGCTTCTGGTGGTGGCAGTGCTTTTGCCTCATCAAACTTACAACAATTTCTTGTTTTCATTCACACACACAGACACACAGACACACAGACACACACACACACACACACACACACACACACACACACACACACACACACACACACACACACATAATGATAATGTAATGGTAGATAGGCACCGAAGATCTAATCGGCGCGTTGGACTAACGCGCAGGTCAGACGTCTGCCGAGTCGTAGCCATGACACCCTCTTCTTAATTCCTCCCAACTTGGTCATTAGTTCATTTTTATCCCTTAGCCAGAAATCGTGCTCAGTGTGCTCTCGAAACTTGGCAGATGTGGTGTAGCGTATATGGATTAGTCCCCACACAGTGACACTTCCTTGATGAGACTTGACACTGAAAATTGAAAACTGTTTTGTTACCATCATAATTTGACTCTGCACGTGTCAGTCAACCTGTCTCTCTATCTATCCATGTCTTTCTTTGCCTGTTTGTATGTTCATCTTTCGGTCGATCTATCTGGATGTAGATACACACGCAGATCAAGGGTTTGTTTGTTTGTTTGTTTGTTTGTTTGTTTGTTTTGACTGTTGTAATACGTTTTCCCTATCATCTTTCAAATGGGCCATACAGTGATGCTTTTCTTCCTCTTCTTCTTCTTTCTTCTTCTGTGGTCTATTTTATTGCCTGCGTCAGATCTTCAATCCTGTCGCCATGATGAATCCCACTGTCTTCTCGAGGTCTTGACAGCTAGCCCCAAAGCTGTATCTACTACAGCTCTGCACCCTCTGGCCAGGTTTGAGGCTGTAGAACATCATGGGCTGGGCAGTGTTGGAGGATGTGTTCTGGGCGTTGGTTATTTGTTTGTTTGTTTGTTGTTGTTTTTTCACATTTCACCTGCATCACTCGAGGTCTTGACAGCTAGCCCAAAGCTGTATCTGAAGCTCTGCACCCTCTGGCCAGTTTCGAGGCTGTAGAACATCATGGGCTGGGCAGTGTTGGAGGATGTGTTCTCGGGATTGGTTTTAATTTAATTATCTATTTATTTTTTTACATTTCACTTGCATCACTGACCTCCCCTGATATTCTGCGATAGGTGACCAACAACGGCGTATTACTTTGACGCGGAATTCGTCTTTCTGTTCAACGCCTTCGAGCGTAATTTAAATGATGTACCACCAGACAGGTACAGAAAAGAAAGAAAGAAACAAACAAACAAACTTCACTGGAGTCGTTGCCCGGAAGACAGAGGCAATAGCAACAACAACACGCAAAGGAAACAAAATGCTGTTCTTCTGCTTTGTGAAGTGTCATCTGTCGTTTTCCTTGTGATGCACGTGTATCAGGTGACCGAAAAAGGTCAAGGACAATGAACGTTTTCTTGTTTGTTTGTTTGTTTGTTTGTTTCCTTTGTTTATCTATTTGTGTGCTCATATGGGCTCGTACGCGTGTGCGAGAACACACACACACACACACACACACACACACACACACACACACACACACACACACACATGTGTTTGTTTGTTTGTTTTTTTCATGTTAGTCTGATTTGTTTGTCCTGCCTTTGGAAAACCGATAAGTCGAAACGCGCGCGCGCGCGTGTGTGTGTGTATGTGTGTGTGTGTGTGTGTGTGTGTGTGTGTGTGTGTGTGTGTGTGTGTGTGTGTGTGTTTGTTCATTTTTTATCTCTAAACTTGTTTGTGCCATTCGTTTGTCTAGAGTCATTCTCCTCCTTTAATTCTTGCTGCCTGCAGACATTTCACTTTGACACTGGAACCATCCCTGCCATGACCAGCACCGGTGACGACACTATGGCATCGTAATTCGACTGAAGACCGATGCATCCAGTGCCTCTCTCTACGTCCGTGATGAATCAGTAATGTCATGGGGCCGGAATAGCTCGATTGGTAGAGCGCCGGACTCGTAATCTTGAGGGGATTTTTCCCTCGGAGTTAACATTGGTTCTGACTCCATTTCCCATACAGTCCTTCGAATGAGACTATAAACCGAGGTTCCGTGTGTGAACGCACACATAACATCTTGCACACACGTAAAATCCCATCACCAACTTTCGGAAGAGAAGGCCAGTTTGGCCGTTGGTATGGATGACACTTTACACATAGCATGCACCTTCCCCGAAGATGGAGTATGGCTGCCTTAATGGCGGGATAAAAAAAAAACGGTCATACACACAAAACTCCACTCCCTTTGTTGGGTAGATGGGATTAATCCCTGCCTGTCTATACAGGGTGTGTCCGCAGGAGTATCAGCCTGCGTACGCAAAAAAAAAAAAAATAATAAAAATAACTAAAATAACATCATGATTTGGATTCAAAACGTGAAGCGCATTTCTTTAATCCTGGCTACATTGAATGTCATTTTCTTTATCTTCTGCCCATCACCATCACGTTTGTATTCATGCATATAAAATGTTGATAACGAAATGTGTTATCAATGTACAGCGTTGACAATATGGATATAATTATAATGTTTGAAGAATATAGTGGGAAAAGTGTGTGTGTGACTTTCTTCAAAGGGTGCATCCTCATGTAACGGCAATAAGAATTTTGCATAGTGAAGCAAGCCAGCTGCATTCAAACCAACATTCAAATGATGACAAATTTGAGAAGAATGCGCACGCACGCACGCACGCACGCGCGCGCGCGCACACAGAGAGAGAAGAGAGAAGAGAAGAAGAGAGAGAGAGAGAGAGAGAGAGAGAGAGAGAGAGACGGACAGCGAGAAAATGAAATAAGAAATTGAAAAGAAACTAATGTAACGAAAATAAATGTGAAAACTTCATAAAAATGTTAATTGTCGTGTAACTGAATCCACTGCACTGCACAAGAAAGGTAGCACTGAACAAGTTGAGAATTACAGGGGCATATCACTGTTAAACATTATCGGTAAATTATATAGTACAATATTGAATGAAAGGTCAACAAAATTCTGCAGTCAAGCAGATTTGATCCCGGAAGCCCAGGCAGGTTTTCGTAAAGGTTACAGTACAATTGACAACATTTTTTCTCTGCAATCTCTCATACAAAAGTATCTCACAAGGAAAGGTGGCCGTTTCTATACTCTTTTTGTTGACTTTTCAAAGGCGTTTGACTGTGTTGATAGAATGAAGTTGTTGTATTTACTGTTGCAAAGGGGTGTCCATGGTAAACTATTCTTATCATTACAAAACATGTACAAAAGTGTAAAAGCAGCTGTGAAAATTGGAACAAAAATAACAGAGTATTTTGATTGTGTTTCTGGTGTTAGACAAGGATGCATTTTGAGTCCCATGTTATTTTCAATTTTTCTTTCAGAACCGGAACAAGAACTTAATAATTTTGGTACTAGAGGAATAGACGTGTTTGCTCATCCATTTGATATATTCTTACTAATGTATGCAGACGACATTGCTCTTGTCTCAGATTCAGTGGCAGATTTACAGAAGAAGATAAATTGTTTAGAACATTATCGTAAAAAATGGGGTCTCATGGTCAATATGGACAAAACTAAAGTGATAGTATTCAAAAATGGTGGTTTTGTTAAAAATTGTGAGAAATGGTACTATACAGGAAAAGAGATAATTGTAGAATCTAGTTATAATTACTTAGGAGTTATTTTTGGTTCAACTCTTAACTGGTCAAAATGTGTTGAAAATTTATCAGGAAAAGCATTGAGAGCTGTTGCAGGGATTAAAAGACTATATTTAGACTACAATGTATTCCTGCCTCTACAGTTTTTAATATCTTTGATGCAAAAGTTAAACCCATTCTCTTGTATGGATCTGAAGTCTGGGGCTATCAGCAGTATGATGATGTTGAAAGGGTCCAGGTCAAGATCTGCAAAATGATCCTAGGGGTTGGTAGGGATATAAAGAATGATATAGCTCTGGGTGAATGTGGTAGATTTCCGATTTACATTGATGCTTTCATTCGATTAATTAAGTATTGGATCAAATTGATTGACATGCCTCACCATAGGTACCCAAAACAATGTTATATGATGCTACATGCTCATGATACTTCAGGCAGGACGAAATGGGCAACACACATTCGAAAACTTTTATGTACCCATGGTTTTGGGTATGTTTGGGCAATGCAGAATTGTGGAGATATTTTGTCATTCCTAAATACATTTAAGATGCGATTACATGATATCCACAATCAGAAATGGCATGATTCCCTCACAAATCAGCCTGAATATTTAGACTACCATCCAAACATATGCAGTGCAAGTTACGTAGATGAAATGAAATCAAGTGAACTTCGTAGAGTTGTTTGTTTGCTACGAACAAACAAATTACCTTTAAACGGGGTGTCTCGTTATGGGAACCCAATGTCCAGCCCTCTCTGTTTGCAATGTGATGGTCAGCATATTGAAGATATTTTTCATTTTGTGTTTGTATGCCCGAAATACTCCACCCTTCGCAGAAAGTTTATTCCTTTGTATTATTATAGATTTCCGACAATTGTCAAACTTCGACTACTTTGTACGACCACCAGTGGAAACCTTATCTACAAAATTGGGTTATATCTTACTAAATGTCTACACTTAAGAAATAGCAATGTTCACCTCTCATCTATTAACTAATTTTGATAAAAATATTCTGTTGTTCATATGGGCCAAAAGGCCTGCAAAAACTGAATAAAATTATTGTTATTGTTATTGTTATTACACACACACACACACACACACACACACACACACACACACACACACTGAGAGAAATACACGCACATATGCAAGCCGGCCACACACACACACACACACACACACACACACACACACACACACACACACACAAACACACACACGAAACACACACACACACACACACACACACACACACACACACACACACACACTGAGAGAAATACACGCACATATGCAAGCCGGCGCTCTAGTGTGTAGAGGCTCACTTCTTTCGTGACCGATTCTGCTATGACATAATAATGCAACACGAGAGAGACTCGTGACTCGTGACTCGTGACTTTAATGTGAGGCCATCAGCCTATTCACATGAGTACACAACAAGAGGTAAATCAATTTTATATAATTAGAACAACATTTACCATGACTGCAACCAAGCATTCTTCCATGACAGTATGTACATGCAGAATTCTATCTTAATTATACATCAAAACTTCTTGATACATTCTTCCCCACGAACGCGATGTAAGTATATACACCATCATTCTCAAAACTCATAACACTAATGCTGTCGACACTAGCACACAAGACACATGCCTCCTATCTCAAACCCCTCATCGCATTCTCGCCCAACATACACAGCGGAGACCTTTCAACCCCGTGTCGTACCTCCGGAAAGCCGTACTATTTTAAGCATCTTTTGTTTACATCATTTACGCATGCGCAAAATAAGCCTATCGCCTTGCAAAGGTAAACCCCGAATAACAAAAGCTGCCATGCTAACCTTTGACACAGTGTGTGTTCTTCTGTGGTCGAGTTCGTGTGGTGCTAGACTTGTATTGTTTATATTCACTGGATTTAGCAACCCCATGGATAAATTACTGTAACCTTGTCGCTTTCCATGTATCAGGTTAGAACGTTCCTTCAGTTAATTTCTCTTTAATTGTGGTTTTCCCAATTTCTTTTCAGCCTGTGACTGTCGTTTCCTGTCCCGTGAATTGTTTGCCACTTGGCTCGTACACGTGTGTCTAGATTGTCTGTTGACCAGAGGAGTCTCTTGATGGTCGGATCCCTAGAATTCAAACTTTAACCATTCAAAACAACCTCGGAAAATAATCAAAATGCATATAATAGCTATCATTATTCGAGTTCAAAAACCATACTCATATATGTTATAATATGATCTATGGGCAGCCATTTCACAGCAGACGATCCAGCCAAGATTCAACAGGCAATTCTCATTTCTACATCTACTCTCACTCCCACCCTCACTCCCATCGCTTCCCACTTTCGCCCAACCACCTCACGCTCCACTCCCCCCCCCTCCCCCCTCCTCCTCCCTCCCCCTCTCTACGCAGAGAGCGAAAGGGAAAGAAGGGCGAGAGAGACGGACAGAGGGAGACTGGCGCAGTGTGCGCATAGCGGAGTCAGTCTCGCAACTCGTGCTGACTTGCGTGTTGACCTACATCAAAACAATTCCTTATGCGTGCCTTGCTGATAGCTGAATTATGTTTCCTTTTGTGTTCATTTCGTAGTGTTACATGTGTATGTATATTAGATTTCGTTACTTATTTAACCTTCCTCTTCTGTACATGTTTCCTTATATCCTTGATTATCTGTTATTTATGCACATTTCCATACTTATTAACTTAAACCATTCATACACCTAGACTACCCCCCCCCCCCCCCCCCAGTGGCCACGTTTAACACGAGAGAGAGAGAGAGAGAGAGAGAGAGAGGCAAATGCACATGTGCTAACCGGCGCTCTACTACATATGATTATAGACTCGTTTCTTTCCTGACTGATTCTGCTTTGACATAATAATCTGACTTTCATCTCCCCCCCCCCCCCCCCAACCAGCACCCTTCCCTTTCCCTTACCAGTTCTTCTCTCCGCCTCCCCCACCCCACCCCGCCCACACACCATCAATACCAACAACAATAACAGCAACGACAACAACACTACCCCACCACCGTTACCATCACATGCATCTTCCCTCAAATATGAGCGCAATAATCATCCTGTCCCAGCCTCTTCCACCCCCACCCCCTCTCCCCTCTTTTTTGTTGTTGTTGTTTGTTATTGTTTTTTTTTCCAGATAAGTTGTTATGTGCCAGCACCGGATGCCGAGCGGGTGGCCATGTGAGGCCACACGCCACAATTAAGATTTTGCACCAAATCACTACGATAGAATCCGTGTAAGCGTTTTGAAGCCTAGCATAAATTTGACCCAGCATTTCATATTCAACTGACAATTGATCAAAAGAAACAACCACCCTCGAATCATTTCGAATCTCCCAAAAGTCACCATTCTCTTCATTTCAATCTGTCTGCTTGGAACCACTGGCTTGTCCTTTGATGGCCATATGAAAGACAAGATGCAAAGCATATAAATGTACTCCCAGTTTATCTTGAATACGCGTGAGATATTCCATAAAGAGGAAAAACCGTTTGGGCCGTTATAGCGTCAGTAACGGTTATTCTGGTAAATCGGCATTATTTGTGACCATAAATGAACAAACATACAAATTTTCAGAGAGATCGGCCAAGTACTTTCTGAGATATTCCATAAAAACGAAAAACCGTTTTGGGCCGTTATAGCCGTTAGTAACGGCTATAACGGTAAATAAAACATCGGGCATGATTCCGTGACCCATAATGAACATACATACAAATTTTCAGAAAGATCGGCCAAGCACTTTCTGAGATATTCCATAAAAAAGAAAAACCGTTATGGGCCGTTATAGCCGTTAGTAATGGCTATAACGGTAAAATAAAACATCGGACATCATCCGTGACCCATAATGAACATACATGCAAATCTTCAGAGAGATCGGCCAAGTACTTTCTGAGATATTCCATAAAGAAGAAAATCCGTTATGGGCCGTTAGAGCCGTTAGTAACGGCTATAACGGTAAAAATAAACATCGGGCATCATCCGTGATCCATAATGAAAATACCTACAAATTTTCAGAAAGATCGGCCCAGTAGTTTTGTCTGGAGCGAGTGGAACACATTTTGACCACGGACAGACACACAGACACACACACACACGACAGCATTTCTTCGTTCCCATTGTAAAGTACTCTCTGTTCTAGGAGAACTGGGAGTACAAAAACGAGGAGAGGCAACTTTCAGACACAAGAAAAATTCTCAAAAACAAGATGATTGCACCAGTCTATAAATACCCGCTCCTTAAGCAAAGGCCCTGGCGCGTTAATTTTTGGTGTGCAGCCTGTGTGGTGCCACAGAGCAACCAGTTGCAGAACCACTGCCCGGAAAGTTCCCCAGCTTCAAACCAGACGGACGTCCGTCATTGACATTTGGCCAAATACCACACAGCCATGGCAGGATGATGTTGAAAGGGTATTCAGCGCTGGAGGGAGAGAGGGCGGGAGGAGAGGAGAGAGAGAGAGAGAGAGAGAGAGAGAGAGAGAGGAGTGTGTGTGTGTGTGTGTGTGTGTGTGTGTGTGTGTGTGTGTGTGTGTGTTAGTGCGTGATGTGTGTGTGTGTGTGTTTGCGTGCGTGCGTGGGTGTGTGTGTCTTAGTGTGGTGTGTGTGTGTGTGTGTGTGTGTGTGTGTGTGTGTGTGTGTGTGTGTGTGTGTGTGTGTGTTCGCAGAGGGCGGGTGGAAGGCGAAAAAGACAGTGAGCGAGATAGAAAGACAGAAAGGAACTCATGGAGAGAGTGAGGTGGGGGGACAGAGGCAGAGACAGACAGACAGACAGACAGAAGAGAGCAGAGAGAGAGGAAAAGGTGGGGGAGACAGAGAGAGAG
>CM065735.1:34108409-34245909 GCA_033310375.1 Conus canariensis
GGTGCTCATCAGTAATCTTGTTTCAATCAAATTCCCTCCCCTGCAAGGGCCACTGTCATTAGCTAAAAATTATTAAAAAAAAATCACGTGACTGTTGTTTTCTATTCAAACATGCATGGCCTGCAAGTTTCTTTCGCTAGTAAAAAGCACATATCTTATTAGCGGAATATACACCAAACTACGCGACTGGAATCAACTGGTCGACCTGCAGTAACAGAATGGAAGCTCTAAAGTGGGAATATTTCTTGAATAAAATTACGACGTCAGTGTCTGCAGTACAACGGTACTCTTCCGCCAGTGCCTCACGGATTCCAGAATGAATTACGTTCGTGCTGAATCCTGTTGCCCAGAAACCAGAACCCAATCAACGTCACGACTGATAGCCGTAACGCTTTGCACCACAGTCAATTAGATTGCGCGTTGTTAATCGCTTTTTTCATGCATTGTAGCAGATTTGATTATATGGCGCAACAGAGAGTCGAGAACACAGATGTGCGCACGTACGCACGCGCGCGCCGCGGCACACACACACACACACACACACACACACACACACACACACACACACACACACACACACACACACACACACGCACGCACACACACACACACACATATATATGTATGTATATATATATATGTGTGTGTGTGTGTGTGTGTGTGTGTGTGTGTGTGTGTATACATATATATAAACGTATGAGAGAGAGAGAGAGAGAGAGAGAGAGAGAGAGAGAGAGACAAATAGACAGACAGACAGACAGAGCAGTAAGCAATCAGTATGGGCCGCGTGATATATACGGTGTTTGCTGTTTGTTTACAGCAGCACTGTGTAACTTGAAAACTCAAAATCAAGAAAAGGAAGGACACCTTTTGCATTAATAACATACATCTTGTAGGCTATCTCACGTATGTGGTCAAACAAGAATGAGTCTATATAATCACAGCACATTTCACGTTTTACCTCCAACCTAAAGGAGTTCCTCTCATCTACGTCTGGTGGTCGCAAAGAAGAAACGGTTCTATGCCGCTGCACACCGGCCATTTTTACTCATTTTACTCATTCATACCTTTTGAAGAGTGAAGAAGCTCCATGGTGCATTCCATGTCATGTGCCACTCATAATGAAACATATTCTTTTAGAGTGTTGGGACTTGCATGATGTGAGACACAAACATTTTTACAGCAGAGTCCATGAAAACCTTGCTCAGAGATGTTCCGCCTGACGCGATCTTTAAGTTTTTGAAAGAGATTAACATTTTTCATCGGATCTGAGATTTTACAGTGGAAAGATTTTAAACAAAATTTCGGATGGGTTTTTAGAAGATGTATTTTAAAGAATGGTGTGAATGAATGACTTGTGAGTTGATTCTAACGTGGTGACAGCCCTAATATGGCCCTTCGCAGTCGGCTGGGCTATAAGTAGCATTACCTAACCTTATCTTACCTCCAACCTAACTTCAAGAGGACGTTCATGTTCAAATAAAATGAATCGCAGTATTGAACCCGATCACGATGTCAGAACCGTACCCTGCACCAAAACGTTTCTATCGTCATGCTGCAACCTTGACCTTTGTCATATGATGTTGCCTTTCAGTAAGATGTAAGTCTCATTGCAAGTAGCAGTTGTAATAAGCTTAATGACGACTGGAGGCTGTATTTAAGGGCCGATAAGCGTACATTTTCTTTAAATCACGTGATGCTTTGTCCTTGACCTTGAATTATACTCTGATGATGACTGGCGTTACGCCATATTCACTAAGATTAAGAGGCAAGATGGGAATTGTCGCAACTTTTCATTATTGGTGCCCCGACGTAACCTTCACATTTAAAACTTTTGACCTTGAGGTTCAGCAACTTCATTGAAAAAAAAAAGGCCGGAAAGTCTGATAAATATCTACCATCCTGTCACATTTGACTTTCTGCTCCCCATGGATAATTTTAAATGTCATGATATGCATTGGGGTTTGCTTATATGCATGCTATGTTTGTTCAATGCTTTAACAACTTCACTGCCTACCTGACGACCAGCACAACAATAATCAATAAAAAAAAATTTCGTCAGTAACGTAGGCTGCAACTTTTGGTGACAGGAAGATGGCGAATAGAAGCTCGACGAGATTACCGCACAGGATAACGTTCTCAACCCACGTGACTGTCATGGCGTGTGTCTTACTACTGGTCAACTGCCCGAAAGTAAGAAGTGGTGAGTATTCACACAACACAATGTGAAGAAGAAAAAAAAAAGTCCGGTGTCTTTAGTACATGACAGTAGTTGTAACTGTATTTTCATCATGATGATTTCGGTTGTCATAATTTGTTCGATTTTGTTTTATTCCTGTTTTTGTTTCTCGTTCATTTTCGGTATTGTTAATGATTTTGTGTGATTTGTGGTAAGTGGTGAGCGGGAATGTTTTCCTTTGTTTTATTTGCTCGCTTGTTATACTTGATCTTTCTTGTGCTTTTAAAGCAAGCTAGACGGTTTGCATTGCTACGTGGGCCGAGACACAACAGGATAAACAAGACTTTAAGAAAAAGCTTCTCTTTTCAAAAGCTCGCAGAAGTAATCTGTTATCCATTGACATTCACGTTTCATTCTACCAACGCATATCGAACGACCCCAGGAAGCTGGGCACAGTACCTGACAGTCCTCCTGGTCAATATTCCTGACGACAGCCACGGAGCATGAAGGATGGACATTCTCCATCACGGATGGATCCGACTGACCTTGGTTTTCCACTGTTTTTCTGCTGGCGCAGTGCGCGGCTGTTTATTCACTGGGGTCTTCGTACAGCCCTGCTCTACGATTTAACCAAATGGAGCTTATGTGAAACAAAGACTGGACCTCTGACTAGTGTAGTTTTATTTTCTCTCTCTCTCTCTCTCTCTCTCTCTCTCTCTCTTCTCTCTCTCTTCTCTTCTCTCTCATCACACACACACACACACACACACACACACACACACACACACACACACACACACACACACACACACAAGAGACCTCGACGAGGTGTGACTCGACCTGACATATGCATGTGGTTCAGTTCCACTCAAAATGATTCTACTGATCCTCGAAATGTATCATGTCCCAAAGAACATCCCAAAAATGCCGAGGAAGTACTCTCATAGCTTTCCACCAACGAGCTTTTCCACAAAGGAATACACAACTGAGCGGATGAGTCCAGAAGTTGTCATGGTAATGGGCTGTGCAATTTCTCCGATACTGTTTTCGTTGGCAATGGAGGTCATCTTGAAAACAGTCACGAGCCGTACCACTTCAGTAGACCTCGGAAATGGTTACCAAATGCCCTTTGTTTAAAGCTTTCTCGGGTGACTCGTCCGGTCTTTCCAGCAAGAAAGATGAAACTCGCAAAATGCTGAAGCAGCGTATAAAACACACACACAAAAAAAAACATTTATTTTAAGTTGAAAAACACGCATCGACAGCAGTTTTATACAACTTCCTTGTTAAATATTACTTTGTCTTCTAATATTATATGCACATTCACATAAACACAAAAGTACACGTCACACACATACAAATATTAAGGAGAGAGACAGAGAGACAGAGGATGGAGGAGAGCGTGAGAGACTAACACAAACGTCGGGACAAGTGACAAGTCCACCGGCCTTTTGTCGCCTTTCACCAGCCTTTTGTCGCCTTTCACCGCCACTTTTGTCGCCTTTCACTGCCCCTTTTGTCACCTTTCACCGCCCTTTTGTCGCCTTTCACCACCCTTTTCTCGCCTTTCACAGCCCTTTTGTCCCTTTCACCCCCTTTTGTCGCCTTTCACTGCCCCTTTTGTTACCTTTCACCGCCCCTTTTGTCGCCTTTCACCGCCCTTTTGTCGCCTTTCACCGCCCTTTTTCTCCTTTCACCGCCCTTTTGTCCCTTTCACCGCCCTTTTGTCGCCTTCACCGCCCTTTTTCTCCTTTCACCGCCCCTTTTGTCTCCTTTCACCGCCCCTTTTGTCTCCTTTCACCGCCCTTTTGTCGCCTTCACCGCCCTTTTGTCGCCTTTCACCGCCCTTTTTTCTCCTTTCACCGCCCCTTTTGTCTCCTTTCACCGCCCCTTTTGTCGCCTTTCACCGCCCTTTTGTCGCCTTTCACCGCCCTTTTGTCCCCTCACCGCCCTTTTGTCGCCTTTCACCACCCTTTTGTCGCCTTTCACCGCCCTTTTGTCGCCTCCCACCGCCCTTTTGTCGCCTTTCACGCCCTTTGTTGCCGCGTGCCGACAGCGCGTAGTCAGTGTTGTCTCCTTCACCGCCCTTTTGTCACCTTTCACGCCTTTTGTCGCCTTTCACTGCCCTGTTGTCGCCTTTCACCGCCCCTTTTGTCACCTTTCACCGCCCCTTTTGTCTCCTTTCACCGCCTTTTGTCTCCTTTCACCGCCCTTTTGTCGCTTCCTGTTCACCGCCCTTTTGTCGCCTTTCAGCCGCCCTTTTGTCGCCTTTCGCCGCCCTTTTGTCGCCTTTCGCCGCCCTTTTGTCGCCTTTCACCGCCCTTTTGTCGCCTTTCGCCGCCCTTTTGTCCCTTTCACCGCCCTTTTGTCGCCTTTCACCGCCCCTTTTGTCGCCTTCCCACCGCCCCTTTTGTCGCCTTTCACCGCCCTTTTTCCGGCCTTCACACGCCTTTTGTCTCCTTTCACCGCCCTTTTGTCGCCTTTCACCGCCCTTTTGTCGCCTTTCACTGCCCTTTTGTCGTCCTTTCACCGCCCTTTTGTCCCTTCCACGCCCTTTTTTCCTTTCACCGCCTTTTCCGCCTTTCACGCCCTTTTGTCTCTCTTTCACCGCCCTTTTGGTCTCCTTTCACCGCCCTTTTATCTCCTTTCACCGCCCTTTTGTCTCCTTTCACCGCCCTTTTGTCGCCTTTCACCTCCTTTTGTCTCCTTTCACCGTCCCTTTTGTCGCCTTTCACGCCCTTTTGTCGCTTTCACCATCCTTTTGTCTCCTTTCACCGTCCTTTTGTCGCCTTTCACTGCCCTTTGTCTTTTCACCGCCCTTTTGTCTCCTTTCACCGCCCTTTTGTCGCCTTTCACGCCCTTTTGTCGCCTCCACCGCCCTTTTGTCGCCTTTCCTGCCCTTTTGTCGCCTTTCACCGCCCTTTTGTCGCCTTCCACCCCCTTTGTCGCTCCTTCACCGCCCTTTTGTCGCCTTTCACCGCCCTTTTGTCGCCTTTCATCACCTTTGTCTCTTTCGCGCCCTTTTGTCGCTTTCACCGCCTTTTGTCCCTTTCCGCCCTTTGTCGCCTCTCACCGCCCTTTTGTCGCCTTTCACGCCCTTTTGTCGCCTTTCACCGCCCTTTTGTCGCCTTTCACCGCCCTTTTGTCGTCTTTCACCGCCCTTTTGTCGCCTTTCACGCCCTTTTGTCGCCTTTCACTGCCCTTTTGTCTCCTTTCACCGCCCTTTTGTCGCCTTTCACCGCCCTTTTGTCGCCTTTCGCCGCCCTTTTGTCGCCTCCCACCGCCCTTTTGTCGCCTTTCATCGCCCTTTTGTCGGCTTTCACCGCCCTTTTGTCTCCTTTCACCGCCCTTTTGTCGCCTTTCGCCGCCCTTTTTGTCGCCTTTCACTGCCCTTTTGTCGCCTTTCACCGCCCCTTTTGTCGCCTTTCACCGGCATTTTGTCGCCTTTCACCGCCCCTTTTGTCGCCTTTCGCCGCCCTTTTGTCGCCTTTCGCCGCCCTTTTGTCGCCTTTCATCGCCCTTTTGTTGCCTTTCATCGCCCTTTTGTTGCCGGCGTGCCAGGAAACAGCGGCAGTAGTCAAGGTGTTGACTGACTGTTATTACCTGTGTGCTGGCTCTGCCAGTCGTTCTCAGGACTGCCGTCTCTCTCTCTCTCTCTCACTGCAAAAACACTCCGCATTCCATTTCCTGATTGAGCATTGACGTCAAAGTATTTAAAAGTAGGTAGATTATATATCAGCGCTCGTTTTGAACTATACTACTCAACAACATTGAAGGACCATTGACATTTTTGCTTCCAAGCGCTGTAACTGTGGCAGCCCGTTCCCATGGCTCCCGTCACCAGTACACGGCACGTGAATGCAAGAGACTGTCACTGGGTGTAATAGAAAAAGCCAGTCACAGTCACAGGGTCTGGTAGGAAGAGCCAGTCACAGTCACAGGGTCTGGTAGGAAGGCGCCAGCAGTCAACACAGTCACAGGGTCTGGTAGGAAGAGCCAGCCCAGTCACAGGGTCTGGTTGGAAGAACCAGTCACAGGGTCTGGTTGGAAGAACCAGTCACAGGGTCTGGTAGGAAGAGCCAGCCACAGTCACAGGGTCTGGTAGGAAGAGCCATTCACAGTCACAGGGTCTGGAAGGAAGAGCCACCACAGTCACAGGGTCTGGCAAGAGACAGCCAGTCACAGTCACAGGGTCCTGACAGAAGAGCCAGCCAGTCACAGGGTCTGGTAGGAAGACCAGTCACAGTCACAGGGTCCGGTAGGAAGATACAGTCACAGTCACAGGGTCTGGTAGGAAGATACAGTCACAGTCACAGGGTCTGGTAGGAAGAGTACAGTCACAGTCACAGGGTCTGGTAGGAAGAGCCAGTCACAGTACGGGGTCTGGTAGGAAGAGCCAGTCACAGTCACAGGGTCTGTCACGAAGAGCCAGTCACAGTGTACGGGGTCTGGTAGGAAGAGCCAGTCACAGTCACTGGGTCTGGTAGGAAGAGCCAGCCACAGTCACAGGGTCTGGTAGGAAGAGCCAGCCACAGTCACAGGGTCTGGTAGGAAGAACCAGCCACAGTCACAGGGTCTGGTAGGAAGAGCCAGTCACAGTCACAGGGTCTGGTAGGAAGAACCAGCCACAGTCACAGGGTCTGGTAGGAAGAGCCAGTCACAGTCACAGGGTCTGGTAGGAAGAGCCAGCCACAGTCACAGGGTCTGGTAGGAAGAGCCGGTCACAGTCACAGGGTCTGGTAGGAAGAGCCGGTCACAGTCACAGGGTCTGGTAGGAAGAGCCAGTCACAGTCACAGGGTCTGGTACGAAGAGCCGGTCACAGTCACAGGGTCTGGTAGGAAGAGCCGGTCACAGTCACAGGGTCTGGTAGGAAGAGCCGGTCACAGTCACAGGGTCTGGTAGGAAGAGCCGGTCACAGTCAAGGGGGCTGGTAGGAAGAACCAGTCACAGTCACAGAGTCTGGTAGGAAGAGCCAGCCACAGTCACAGGGTCTGGTAGGAAGAGTCAGTCACAGTCACAGGGTCTGGTAGGAAGAGCCAGTCACAGTCACAGGGTTTGGTAGGAAGAACCAGTCAGTTCTACCGACGAATACTTCGCTCTTTGGACACTGAAAAGCAGAGTTGTATTCTGAAGGCTTGATTTTGCTGCTTTCTTTTTTTTTTTTCTTCCTCTCCCCCCCTCCCTCCCCCCCCCCCCCCCCCCCCCCCCCCCCCCCCCCCCCCCCCCATGCCAATATTCGTTTGAGTAGTATATGTGCAAGCGACTTATGTGCATTTATTCTCCAGGCCCTTTTTTTCTTGGATAGGTTTTTTTTTTTTTTAATCTTCCCTTCATGATCATTTTTTTTATTTCTCACGTGGAAAGACGTCACGTTTACGCCATTGCTTTGAATGGAAGAAGAAGTAGAAGAAAAAAAGTGGTTTATTTCTGTCGTTGTCCAAGTTGCTCGCCTTCTTCCAGTATCACAATGATCCATATGACTACAACGCATGGAAACAAAGGGAGAACTAGGTCTTCTTCTTCTTCTTCTTGCGTACGCAGGCTGATACTCCTGCGGACACTCCCTGTATAGACAGGCAAGTATTAAACCCATCTGCCCAACAAAGGGAGTGGAGTTTTGTGTGTATGACCGTTTTTTATCCCGCCATTAAGGCAGCCATACTCCAACTTCGGGGAAGAGAACTAAGTCATACTGGGCTCCAGTGGAATGCCAGTTTTTCCAAACCATTTTGCCAAGAATGTTCCTCAAACGCTTATCTTGTTGGCCTATTTCATGTATGTATTTAATCTGTGCCATTTGTATTATCTGAAAATTAATGTGAATACATGTTTGTTAGAAATGGTTGTGAAAATCAGACTTGGTACTTTTCAGATAGAAAACAAAATTATTCCTGTAGACACAAACAACATTGAGGAAACAATTTTGCTTGTCCATTGTGTAGTCAATATTAGTTAAATGAAATACATTTTGCGTTATGTTCTCCAGTTCTTGAAGAAATTCGCAAAGACGTCATTCAGTAGAAATATTGCAGACGACTTGTATTTAGACTTTGTCTATTTTTAGTTCTAAAAGATATGAAAATTCTTATAGACATAGTCTTTATAGGTGTTAAGTTTTAAGATTTTATCCTGATCATTCATTATTTATTCTGTTATATTTATGGCTGCATATTCCCCTTCAAGGGGCCATATGCCCTTCCGAACACAATCTGAATATGACTCTCATCTTTCTCCCTGTCTATGACTGTCAGTCTAATTCACTAGATCAGGAAAAGTTGAGGTTAAGTGGATTATTTTTCCTTGGGTTCCCCGAATCAGACGTGGAAAATCCGGCTGAAACACTTCCAGTTGTCGCTCAGAACGTGTTGTTGTGTTTAACAAATCTTAAATAAATGTTAGCGAACCGCCAAGAGAAACGTGGACAAACGAGTCACAAGACAAAACACGACGCGTTTCGACCTCTTAGGTCTTCTTCAGGCAAGACACAAACAAATAGGACAATGAAAATGAACGAATTTTTCACTTAGCTTAGTTAGATCTCTTCAGCGCAAGGTAGGCAGGCGTTGAATGAAAACGAGGCTGTTAGAAGGGAGATAATGAGTGAGTCAAGGTAGTAATGACGATAATTATATCACTGATAGGAATACTAATAAAGGTCAAAATATTGAAATAATAAATTAAGACAGGAATGCTACTACTTTTGGTGATAAAAGGCAATAGCAGTTGTAGTATGGGAGAAAGGAGAGTGGGTTAGAGGATTCTTAAGCACCATGGTTGCCGTGGCTTGTTTCAATAAAGGAAATCTTACACGAGACAGGGAATAGTAAACAGTAAACAACAAACGTCTTTTTCTCCTTGTTTGTTCTGTGAGCTCTCTTTTGGCATTTCTGGCAGGCGATTTGGTATCGTAAGCTGCATTCGTTTGACAATATTTGAAATTATGGCCGTGTAATTAATTAATTATTGGAACAGGAGTTACCTAACATGTGTCCTGTTCTCATGTTTAGGACATAGTGTCGACGTGCCATGGAGATTTGCTATAATGATCCTTTTTTTTTTGTTTGTTTGGTTTAACTATTCAGCTCCACGTCGTTCACATCCTACTGTAGATTTACTCTGTTCTTTAACTGCGTTTCTGTAAAATTCTAAAAAGAAGAGTTACTGATTCCACTGGACAAATACCCATTCTGCGCCGAATAGGAGAAGATCAGTGATTGTTCGTTCTTCGTTTTCGTTGGCTGTCCTGAATGCTGTTTGTTTTGTCTGAAGAAAACCAAGAGGTCGAAATGCATCGTGTTTTGTCCTGTAATCTGTTTGTCTGTTTATCCAGCAGAACCAGTCATTCTTCTTTTTTTAAGATTTGGTTCAATTTCCGCCGTCAATCATCTCGCTTTGAAACTAAATGCGTTTCTCTCTTTCATATCAGTCGTGCTGCGGCTCATCTGGTCTGGCCACATCATAAATGACTGAGGGGGGGGGGGGGGGAGAGATTTGGGGGGAAGGAGGTCGTTTAAAAGAGGAGAACGTTGATGTTGGTTAGCTCCACGGAGAATGCAGTTATTGTCACTGGTAGAGGATTGAGAAGATGGTATCCTGCATATATTTTGAATCACAACAGCCATTACTGAACATGGCTGAACTCCCTCCGTAGCGCGGCAAGCCATCATATGACTCTGTCGTCTCCTGAGGTTTAACAACGTTTTAGCAGAACTGGCTGAAGACTGGAAGTTCCCTGTAGACATTGCTATTGCCAGCGCTGCGCCAAGCAAGCAACAGGATGACCCTTTATGACACCGCGCGCGTGCGTGCGTGCGTGCGTGCGTGCCATACGTGTGTGGGTGTATATATATATATATATATATATATATATATATATGTGTGTGTGTGTGTGTGTGTGTGTGTGTGTGTGTGTGCTCAGCAGGCATGAGGGGAAGGGAAAGAATAACAGTGAGGAGGCCGACAGGTAGTGTGAAAGAGGGGGGGGGGGGGGGGTGGAGGGGGGGGGGAGGAATCGGAATAATAGGCACGGGAGTCAGTTCATGGAAAGAGCAGTGACAATGAGCCAGGAATCCAAAGGGAATAACGGTTTACAGTGGGGATAACGGTTTACAGTGGGAATAACGGTTTACAGTGGGAATAACGGTTTACAGTGCATAAAACTTGGTTTCAAACAAAGGCCTAGTCGCTGACTTTGGCACTAGGCGCCGTTCCCAGGGCGTCTGTCCACATGATAGGAGGCTGCCTTCACATGTACAAAGCAGACGCTTCCGACGTTCATGTCAGTAAACAGGAACTGTAGCATGATCTATAGAAAAGCAAAGATTTTTTCTCAAGTAACAGAAAACCAGGCACATCATCAAGATTTCAAGGATTAATAAGCTCGGGATGGAGGGGGGGGGGGGAGCGGGAGGGGGAAGCAAGAGGGGGGGAGGAAGGTGGAGAGGTGGAGCGGCGAATGATCGGTAGTGCAAGAGAAAGTGAGAGGTGTCAACATATCCTTAGGGACTATAATCCGATTCTGGTAAGCCAAATAATGAAATGCAAAATAAAGGAATGGATAAAACCCAATAGTTGGAGGATAAAAACAGGGAGGATTGAGAAAGCATAGAAAGAACGAAAACGAAATAATAGATGTATAAGGCACCTAAAACAAACACACACACACACACACACACACACACACACACACACACACACACACACACACACACACACACGACAAAAGTCCAACATCTCATTCGCACTCAAGTAGGCTACTCGTCATGCTTGCATAGTTCTGACCAATAAGATGCAAACGAAAAAAAAAAAAAAAAAAAACCAGATACTTAGTCGCTCCAGGATCGCAACTAAACATGCCTTAATTTTTTCGCTGTAGAATTTTTCCTTACCCTGATGTCTACATTACCTGTTTTCGCAGATGCCGGCAAGAACCCACCTGAGGCAGGAAATACTTTTGATTTTGCGGATGTGGACACAGACGGAAGTGGATGCGTGCAGGGACTGGATGAGAAGCGGAAGTTCCGGCTTACATTGGCGGCATCCTGAAAGAATCTCTGGAGATGGGTGATGTTGAGAGGGCGCTGCAGGCAGGGAGGATAACTCACTCAGCGGACATCAATGGCGACGGGAAAATCTGTGAATGCGGTGAGTTAATTTGTCTCCTTTCTTTAGATTGATCGGTTAATCGATTAGTTTATTGATGGATTGATTTGTTTTTGATTGAAGCTCAATGATGACTTTAGATATTTTACATCATTCGAGCCCTGAATAACTTAAATTTCTTCTTCTTCTTTATGAAATTCATAGAAGTATGCTTATGAACTGCTAGTAGAAAAAGGAAATCATAAGAAACGGATTTGCGGGCTTATCATCGATCGAACTGAAAAATCTTCAAAGTAAATGCCAGTCTGACAGGTATTTAGCTTCACAGTACTGCAAGGTATAGCGGTAGAGCCCGGGGAAATGTCCGTTGAGTGACTGTAAGCGGTTCTTTATTCGCAGGAAAGTGGTTGTTCAACTGACCGCTCTGACCACAGAACACGTCTTCAGTATTGATGCCTGCTGCTAAGGTACTTCTGTTGCTGCGCGTGTAACCGCCGTTCCTTCTGTCACCAGGATACACACTGAAAACGAGGACGAGGACAATACAATAGATAGTGACGGCAACAGCAAGAACCATATACTTTATTTCTCCTCGGCGCTAGCGCATAGGTTTCTGTTGACGCTAACATCACTGCTTCTACACTCTGCTATTACTGCTGCTGGTACCGTCACTTCCACGATTTTAATATTTAAGAAACAGAAGAGAGAGAGAGAGAGAGACAGAGACAGAGAGAGAGAGACAGACAGACAGACAGACAGACAGACAGACAGAGACAGACAGACAGACAGAGAGACAGACTGACAGACAGACAGACAGACCATTGTTTAATTGTGGGGATGAACGGAATAAGCACCAATTTGTTGTATTACATGCGGCCCTCAATAAAAGAGGGGGGGGGGGGGAGGGAGACAGACAGACAGACAGACAGAATGAACCAATTTGTTTAATGGGGGGGGGGGGGGGGGAGGCGGGGCGATGAACGGAATAAACACCAGTTTGTTGTATTACATGCGGCCTTCAATAAAGAGACAGACAGACAGAATGAACCAATTTGTTTAATGGGGGGAATGAGCGGAATAAGCACCAGCTTCGTTGTATTAAGCTTACATGCGGCCCTCAACAGAGAGAGAGAGAGAGAGAGAGAGAGAGAGAGAGAGAGAGAGAGAGAGAGAGAGGACAACACCGTGTGATGTGGCTTTCTTTCAGAAAGAAAGAGAAAAGGGAAAGAAAAGGAAAGGAAACAGAAAGAAGGTGTATATAGTAAAAAGAAAGGCCCTCCATCCGACAACGCCATCGGCAGAATTGATGACCGTTGTCAAAGGAACAGAAGATGGACCATCGCTGCAATCTAACGGATTTTTTTTTTTTTTGGTCTTTTCTTTTAGTGAGACCCTATGTCTTGCGCTGTGTGTGTGTGTGTGTGTGTGTGTGTGTGTGTGTGTGTGTGTGTGTGTGTGTGTGTGTGTGTGTGTGTGACTGACGGTCTGTCTATCTTTCTTCTTCTTCTTCTTCTCTCTCTCTCTCTCTCTCTCTCTCTCTCTCTCTCTCTCTCTCTCTGCTTGCCTGCCTGGCTGTCTGGTTGTCTGTCTGTCTGTCTGTCTCTGTCTGTCTGTCTGTCTCTTGGTATGTGAGTGAGTGAGCGAGTGAGTGTGTGTGTGTGTGTGAGTGTGAGTGTGGTGTGTGTGTGTGTGTGTGTGTGTGTGTGTGTGTGTGTGTGTTGTGTGTGTGTGTGTGTGTGTGTGTGTGTGTGTGTGTGTGAGTGTGTGTGTATGTATGTGTATGTGTGTGTGTGTGTGTGTGTCTGTCTGTGTCTGTGTCAATGTCTGTGCGTATACGTGCGTCTGTATGCGTGTGTTCGCTTATGTTTGCTTTTTTTTTTTAATCTTAACCTACTTCTTGTGCCTGAGAACCTGTCTGAACTTTCAGTCTAAACGGCTGTAATTCCACGCCAGCCAGTAGTGATGTCTTTTGAACTGATCTGCTGTTTCGATTGCATTGCACACGCGTGCGCCGTTTAATCCCTAGAAAATTAACTAAGGATTCAGTTCCCATGATTGTCAGAACAAAAAATAATTGTCTGCTGTTTTAAAAACAGCACGCTGTTCCCTCTCTCTCTCTCTCTCTCTCTCTCTCTCTCTCTCTCTCTCTCTCTCTCTCTCTCTCTCTCTCTCTCTCCGTGGAAACTGTGTGAGATATGCTGACAAATCTTTGCATCCACCTTTTGTCTGAAAAGCTGGGGTGCTTTTTGGACAACGAATGCGTCTTATCACTGTGTTCGGTCTGTCTGTCTGTCTGTCTGTCTGTCTTCTTCTTCTCTCTCTCTCTCTCTCTCTCTCTCTCTCTATCTCTCTCTCTCTCTTCGTACTAACTCCTTTTTTTTCTGTTTCTCTCCGTCTTTATCTCTGTCTCTGTCTCTCTGTCTCTGTCTTCTGTCTGTCTGTCTGTCTGTCTGTCTGTCTGTCTGTCTGTCTGTCTCTCTCTCTCTCTCTCTCTCTCTCTCTCTCTCTCTCTCTCTTCGTACCAGCTCCTTTTTCTGTTTCTCTCCTTCCTTAACTCTTCTCTCTCTCTCTCTTCTCTCTCTCTCTCTCTCTCTCTCTCTCTCTCTCTCTCTCTCTCTCGCTCTCTCTCTCTCTCTCATTCTAGTGGCTGATGGCCTGATTTGTTTGACCCCATTCTAGGGGCTGATGGCCTGAAGAATTAAAAATTTGTTCTTGTTCTCTCTCTCTCTCTCTCTCTCTCTCTCTTTCTCTGCTTTCTCTCTCTCTCTCTCTCTCTCTCTCTCTCTCTCTCTCTCTCTCTCTCTCTCTCTCTCTCTCTCGTGCTGAACTGTTCTGTTGTGTGTTACAGAGATATATGATGTACTGTATGGTTCCATATGGTGTGGTATGATTCGATATGGTGTTGGGTCGTTTGGGATGATGTGTTGAGTGGTATGTGTTGAGCTGTATATTATACGCTGTTATCTGGTGTGATGTGGAATCATACGGTGTGGCATGGTGTGGTGTGGTGTGGTGTTGTGTGGTGTGCTGTTGTGCTGTGTGGTTTAGAGTTGTGGTATGATGGTGTGATGCGATGTGCGGTGTTGTGCTGTGGTATGCTTGACTGGTGTTTTATAGAGAGGTGGTGTGTTATGGTGATGTGGTGTTGTCGTATGGTGGTGTGGTATGGTGGTGTGGTGGTGTTATATGGCGGTGGTGTTTGGTGGTGTGGTATGGTGGTGTGGTGGTGGTGTTATATGGTGGTGTGGTATGGTGGTGTTATATGGTGGCGTGGTATGGTGGTGTGGTGGTGTTATATGGTGGTGTGGTTTGGTGGTGTGGTTTGGTGGTGTAGTATGGTGGTGTGGTGGTGTTATATGGTGGTGTGGTTTGGTGGTGTGGTGTGGTGTGGTGGTGTTAGATGGTGGTGTGGTTTGGCGTGGTGTGGTTTCGTGGTGTGGTATGGTGGTGTGGTGGTGTTATATGGTGGTGTGGTGTGGTGGTGTTATATGGTGGTGTGATTTGGTGGTGTGGTATGGTGGTGTGGTATGGTGGTGTGGTGGTGTTATATGATGGTGTGGTTCGGAGGTGTGGTGGTGTTATATGGTGGTGTGGTATGGTGGTGTGGTGGTGTTATATGGTGGTGTGGTGTGGTGGTGTTATATGGTGGTGTGATATGGTGGTGTGGTGGTGTTATATGGTGGTGTTATGTGGTGTGTGTGGTATGGTGAATGGTGTTGTTGTTTGGTGGTGTGGTATTGTGATGTGGTGGTGTTTATACGGTGGCGTGGTGTGGTGGTTGGTATGGTGGTGTGGTGGGTGTTGTGTTGGTGGTGTGGTATGGTGGTGTGGTGGTGTTATATGGTGGTGTGGTTTGGCGTGGTGTGGTGGTGTTATTGGTGTGTGGTATGGGGTGTGGTGGTGTTATTGGTGGTGTGGTGTTGTGTGTGGTGGTGTTATATGGTGGTGTGGTATGTGTGTATTGGTGGTGTTATATGTGGTGTGGTGTGTGGTATGGTGGTGGGTGTGTTGGTGGTGTGTATGGTGTGTGTGGTGTTATAGGTGCGTGGTTGGTGTGTGTGGTGTTATGTGGTGGTGTGGTGGGTGGGTTGGTGGTGTTATAGGTGGGTGGTGGTGTATACGGTGGGTGGTTTGGGTGGTGTGGTGGTGTTATATGGTGGTGTGGATATGGTGGTGTGGTATGGTGGTGTTATACGGTGGCGTGGTGGTGTTATACGGTGGCGTGGTTTGGCGTGGTGTGGTGGTGTGTATATGGTGGTGTGGTATGGTGGTGTGGTAGGTGTATGTGGTGGTGTTATACGGTGGTGTGGTTGGCGTGGTGTGGTGGTGTTATAGGTGGTGTGGTTTTTGTGGTGGTGTGTGGTGGTGTTATACGGTGGCGTGGTTTGGCGTGGTGTGGTGGTGTTATATGGTGGTGTGGTTGGTGGTGTGGTGTGGTGTGGTGTTATACGGTGGTGTGGTTTTTGGCGTGGTGTGGTGTGTGTGGTGGTAGGTATGCGGTGTGTTGTTAGTTTAGTGTCTCGGGGAGTCATGTGGGACAGTCTATACCGGTGTGTTGGTAGTGTGTGTGGTGTGGTGGTGTGTATGGGTGTTATAGTACTGTGGTTGGTTTGGTGTGTCGTGGTGGTGAGGTCGTGGTGGTGTAACACAGTGGTGTGGTTTGGTGTGGTGTCGCCGTGTGGTGGTATGGTCGTGGTGGTGTTAATAGTGGTGTGGTTTGGTGTGGTGTCGCCGTGTGGTGGTAAGGTCGTGGTGGTGTAACACAGTGGTGTGGTTTGGTGTGTGTCGCCGTGTGGTGGTAAGGTCGTGGTGGTGTAATATAGTGGTGTGTTTGGTGTGGTGTCGCTGTGTGGTGGTAAGGTCGTGGTGGTGTATACAGTGGTGTGGTTTGGTGTGGTGTCGCCGTGTGTGGTGGTAAGGTCGTGGTGGTGTAACACAGTGGTGTGGTTTGGTGTGGTGTCGCGTGTGTGTGGTCAGGTCGTGGTGGTGTAATACAGTGGTGTGGTTTGGTTGGTGTCGCGTGTGGTGGTAAGGTCGTGGTGGTGTAACACAGTGGTGTGGTTTGGTGTGGTGTCGCCGTGTGGTGGTAGGTCGTGGTGGTGTAATACTAGTGGTGTGTTTGGTGTGGTGTCGCTGTGTGGTGGTAAGGTCGTGGTGGTGTAACACAGTGGTGTGTGTTTGGTGTGAGTTCGCCGTGTGGTGGTAAGGTCGTGGTGGTGTAATGTAGGTGTGGTGTGGTGTTTGGGTGTTGATATGTGTTTGGTGTGTGTCGCTGTGTGGTGGTAAGGTCGTGGTGGTGTAACACAGTGGTGTGGTTTGGTGTGTGTCGCCGTGTGGTGGTAAGGTCGTGGTGGTGTAACAAGTGGTGTGGTTTGTGTGGTGTCGCCGTGTGGTGGTAAGGTCGTGGTGGTGTAACACAGTGGTGTGGTTTGGTGTGGTGTCGCCGTGTGGTGGTAGGTCGTGGTGGTGTAACACAGTGGTGTGGTTTGGTGTGGTGTCGCTGTGTGGTGGTAGGTCGTGGTGGTGTAACACATGTTGGTTTGGTTGTGTGTCGCCGTGTGGTGGTAAGGTCGTGGTGGTGTAACACAGTGGTGTGGTTTGTGTGGTGTCGCCGTGTGGTGGTAAGGTCGTGGTGGTGTAATACAGTGGTGTGGTTTGGTGTGGTGTCGCGTGTGGTGGTAAGGTCGTGGTGGTGTAACACAGTGGTGTGCTTTGGTGTGGTGTCGCCGTGTGGTGGTAAGGTCGTGGTGGTGTAAACAGTGGTGTGGTTTGTTTGTGGTGTCGCTGTGTGGTGGTAAGGTCGTGGTGGTGTAACACAGTGGTGTGGTTTGGTGTGGTGTCGCCGTGTGGTGGTAAGGTCGTGTGGTGTAATACAGTGGTGTGGTTTGGTGTGGTGTCGCTGTGTGGTGGTAAGGTCGTGGTGGTGTAACACAGTGGTGTGGTTTGTTTTGGTGTCGCCGTGTGGTGGTAAGGTCGTGGTGGTGTAACACAGTGGTGTGTTTGGTGTGGTGTCGCGTGTGGTGGTATGGTCGTGGTGGTGTAAACAGTGGTGTGGTTTGGTGTGGTGTCGCTGTGTGGTGGTAAGGTCGTGGTGGTGTAACACAGTGGTGTGGTTTGGTGTGGTGTCGCTGTGTGGTGGTAAGGTCGTGGTGGTGTAACACAGTGGTGTGGTTTGGTGTGGTGTCGCCGTGTGGTGGTAAGGTCGTGGTAGTGTAACACAGTGGTGGGTTGTGTTGTGGTGTCGCTGTGTGGTGGTAAGGTCGTGGTGGTGTAACACAGTGGTGTGGTTTGGTGTGGTGTCGCTGTGTGGTGGTAAGGTCGTGGTAGTGTAACACAGTGGTGTGTTTGGTGTGGTGTCGCCGTGTGTGGTCAGGTCGTGGTGGTGTAAACAGTGGTGTGGTTTGTTGTGGTGTCGCTGTGTGGTGGTAAGGTCGTGGTGGTGTAACACAGTGGTGTGGTTTGTTGTGGTGTCGCGTGTGGTGGTAAGGTCGTGGTGGTGTAACACAGTGGTGTGGTTCTGGGTGTGGTGTACTGTTCGTTGTTGTGGTGGTAGGTAGTCGTGGTGGTGTAACACAGTGGTGTGGTTTGGTGTGGTGTCGCTGTTGTGGTGGTAAGGTCGTGGTGGTGTAACACAGTGGTGTGGTTTGGTGTGGTGTCGCTGTGTGGTGGTAAGGTCGTGGTGGTGTAACACAGTGGTGTGGTTTGGTGTGGTGTCGCCGTGTAGTAGTCAGGTCGTGGTGGTGTAATAATGGTGGTGTGGTTTGGTTGTGGTGTCGCCGTGTGTGGTAAGGTCGTGGTGGTGTAACACAGTGGTGTGGTTTGGTGTGGTGTCGCCGTGTGGTGGTAAGGTCGTGGTGGTGTAATATAGTGGTATGGTTTGGTGTGGTGTCGCTGTGTGGTGGTCAAGGTCGTGGTGGTGTAATACAGTGGTGTGGTTTGGTGTGTGTGTCGCTGTGTGGTGGTAGGCGTGGTGGTTTAATAAGTGGTGTGGTTTGGTGTGGTGTCGCTGTGTGGTGGTAAGGTCGTGGTGGTGTAACATAGTGGTGTGGTTTGGTGTGGTGTCGCTGTGTGGTGGTGTGAGGTGTCGTGGTGTGTTGGTGTGTGTCGCAGTGTGGTGGTGGTGTGGGTTGTGTGTGGTTGGTGTCGCCGTGTGGTGGTAAGGTCGTGGTGGTGTAATACAGTGGTTTGGTTTGGTGTGGTGTCGCCGTGTGGTGGTCAGGTCGTGGTGGTGTAATATGGTGGTGTGGTTCGGTTTGGTGTCGTCCTGTGGTGGTAAGGTCGTGGTGGTGTAATACAGTGGTGTGGTTTGGTGTGGTGTCGTCGTGTGGTGGTAAGGTCGTGGTGGTGTAATACAGTGGTGTGGTTTGGCGTTGTGTGGTGTGGTGTACAGTGATGTAACAAGGTCCACTGGTCGTGGGGGTGTAATACAGTGGTGTGGTTTGGCGTGGTGTGATGTGGTGTACAGTGATGTAGCAAGGTCCGCTGCTTGGTGTAATACAGTGGTGTGGTTTGGCGTGATGTGGTGTACAGTGATGTAACAAGGTCCACTGGTCGTGGTGGTGTAATACAGTGGTGTGGTTTGGCGTGGTGTGGCGTGGTGTACAGTGATGTAGCAAGGTCCATGGCTTGGTCAGCCCAGGTAATGGAATCAGGCCCTATTTTTTCATCATCATTTTCATTTTTATTTTCATTATCACAGTGGGTTTAAACCTTCGACTCAGTCCAGTGACACGGAGTGACTACCTCCGAGATGTGTGTGTGTGTGTGTGGGGGGGGGGGGGGGATGTGGGTGTGTGTGCGCTCGCACGCGCGTGCGTGCTTGTGTGCTTGCTTCCGTGTGTGTGTGAGTGTGTGTACGTGTGGGTGGGTGTCTGTGTGGGTGTGGGTGGGTGGGTGTGCGTGCGCACGCGCGTGCGTGCTTGCGTGCGCGCTCCGTGTATGTGTGTGTGTGTGTGCGCGCGCGCGAGTGTGTGTGTGTTTGTGTGTTTGCGTGCGTGTGCGCGCGCGCGCGCGTTTATGTGTGTGTGTGTGTGTGTGTGTGTGTGCGCGCGCGCGCGTGTGTGTGTGTGTGCACAACCATGGATTAATCTGACAATAAATTGGTTTCAGTCAGTCAGTCGGTGAGAGAGAAAGAGGGGGGGGGGGCGAGGAGAGAGAGAGAGAGAGAGAGAGAGAGAGAGAGAGAGAGAGAGACAGAGACAGAGAGAGAGACAGAGAGAGAGAGAGATCGCACGTGTTTACGTGATGCGCGCTTGCATGTGTGCGGACCTTCAAACAAATGACAGACAGACTACTGGGCGGTGAGTGACTGGACATTGATTGGTACCCAGGGGAATGTCCTAGTGTCTCTTCTGTTTGCTACACAGAGACTGCGTCGCCCACAGGAAAGTACTTTGTTTCCTGTATATGTAACATAGCCAATAAATATTCTGACCATCTCTGAGAAAGGAAGGAATGATGTGAGGTACATGGAGAATCTCTGAAAACAAGACGAAACGATGAGAGAAAAGAATAAGGAAATAAAAGAGGTGTGTGTGCGGGGGGGGGGGGGGGGGGGGGGGGGAGTCGAGCACAAGAAAATAAAATGAAAGAAGAAGAAGACTAACCAGAAAACAGAGAGGAGGAAGAGAAGGGGAAAAAAAGCTATTACAGGACGCACCAGTGTCTGTCGGGCTCTATATGAGAGAAGGGATTTAGTGGCATGGGGATCATATTATTCCGGTCCAGTCTCATAAAGGGATGGTGCCATAATAACCCAATACCCATCTTGCCTGCCTGCCAAAAGTATCGATAAAAAAAAAATCGAAAAAAGTGTCCCTCATTGGTACTGGACTATAATGGTTCTGGGCCCTATTAGTTCTGGCCATACCGGCTGGCCGTGGGCCCTAATGGTGGCCGAGCCTTATTCATACTGTGCTCTTGAGGTACTGGGCCCTGCTAGTACTGGGCCCCAGTGATTCTGGGCCCCAGTGAAGGTGGGCCTGCGTTATTCTGTGTCCTAGTGGAACTGGGCCCCAGTGATTCTCTGCCCTAGTGGTACTGACCCCAGTGATTCAGTGCCCTAGTGGTACTGAGCACCGGTGATCTGTGCCCTAGTGGTACTGACCCCAGTGATTTTGTGCCCTAAAGGTACTGGGCCCCAGTGATTCTGTGCCCTAAAGGTACTGGGCCCCCGTGATTCTGTGCCCTAATGGTACTGGGCCCCAGTGATTCTGTGCCTTAATGGTACTGACCCCAGTGATTCAGTGCCCTAGTGGTACTGAGCACCGGTGATTCTGTGCCCTAGTGGTACTGGGCCCCAGTGATTTTGTGCCCTAAAGGTACTGGACCCCAGTGATTCTGTGCCCTAAAGGTACTGGACCCCAGTGATTCTGTGCCCTAAAGGTATTGGGCCCCAGTGATTCTGTGCCCTAAAGGTACTGGGCCCCAGTGATTCTGTGCCCTAGTGGTACAGAGCCCCAGTGATTCTGTGCCCTAAAGGTATTGGGCCCCAGTGATTCTGTGCCCTAAAGGTATTGGGCCCCAGTGATTCTGTACCCTGGTGGTACAAAGCCCCAGTGATTCTGTGCCCTAAAGGTATTGGGCCCCAGTGATTCTGTGCCCTAAAGGTATTGGGCCCCAGTGATTCTGTACCCTGGTGGTACAAAGCCCCAGTGATTCTGTGCCCTAAAGGTATTGGGCCCCAGTGATTCTGTGCCCTGGTGGTACAGAGCCCCAGCGATTCTGTGTCCTAAAGGTACTGGGCCCCAGTGATTCTGTGCCCAAGTGGTACTGGGCCCCAATGATTCTGTGCCCAAGTGGTACTGGGCCCCAATGATTCTGTGCCCAAGTGGTACTGGGCCCCAATGATTCTGTGCCCAAGTGGTACTGGGCCCCAATGATTCTGTGCCCAAGTGGTACTGGGCCCCAATGATTCTGTGCCCAAGTGGTACTGGGCCCCAATGATTCTGTGCCCAAGTGGTACTGGGCCCCAATGATTCTGTGCCCAAGTGGTACTGGGCCCCAGTGATTCTGTGCCCAAGTGGTACTGGGCCCCAATGATTCTGTGCCCAAGTGGTACTGGGCCCCAATGATTCTGTGCCCAATAGTACGGGCCCCAGTGATTCTGTGCCCTAGTGGTACTGGCCCCAGTGTTTCTGTGCCATAGTGGTACTGGCCCCCAGTGTTTCTGTGCCATAGTGGTACTGGCCCCCAGTGTTTCTGTGCCATAGTGGTACTGAGCACCGGTGATTCTGTGCCCTAGTGGTACTGGGACCCAGTGATTCTGTGCCCTAGTGGTATAGGACCCAGTGATTCTGTGCCCCAGATTTATTTGGCCCCAGTGATTCTGTGCCCAAGTGGTACTGAGCACCGGTGATTCTGTGCCCTAGTGGTTCTAGGACCTAGTGATTCTGTGCCCCAGGTTTATTCGGCCCCAGTGATTCTGTGCCCTAGTGGTACTGGGACTCAGTGATTCTGTGCCCTAGTGGTACTGGGCCCCAGTGATTCTGTGCCCCAGAGGTACTGGGCCCCAGTGATTCTGTGCCCAGAGGTACTGGGCTGCAGTGATTCTGTGCCCTAGTGGTACTGGGACTCAGTGATTCTGTGCCCTAGTGGTACTGGGCCCCAGTGATTCTGTGCCCCAGAGGTACTGGGCCCCAGTGATTCTGTGCCCCAGATGGTACTGGGCCCCAGTGATTCTGTGCCCCAGAGGTACTGGGCCCCAGTGATTCTGTGCCCCAGAGGTACTGGGCTGCAGTGATTCTGTGCCCCAGAGGTACTGGGCCCCAGTGATTCTGTGCCCCAGAGATACTGGGCCCCAGTGATTCTGTGCCCCAGAGGTACTGGGCTGCAGTGATTCTGTGCCCCAGAGGTACTGGGCTGCAGTGATTCCGTGCCCCAGAGGTACTGGGACTCAGTGATTCTGTGCCATAGAGGTACTGGGCTGCAGTGATTCTGTGCCCTAATGGTACTGGGACTCAGTGATTCTGTGCCCTAGTGGTACTGGGCCCCAGTGATTCTGTGCCCCAGAGGTACTGGGCTGCAGTGATTCTGTGCTCCAGAGGTACTGGCCTGCAGTGATTCTGTGCCCCAGAGGTACTGGGCTGCAGTGATTCTGTGCCCAGAGGTACTGGGCTGCAGTGATTCTGTGCCCCAGAGGTACTGGGCCCCAGTGATTCTGTGCCCTAGAGGTACTGGGCAACTCACTGACTCATGTGTAGCTCACTGGCTGCTGTATAATACAATGGCTCCTGTGTAACTCATTGGCACCTGTGTAACTCATTGGCACCTGTGTAACTCATTGGCTCCTGTATAACTCATTGGCTGCTGTATAATACAATGGCTCCTGTGTAACTCATTGGCTCCCGTGTAATTCATTGGCTCCTGTGTAACTCGCTGGCTCCTGTGTAACTCACTGGCTCCTGTGTAATTCATTGGCTCCTGTATAACTCATTGGTTCATGCACAACTCAGCGACTTCCATTATCGCCCAATTCCGCAAACCGAACGATGTCACTTTAGAAAGGATTTGTGCGCATACTAATCCAGATCTGTTACTAAACCTTGTGCGCAGCCTACAGCATCCAGTGTGTGCCAGAGATATCGAGTCCATCACGACATCTAATGGTTTCATCAAAGCCGATTTTTAAAAAAATAATAATAAATTTTTTTTTTTAAAACAGTAACCCTAAATTGTGTCTTTATTAACAAAAGACTACAAAGACATAAACAAGGGCTTGATGCACGTTAATAACTCATAAGCATTAAACAAGTAGGGTAAACTTGAAGAAAGTCAGACGAGTACAAAGACGAACAATCTAATAGTGGGAGGGGGGGGGAGGGGGGGGAAACAAGGGCGGCCAAACTCCTCCGTCATCACAGTAATGACTTGGCAAAGATTTGAACTTAAGGCGGGGGGGGGGGGGGGGGGGGGAGGGGGGTTTGAAGATGAAGAAAATGGGAACATAGAATGAAGAAAATTTGTTCATAAATATGAAAACTCTTCACTAGCTGCATGAGGGAACCATCATAATTCCTCTTGAAGGCAGATCTATTTGTATTGCCCGCTCCTAGGCCTTTCGTTCGCTGGATCGGGCTCATCAGGGAGACACGGCTGATTGTGTCTGTGCTCCTGGCGTCAAATAGAGACACGCCACAGTCCATAATACCGTGGTGTTCTCACCACCAAGGGTGCAAAAAAGAATCCAACAGCAGCCCCAAAGCAGCCAACGAAGGGTAGTAAATGAAACCAAAACAAAAGTGTGGGGAGGAAAAAAGTTGCTGAAAAAATAAAGACATTATGCAAACAGTATAACATGTAGGGACAATCTTTGGCCTACTCAATTAACAAATCATGTGAGTGAGGGGAAGACGAAGAATGGATACACATCGGGAAAAGAAGAGACAGTAGAAGGAGTGAGGGTGGGGGCTAGGAGTCTGGAAGAGAGAGAGAGAGAGAGAGAGAGAGAGAGAGAGAGAGAGTCAGTCTAGGGGGAGGAGGTGGAGGAGGGGGTGAGGGGGGGAGGAAGGGAGAGGAAAATGCGGGGAAGACGGAGAGACACTCTGATGGAAGATGTGCGGAGAGAGAGAGAGAGAGAGAGAGAGAGAGAGAGAGAGACAGAGAGGGTCCATTTGTTAAGCAATATGAGATTATAACAAACACGTTGTTTCAGTATGTCCCACTCAAGAAAAGGGGGGGGGGGGGAGGAGAGAGAGAGAGAGAGAGAGAGAGAGAGAGAGAGAGAGAGAGAGAGAGAGTTTGAGACAAAAGGTGTGATGGGGAAATAATATATTCATGAGGCAGAGGGAGTGGAAGGGTTGATATGGAGAGAAGAGACCGAAAGTGAGTATTTCAGATAACGATCTTAGCAAGTAACGTGTGGACTCATTTGAAAAAAATCAGTGCATGCATATTAGGTTACATACTTCAACCGTAGAAAGTCTAGAAGCAAAACATTGAGGAGAGAGAGAGGGGAGAGAGAGAGAGGAGAGAGAGAGAGAGAGAGAGAGAGAGTTAACCAAACTAATTTACAGCATCAGATTTCTTCTGAAAATGTTTTTATTGTTTTATGACGAGGTTTAGTCAGTGCGTTTGGTTTGGTTTGGTTGCTTTTTGTTCGTTTGTTTTGTTTTATTTTGTTTTGTTTTGGTTCTTTAATTCTTTTTAACCCAGCATGGTCTACATTACAGAGAGAGAGAGAGAATAGAGACAGACAGACAGACAGACAGTAGGCAGAGAGACAGAGACAGAAACAGACAGACAGACAAACAAAGAGACAGACAGACTGACAAACAAACAGAGAGACAGAAAAAAAGATAGACAGACATAGACGGGTAAGCAGGCAGGCAGCAGAGGAAAATGAGAGACAGACAGACATGTAAAATTGAAAGACAAACAGAAATGTAAATTGAAAGACAGACAAAAATGTAAAACTGTAAGACAGACAGAAATGTAAAATTGAAAGACAGACAGAAATGTAAAATTGAAAGACAAACAGAAATGTAAAATTGAAAGACAGACAGAAATGTCAAATTGAAAGACAGACAGAAATTTAAAATTGGAAGACAAACAGAAATGTAAAACTGAAAAACAGACAGACATGTAAAATTGAAAGACAAACAGAAATGTAAAATTGAAAGACAGACAGAAATGACAGAAATGTAAAATTGAAAGACAGACAGAAATGTAAAATTGAAAGACAGACATAAATGTAAAACTGAAAGACAGACAGCCAAGAAAGGCTCCGACAGTCTCGGATACAAAGTGTCAGAGGGCAGTTAGCATAGTGGTACATTAAAAAACATGAAGCTGAGTCAAACGGTATGATACCTTCTCAAACAAGATACTTAATAAGAAGACCCGATCTATAAAAGCCATAACAAATAAGATTCAGTGGAAAATACCCGTACGATCCAAAACCATGAGACTGAATAATCCCATAGATATTCGAACCTATTAGATTACAATAGCAATATCCCTCTAGGTATCATCCAAAGCAATCATTTTAAAATAGAAATTACCTCATTAATGGCGTCCAGAACCAACACACTGAATGGAAATGATCGCATGAATAATGGCTACAGCCATTAGATTGAACAGATGAGAACCCATCATTATACGTTTAGAACCACTTAATTACATGAAAATGACCCCATCAATTACGCCCAGAACCATAAGATTGAATCAAAATGACCCTATCAATAACATCAAAGAGCCGTTAGATTAGATCACAACGACCCCGTCAGGAACCTCCAGGATCGTCAGATTCAATGGAAATTCATCGATCAATAACGTCCTGAAGTATAAGATTAAATAAAAATGACTCTATGGTTACCGTCCAGAACTATTAGATTGAATGGAAACTACCCACTTCCATAACCTTCAGATTTAGCAGATTGAATGGAAATAACTCAATCAGTAGCGTCCATAACCATTATACTGAATAACAGTGACCCCATCAATAACGTCTATAACTATAACATTGAATAGCAATGACCCCATCAATAACGTCCATAACCATTACATTGAATAATAATGACCCCATCAATGACGTCCATAACCATTACATTGAATAATAATGACACCATCAATAACGTCCATAACCGTTACATTGAATAATAATGACCCCATCAATAACGTCCATAACCATCACATTGAATAAAAATGACCCTATCAATAACGTTCATAACCATAACATTGAATAATAATGACCTTATTGATAATGTCCAAAGCCATAAGATTGAATAAGTTTGAATGAAAATTCCCTAATAATAACGTTATGATTCATTAGCTTGAACGAAATTGATCCCCATCAATAACGTCCGGAATCATTACATTGAATGGAAATGACCCAATCAAGAACTTCCAGTACAAAGGGATTGAATGGAAATGACCCAATCAAGAACGTCCAGTACAAAGGAGATTGAATGGAAATGACCCAATCAAGAACGTCCAGTACAAAGGGATTGAATGGAAATGACCCAATCAAGAACGTCCAGTACAAAGAGATTGAATGGAAATGACCCAATCAAGAACGTCCAGTACAAAGAGATTGAATGGAAATGACCCAATCAAGAACGTCCAGTACAAAGGGATTGAATGGAAATGACCCAATCAAGAACTCCAGTACAAAGAGATTGAATGGAAATGATCCAATCAAGAACGTCCATACAAAGAGATTGAATGGAAATGACCCAATCAAGAACGTCCAGTACAAAGGGATTGAATGGAAATGACGCAATCAAGAACGTCCAGTACAAAGAGATGGAATGGAAATGACCCAATCAAGAATGTCCATACAAAGAGATTGAATGGAAATGACCCAATCAAGAACGTCCAGTACAAAGAGATTGAATGGAAATGACCCAATCAAGAACGTCCATACAAAGAGATTGAATGGAAATGACCCAGTCAAAACGTCCAGTACAAAGGGATTGAATGGAAATGACCCAATCAAGAACGTCCAGTACAAAGAGATGAATGGAAATGACCCAATCAGAACGTCCATACAAAGAGATTGAATGGAAATGACCCAATCAAGAACGTCCATACAAAGAGATTGAATGGAAATGACCCAATCAAGAACGTCCAGTACCAAGAGATTGAATGGAAATGACCAATCAAGAACGTCCATACAAAGAGATTGAATTGAAATGACCCAGTCAAGAACGTCCAGTACACAAGATTGAATGGAAATGACCCAATCAAGAACGTCCATACAAAGAGATTGAATGGAAATGACCAGATCAAGAATGTCCATACAAAGAGATTGAATGGAAATGACCCAATCAAGAACGTCCATACAAAGAGATTGAATGGAAATGACCCAATCAAGAACGTCCAGTACAAAGGGATTGAATGAAATGACCAATCAAGAACGTCCAGTACAAAGAGATTGAATGGAAATGACCCAATCAAGAAGTCCATACAAAGAGATTGAATGGAAATGACCCAATCAGAACGTCCAGTACAAAGAGATTGAATGGAAATGACCCAATCAAGAACGTCCATACAAGAGATTGAATGGAAATGACCCAGTCAATAACGTCCAGTACAAAGGATTGAATGAAATGACCCAATCAAGAACGTCCAGTACAAAGAGATGGAATGGAAATGACCCAATCAGGAACGTCCATACAAAGAGATTGAATGGAAATGACCAATCAAGAACGTCCATACAAAGAGATTGAATGGAAATGACCCAATCAAGAACGTCCAGTACCAAGAGATTGAATGGAAATGACCCAATCAAGAACGTCCATACAAAGAGATGGAAATTTGAAATGACCAGTCAGAACGTCCATACACAGAGATTGAATGGAAATGACCCAATCAAGAACGTCCATACAAAGAGATTGAATGGAAATGACCAATCAAGAAGTCCATACAAGAGATTGAATGGAAATGACCCAATCAAGAACGTCCATACAAAAGATTGAATTGAAATGACCCAGTCAAGAACGTCCATACAAAGAGATTGAATGGAAATAACCCAATCAAGAACGTCCATACAAGAGATTGAATGGAAATGACCGATCAAGAATGTCCATACAAAGAGATTGAATGGAAATTACCCAATCAAGAACGTCCATACAAAGAGATTGAATGGAAATGACCCAATCAAGAACGTCCATACAAAGAGATTGAATGGAAATGACCCAATCAAGAACGTCCAGTACAAAGGATTGAATGGAAATGATTTAATCAAGCAAGTCTAGAGCCTTCAGATTGAATGAAATTGATCCTAACAATAACGTCCAAAACCGTTCGAATGAATGTAAATGACCCAATTAAGAACTCCAGAACCATTACATTGAGTGGCAATTATCCCATCTGTAACGTCCAAAATCATTAGATTCAATTAAACCAACCCAACCAGTAACCCGAAAAGGAACGGGCACTGAGGGGTGGGGTGTCACCACTTTCCAAAACAGCCTAAAATAATCCTTTGGAAGATATCCTCAGCTTGAGCGCTACTTTACTTAAAAAAATGATTATTCCCATAATCAATGCTGTCGTTGCTGCAAGTGTTCCTCACAGTATTTCAGTGGGCAACAGAAAAGGCTTAGCAGTGCCAGTCCCATCCCCAAGTATCTTGTTGCCTGTAGAGATAGGTTTGTTTCCATTGCCTGTGGAACGCCCAGACAGCTTTTGCAGAATCTTTACCGTAAACCTGGTTACCCACTAGCAAGTGTAACCAGTGAGAGGGGTCAGATTTCCGTTCAACACTTCCCCCACAAGACACTGCTGGGGTACTAGTCATCGTGTCACTGGGAAATATCAAGCATATCCTACAAAGTTAAAGAACTGTGCCACAAACCCTAATAATCTAAACATGTTTTTTGAAGGAGCTGGGCTATCGAGATAAAATGGAGAACTACATGTTCTTCGTGGAGATGAATTATGCATGCTACCAAACAAAATGATCACCGTATAATTAACTAATACAGGGCTAATGGTTTTATTACTATTATATCTGTGTGTATATGTATATTATATTAATGCTATGTAGTGTGTATTCTCTTTGTTTTCTGTTTAATGTCGTCCGCGACCTTGGACCTTTGATAGAACAATGGGATATTGAAAAATGTCTGTGTAATTTACCTCCTTCGAATGTCATGATTCGATGGACTGGAGATGAGAATGTATGGATCGCGTTTTATACCTTGTATACTGTTTGTGTACATGATTAATTGCCAGTTATTGGAATTTGTTCGTTATGTGTGCCTATTAAAGAATCATTTAAATAAAACAAAAGAAATTATTTAAAAAAAAAAAACTGTGCCACGTGACCGATCTTGCTACGTGGCGCAAAAAAAAAAAAAGAAAAGAAAAAAAAAAAAAAGAAAAGAAAAGAAAAAAGACGCTATCAAAGATGTCCACAGTGAATTGAGCCCCCAAACTCCAGTGGTGTCAAATCTTCAAAACTTCATGTAATAAATCCGCCAAGCATGAACAAACGAATCACAAGACAAAACACATCTAGTTGCAAAGTGTGACGACTGCAGGCGGAAATCTAAACAAATCTTAAATACATGTTAGCGAACCGCCAAGAGAAACGTGGACAAACGAGTCACAAGACAAAACACGACGCGTTTCGACCTCTTAGGTCTTCTTCAGGCAAGACACAAACAAATAGTACAAAGAAAATGAGCGAATTTGTCACTTAGCTTTCTTCAGCGTTGAATCAAGACAAAACACGACGCGTTTCGACCTCTTAGGTCTTCTTCAGGCAAAATAAACAGCACTCAGGACAACGAAAATGAAGAACGAGCAATCACTTTATCTTGTCCCCTCAGTTTGCAACCTCCAGTGGTGTCGATATATTTCCTGTTAAATCCAGCCTCACGTTCCAGATTTGCTGACCATCTTTCTCACCGACTCCATCGGCACCGGCAGACGTCGCCACGCCTTCCGCGTGTTCGAGGATGGCTCCATTTTCGACAGCGCGGACGCCGATGGTGACGGTTACCTGAGTGACGTCAAAGAGAAGGAAGACATGACGCGAAAGCTGGCCGAGTGCGTGTCTGACGTCAAGGCCCGTACCATTGTGGACGCCATGTCTAAACTGGAGAAGGATGATGGGAAGCTGGCGAGAACTGGTATGCTGTGTGTGTGTGTGTGTGTGTGTGTGTGTGTGTGTGTGTGTGTGTGTGTATGTGGTGTGTGTGTGGTGTGTGTGTGTGTGTGTGTGTGTGTGTGGTGTGTGTGTAATCTACTTCGAAGGCGGAAATCAATGCAAAATTCAACAAGCCATCTTTACTTGATCACTACTACAGTAGGAGAAGAGCGTGGAGACTTAAGATCGTTCAATGACTTTTAAGTCAAACATAGTTTGTACCTCTTTTCCACTGCTTCTCTTGAAGCAAACAGAAGACGGTGCGGTTGGAGCTGGGCAGGGTCATCAGAAGTCAAGTATATCTTATGCTCTCTGCCAACAGAAGCGCGGCCTGGAGAATCAGTTAGAATGTCTTTGGGGTTGTCTGGGTGTCAAAGGCTTGGTCTGTTGTCTGGCTTGGTCTGTTGTCTGGCTTGGTCTGTTGTCAAGTTAACGTCAAGCGTAATGTCAGACTCAGTCTCACGTAACTGTGAAGGTGAAGTCGCAAGGGGAGATATCATCTTTACCATCATCTTCAGTAACAATAATGGACGTTTAGCCTACACAGAGCCTTCTGAAGCTAAAAGCGCTTTACAAGACATGCAAAAAATGTTTTTTTAAAAAGTAATACAGACAAATTACATAGTTCATTATATAGCTTACCAGAAATTTAAGACCACGCAACACATTTCCATCATTTAACTCATAGAAAAACACTGAAATGCACGCACACGCACACACACACACACACACACACACACACACACACACACACACACACACACACACACACACACACATCCTCGCCCCCAAATTAACACATGCTCGCGCACATACAAAGACATACAAAATGCAGAAACAGAAAATCTATTGGGAGCTCCCTAAAAGCTTGCCTGAAAGGATGGTTTTCAAATTCGATTTGAAGGCGGGGAGAGAGGAACAATGGCGGATAGAAAAAAAAAAGCAATGGATTCCAGACTTGGTTGACGTAGGCACAAAAGTATGTCCACTGTGTTGCTTCTTTTGATCTTAAGGGTTTGCAAAATATTCCATTGTCAGCAGAAAAGCGAAGAGTTTTGGATGGAGCGTAAGTTTTAAAAAGGTCGGACAGATAAAAAGGAGCCTTTCCAGTGACTATCTGAAAGCATAGACGGCATCATTTGTACAGAATGTTTCGTACTGAATTCTCTGGTTTTCTGGAACCCAGTGACGCTCTAAAGAAGTGACTTGATGTGCGTTGCATTTGTACAGAATGTTTTGCGCTGAATTCTCTGGTTTTCTGGAACCCAGTGACGCTCTAAAGAAGTGACTTGATGTGCGTTGCATTTGTACAGAATGTTTTGCACTGAATTCTCTGGTTTTCTGGAACCCAGTGACGCTCTAAAGAAGTGACTTGATGTTCGTTGGATTTGTACAGAATTTTTGTGCCCGAATTCTCTGGTTTTCTGGAAGCCAGTGACGCTCTAAAGAAGTGGCTTGATGATGTGCGTCGCATTTGTACAGAATATTTTGTACTGAATTCTCTGGTTTTCTGGAACCCAGTGACGCTGTAAAGAAGTGGCTTGATTGGCGTTGTCTTACCAGATCTGCAAATGACCCTGGCAGCAGCATTCTGGACCTGGTGAAGTGGTTTCGTGAGTGTCGATAGATGACTGGCAATGGCCAGTAGGGAATTACAATGGTCTAGTCTCGACAAGATGGAAGAACTTACTAGCTTTTTGGTTGCGTCAACTGTGAGAATGTATGCTGCTTTACACATAGGCCTGCTTTCATAACATCACGCTTTCAAGTGAGGTCGTCATCAAACAGAAAACCGAGATTTCGAACTGTGTCGATGTACAGTGAAATAGTTGTCGGAAGAGAAGCAGCGGTGCTGGTGCAAGCGACATTAGAGTTTGAGTTTGTTCTGTTAAGACCACGTTTTGACCTCAGCTAGGTTTTGTTTTGTTATGTTTTGTTTTTTCTTTAAAAGCCTACAAGGGCAAGAAATACAACAGAACTGAGAAAGAAATATTACGGCGTCCTCCTCTGCTAAAAAAAAAAACAGAGAGAGAGAGAGAGAGGGAGAGAGAGAGACTTGACTTGACTTGTGACTTGACTTGTGACTTTAATGTGAGGCCATCAGCCTATTCACATGAGTACACAACAAGAAATAAATCAATTTTATATAATTAGAACAAAATTTACCATGACTGCAACCAAGCATTCTTCCATGACAGTATGTAAGAGAGAGAGAGAGAGAGAGAGAGAGACAGACAGACAGACAGACAGACAGACAGACAAAGAAGTTGCCACTAATACTACAGTCCTTGCCCTGTTTCTGTGAATCAGTGATCAGTGTAAGTCTTAGAATCTCAAGTACTACTCTCATAAATGCTTGTTGCAACAGATGAGAAAAGAAAAAAAAACAAGCAAAAATTATCTTGTCAAGAGATTTTTTTTATTTGAAAAACAAAGGGGGGGGGGGGGGGTTGGGGGGGCTCTTACAACAGGAAAAAGTGAAGCATTTTCTGAAAATAGATTGAAAAGAAATTTTGTGACACAGGTGACAAGTGTGTGTGTGTGTGTGTGGTGTGTGTGTGTTGTGTGTGTGTGTGTGTGTGTGTGTGTGTGTGTGTGTGTGTGTGTGTGTGTGCATGCGTGCGTGTGTACGCGCATTTTCTGAAAATAGATTGAAAAGAAATTTTGTGACACAGGTGACAAGGGTGTGTGTGTGTGTGGTGTGTGTGTGTGTGTGTGTGTGTGTGTGTGTGTGTGTGTGTGTGTGTGTGTGTGCTGAAAATAGATTGAAAAGAAATTTTGTGACACAGGTGACAAGGGTGTGGTGTGTGTGTGTGTGTGTGTGTGTGTGTGTGTGTGTGTGTGTGTGTGCATGCGCGCTCGCATGTATACGGTGTGTGTGTGTGTGTGTGTGTGTGTGTGTGTGTGTGTGTGTGTGTGTGGTGTTCTTCCAGAATACATGCTGTTTCTGAATTCACCGCATCACTTCCCACCCGTTCCTGGACCCCGGGTGGTTTACCCGCCCCCTTTCCTACCCCTCGGCTCTCTCAAAGCGGACAGCGGATCGCTTCTTCCTCCCAGACCGCACCAGATGGGATCTCCCCGGGTATCTGGCGGTGCCAGACCCGTTGTGCCATCCAGACCACGTCTGCCACCACCCCAAGGAGGTCAACCACCCAAGACAGTCCAAACCAATCCCCGTGTGGTTCAGGGTCAAGCTAACCCAGTTGGACCATCCTCCAGCCCAGTTTTGAACCACAGCCCCGTATTTTCCAAACCAGTTGAGGGCGATGAAAACGCAGCAAGACACGTTTGGCGAATCAGGCCTGAAGTTCAGGCGGCTAGACCAGTTCTGGAACCCAAAAGGTTCCAGCAGATAATCGTCCCGTTGAAAGCGGCGCTAGACCTGCGTTGCTCCAGAGTCCAGTACCTCCACCCTCCAAACCGATCCAGAATCGGCCTGAACCAGTTCAGGCCAATGCCAGACCAGTTCAGAACAGACCGAAACCACAGCGCTTGGTTCCTCCTCGGTCCATGTTGCTGTCGGATGGCACTCGGGTGACTTTTCCTCAGGTAGGCTGGAGGCGTTAGTGTTGGGTGTTGTGAAGCACGTGATCTTGCGTTTATCGATTTAGTTTATTCGTGTGTGTGTGTGTGTGTGTGTGTGTGTGTGTGTGTGTGTGTTTAACTCAAAGCATTAACCCAAAGGACAAAAGGCTAGTCAGATGTTTATCCATCCCGCCACTTACTCATATTGCGATCATTGTCATTCCACTTCTGAACTGGACTTTGCTGCAGCAGTCTAAGAACCATTTCATACATTGCGATCGTGTTCTCAACATTTTTCACATACCTTCTCCTAACTGAACCTTTCAATTGTCTAAAAATGGTAAGCTTACTTGGTTTGATCTGCAATTTAACCTTTTTTTTTTTGTAAAATATAATCATATTCATTCATTTTCCATCCATTTTCGAACATAAGGTTACCACACATAAATACTGCAACCACATTACTTTTAACAAAATTTGTTCTAACCTTACCCTGTGCCCATCAATACATGGTCGGCCAGTTTTGACGGGTTTGCGATTTTACCATTTTTATAGCCTCATTCATTTCCTAACCGTTTCCGAAGGGAAATTCTTCCACACGTTAATACATCCTTTCTATGCTTTGGTACGTCTTAAATGTCTCACTAGTTCTGACAACCCCTACGGTCTACGTACCAAAACATGTTCTCATCCCCAGCTGATGATTTGTACCATAGTGTTCAAGCACTTCGGCTGTTTGGATGATCCCTGGAGTCTTTAAGCCAGGGTACGACGACAACAATAACAACAACGAACAACAACAACAACACAATGTAACACAACTGACTTCACCGGCCCTTTTCAGGACTGCATTTCACCGACCGACAGTAAAGCAGACCCTCAATATTGTACTGATCTGAAACCATTTCATTGCCTTGTGTTTTAAATGTATTTCTTTCCGTTTGGTTTTTTTTTTTTTTTTTTTTTTTTTTTTTTTTTTTTTTTTTTTTTTTTTTTGTTTTGTTTTTTTGATAAGCTACACTTTAACAATTGTTCTTTTAAGTCATAAAATTATTACCACACGATGACTTTTGTCGAGAAACAGGAAAGACAGACACCGTTACGATAACTACCCTCCCCCCTCACCTAAGAAATAAGAAAAAAAGGGAGGGTGGGAAGGGGGAACAGGAGGTGGTGGGTGGTCAAAGTGGCGATGGGAGGAGGGGTTGTGATGGGTGGGGGGGGGGGGGGGAGGGGGGCGTGAGGCCAGGGCGGTGGAAGGGGAGGGGTAGAACAATCTGATGCTGTCTCACACACACACACACACACACACACACACGCACACACACACACACACACACACACACACACATGCGCAAGCACGCACGCACGACACACACGCACACGTGTGCACACAGTTGCGAAAGATACATTACACATGAATTTTTTTTTTTTTTTTTTTTTTTTTCACTTTTTACCATGATCAGTATTTTTTTTACCTGATAGGTAAATCCACAGTATATAGCAAACATGTAAATGAAAAAATAATACGCCATCTTTCTTTCAATCAGAAATCGACGGATGATGTATCAATGTGACAAGCCAACCGTGTGTTCTTGGCAGGAAGAATAATCAGAGGGGGGAGAGGACAGGTGGCGGAGGGCGAGTTCCAGGCCGAGAGAAGGCGGGGTGGTGGTGGTGGTGGTGTGTGTGCGTGTGTGTGTGTGTGTGTGTGTGGGGGGGGGGTTATGTGTGTGGGGGTGGGGTGGAGGATGGAGGGTAGTCTGCATGTTTGGAGGCGGGGAGACGGGGTAGACTGGAAGAAGGGACAGGTCTTATGAACTCTTGGCCCGTCTAGTCTATGACAAGCAAGTAATACAATTTTACTAATGTCATCAAGTGTGTAACTGGTGTTTGTCATAATCTTTTTCTCGCCAATTAATGTTCTAGGTCCATAATTTTCTGTCCAATTGTTGCCTTATTTCTGTGCAAGGCTTTGTTGCTGTCTTTTTCTTCTTTACCATTTTTTAAAAAGCTAGTTTGTATATTTTTAGCTTTTGGGGGGGGGGAGGGGGGGGGAGTTGTGTACTCCTTCTTCATGATATATTTATGCTATATGTCTTTTAAGATTTGTGAATATGATTAGTTGTTTACTTACTGATTCATCTTATTTGTTGTGTTGGCAGCTACCACTGGCAGAAGACTTAGAGAGACAGAGGATCACGTCTGTGCAGACAGTCCCACGACAGACTTCTCCCCGTCAACCAGCCAACCCAAGCCCGTCACCACCTCAAGAAGCCCACTCTGCGACGCCCGCGGCTACCAAACCCCCCTCTGGTCCACACCAACTGGATGACAAGGCTTACAATTACCCTGGGAAGTTGCAAGGCCTGGTGAACCTCCCGCCTGGTCCTGTGGCTCCGGCAATCCCTGTAGCGCAACAATCATCATCATCATCTGCAAGACAACCAAATCCTGTGGATCTATCAGCATCTGCCCCAATACAGACAAATGCTGTGGAACAACCAGAATCTGTCATACCATTAAGCGCGCTGACCCAGCCACAAGCTAATGCAAGAGAGAACGTCATCAGCGGGCCAGGCTTTGTCGTTCCTCTAGATCTCTCTGATCCACCAGAACGGCAGAATGTTCCGAGTCGTCCCTCGGGTCCTAAAATTCAGCTGGATCTGGAGAACAGCTCAACCCCCTGTCTGGTTTACATCCCCTGAACCAGCCTCCTGGTTTGCATTCATTTGGATCTGTGGACGAAGAGAACTCCAAGAACAGTCTTCCGGATTTGCCTGACTACACCAACCGGCGAATCCCAGTGAGAGTTCATCACGGGAGAAACTGGAAAAAAGCAGTTCCAATGAGGAGCCATCCCGAACCACCAGCTTTCCGCTCAGCAGAAATTGGTGTTCACGCTTCTCGCTTCATGAAGCAGCCGGAAATGCCGGTGAGATCTCTCTGGCTCCCTAAAAAGTCCGTCAGCTCCGACACGGAGCTAGAAAGGCAACTGCAGCATGCTGACCAAAGGCAGGGCTTACCCCAGGATGAACTCTCCCTGAAAATCTACCACCTCATTCAACAGTCTCGCCATAGTTTGGCCGACAGGAATGTTCAACCCCATAAGAAACAAGCGATCACCAGTCAGGCGGATCAGCAGACGAGCTCTGTGAAAAGCAAGGCGCTGGATCAGCCTGAAGAAGTAGGCCTGAAAGACGAACAAAGTCGACTCGGGGCTGGAAAGCTTGGCATGACTGCAGCGAACCGCAAGATTCCAACCCCTGGGGCGGTTCAGACGCAAAATGGTCATCCAAGAGAGCAGAGTATTCAAGCGAAGGGTGAAGTTTCACAGGCAAGGCCCCAAAATGAACAAACACACAGCGACAGGATTCCGGCCTCTCAACTCCTGCACGCCAAAAGCGAAGCTCAGAGTGTTCCAGGACAACCAAACCCGAAACGGGTTCCGGAGAACCTGCGTTTAATGGGCCAGTCCAGACAGTTACACCCACGACCAGGGCCTCTCAAATTACCACACACCGACCAGAAACTACACCTCAGCAGCTCTGCTTTCCATGCGATGGCCTGAAGTGGCATCACCACCCAGTGACGTGTTCCATTAGGCCTGTGACGTCAATGTACAGTGTGATCACAGGCTGTGGTTGGCAGGCAATCTTCCCAGAACAATACGTGTTTTGCATTGTGTAATGACACTGGTTGTGATCTGACCACTGATTTTCAATGTCTTGAAGTCCAGTGTAATTGTTTTATTCATCCTTAACTTGTCTCGTTGTCAGTCGTGGTGGTGGTTGTTTTGTTTTTGTTTGGTCTTTTCCTGTTTTGAATCGTGCTATAACATTAATGTCATGAACCGGACATGTTCAGCATTAAAACTACGGCTAGGCAAAATCTTAAAATGGAAGCGGCATAAAGAATGGGAAACAACACATTAACATGCAGAGTACACTTGTCCATTCTACACGGTGGGAAACGAAAAGGAAGCGTCTGTCGCAGTCAGTTCTCCCAAAAAGACTGTCCCCCACCCACCTCTCTCCTTCGCTCTCCCTACTGTAAAAGATGTGCTTTTCTTGATTTTTTTTTTCGGAGTCAACTGTGGGGGGGGGGGGGAGGGGGGGGGGGGGATACCTCCAAATCAAGACGCAATCTTATTGAAGTCTCCATCTTCTCCCAATATGACTGGGGTTATTGGATGGTCCCAGAGTTGTACAAAGGGTTTTGCAAACCTGGCCTGATCACTCCCCATAATTCACCCTCCGATTACTGTTGTTCCATCCTTTTGTATTTTTTTTTTTTTTTACATTTCAGTGAACGTTGTTAAATATCAAATAACGTTTATGGTGAAGTGGACTGGGATATTCTTTTGATCCCGAACTCTCACAGTTCCATTCACTGATCGCTGCCAAAGGTAAACAAGGGTATAGGTATGGTGGGGGCAGTTAGCTTTAAATTTCCACCCTTTCATCCCTTGCAGAGCCCGCAATTACAATCAAATCAAACAAAACATAATACAGCAAACTGATATACCCAGATAAGTCGATAGCTTGCATCATTATGAACTTCTTGTTCCAAAGTTCGAGCCAGACTGTTCGCTTCCTTGCTGATGAACTGGCCTCTTGCCAGCTGCTCTACAGTCACGAAGGTCACACAGTCCTAGTAAAGAAATGGAATGAACAATTATACATGGACTTCTACTGTCCTAAGGGTAGTAGCCTGACAGTGTCATGACCTGGGTGTTGATTTGTCAATGCAAAGCATGTCAAAATATGACGCAAGTGCAGAGCTCTGTTGCATGTACTTGTAAAAGAGCCTATGACACTTAAGTCATGTGATTTTATCGTGAATGCAGCTTAAGGTTATGTTAAACAGTTAGCACACACACACGCATGCACGCACACACCCCACACACACACCACACGCACGCATGCACACACACACGCACGCACCACACACACACACACACACACACACACATCGATCAAAAACGCAATCTACAATAGAATCTAATGGAGCTCTTCCTTCCAGCTACCCTATTAGCTCCAATGAGTTTTTAATCCTGCCCACAAAGGTGACAGTTTTTACTATCATAACCCAACAGACCACACAGGGCTTTCTTAGGGCTGTCAAAGTCATGGGTTACCTCTTAACAATATGACATGGCAGCCAAACTACTAACATCTTTAAGACAGATGAGACTGGGCTGTGCTATGAACACTAGCTAGTCCACCCATACATTAATGCAAGCTGAACATGATTGCAATGAAATATTGACTGCATATCTTCCCTGCATATCTTCCCAACAATGTAAGCGGAATGTTTTGGTGCTATAAAATGGTGAAGAGTTGAAGCAAAATTTGTCAACATTTCTGACCTTATACGAGTTGAAGCAAAATTTGTCAACATTTCTGACCTTATACCCTTTATCTGGACATTAGCGGAACAGAGTGAAAAAGGGACAGAAACAAGGCTGAAGATTACCGCTTTGGAACCCTCTCTCTCTCTCTCTCTCGCACGCACACACACATACAAGTAATCTATTCATGTGTACACACATGCACCCACCCACCTGCTGCCCGCACACACACACACACATAGCGCGCACACACACACACACACAAAGCACACACACACTCACACACACACACACTACACACACATAGCACACCAAAACACGTGCAGCACAGCAGACACTTTCACCACGTAAATCACAGATGGAAACGTTCTATTTCACGGCCTTCAGATCACACCAGGACACAGGACAACATCACATAATCAGAACAGGCCTGGTACTCTCTCACAAAGGAGCCTCACACCCACGGGTTAAAAGCAAAGTGTAAACGCTGTCAACTGTCAACATACTGTCAAAACCACAAAGTTGATAATATCTGCTGCATACCTTACTCTTAAACCAATATTTCAAGGTCAAAGCCACAAAGTTGATATCTGCTGCATACCTCATTCTTCTCTTAATTTACATTACATTTCACTCGTGCTGAACTCCGCTACTTTGATCCTTTAAAACAGCATTTGATTTCTGCATCATTTCAATGTTATTTATGACCCAGTAAACAATAGGGAGAAGTGGGGGGGGGGGGGGGGGGGCAGGAGGGGGCATATTTGGGCAGTTACCATATCAGAACTGATCTCATGCATGTGTGTTAAAAAAGAAACGCTCATTGTTCTAAATCATATCCGATCTCATGTATGTGTGTTAAAAAAAAAAAGAAGGCTAGCTGTTCTAAATATGCTGAAAACGACTTAAAAACCAGAGCTATTTTCCACAAAATCTTAGACTAATTGAAAAATAATTATCTAAGAAACTAACACACACACACACACCCACACACACCTAGTGGAAATCCTTCATGGAGTGTGCTGCGAAGTGCTAGTGTCTCAGGTCAGGCAACTCCCAACATTCACGGTTCACACTCCTCACATGGTATGCAGCACGCAGCCTCATCACATTACCAAAGATTAGAGTGTGTATAACACATTAACAGGTACGCCCTGTGTGTGTGTGTGTGTGTGCGATCCACACACACCTGTTGCTTCTTTGCAGTCGCACGTAGCACAGTTGAAATTCTTTCAGGTTTGGACTGATAGGAAAGTGTGTTATCTGTTCTGAGTTCCGTTACCCAGCATTATGGTGAATTCTCATGAAACAAACCAGTACAGTGTCCCAACATCAAACACAAGCATGCACTGTGTAAATTGTTTGACCTGTTTCCGTTGCAAGATTTTATGGTATATTGGTGTTCACTTCAGATTTGTCTTGGTTATTCCATTTCTTCTGTTGGCTAAACCATGCCATGGAAACCTTCAAGTGACAATAAAGCACGTCTCTACTTTGTTGCCGTACTCAGAGTAGAATGGGTTTGTCCATGTACCAGGTAGATAAGTGATCAAGGTGGTCAAATACTCAAAAGTTCTGGCAAGCTTAACAGCACAAAAAATGTAGTATATACGGATTACAAACTTATTCACAGGAAACATGCAATCAGTCACCAGACATTAAATCGATATGAAATACCTTTTGCTATCTACAGCTAGGTAAAAGTCACTGTGCTAGAGAGAAAGAGAAAAGCACACACACACACACAGCGCACACACACACCAGTATCTACCTTGCAGATACATACATACATATATATTTATGTATATATATAATATATATATGTATGTATGTATGTATATATATGTATGCATGTGTGTGTTGTGTGTGTGTGTGTGTGTGGTATAGCTGTCTCTCAAAAAGAATAGACAAAAAAGGGAAAAAATCTATATTGTGCTTAAGTTATTACTCCAACATATTTATTATAGCTTGTTGGTGGGAGGGGAGAGGCTGCCAAAGTTTTAATTTCCGCACACTACCACTGACTTAAACTAACATAAGACTGTATCACACCAATTGCATCTCAGCATTCTGGTGTTGAATCACAGACATGTCTCTCACTCAGCAAAAGGACTGGCCTCACAGAGGGCAAGGATGCATGTTGGGAGAGTTCCCCAATCCTGAAACTGAACGGAAGCCACCCCATCAAACCTGAAATTTGGATTGTGATCTTCCCCGAAGATAGAGTATGGCTGCCTTAATGGCAAATGGCAGGATTAAAAAACGGTCATACAGACAAAACTCCACTCCCTTTGTTGAGTAGATGGGATTCATCCTTGCCTGTCCATCTAGGGAGTGTCCGCAGAAGTATCAGCCTGCGTACACAGAGGAAGAAGAAAAAGAAGGATTGTGATCATCCCACCAATCCTGAAATTTATCACTGACCTGCGATGGAATCCTGAAAATGTTCTGGAAACTTATCAGGTATTGGTACGTGTTTGGTATTATTTAGCATTGCTGCTTGTTAAAAATCTCTCGTTCATTATCCCAAAGTTTTGCACTAAAGGTGATCTCAGCACAAACTTTTATATGTAATGGATCATTTGCATGAGCAGCCAACAATTTCTCCCCACTAGCTGAAGGGGTACTTTGAAATTTGGTTACTGGGCATGCATTAACATGCATAATAGCAACATCAATCATCTGACACTAGACTTACCTACGATACCTGCACCTGACCATTCCATGAATCCATCGTCGCCGAGTTTGTCCACAGTATCTATACCCATTAAAAGTGATTTTTCACATGGTTTTTGCAGATTCGTTGAAGGCTGTCAAAAGATTGTTTTGTAAAGTACTTCATCCTTTATTTCTTTCCTGCATTTCTTGACTGTCTTTCCTGTGTCTGGATTGACAGGAAGCTGCTTAATCAATCTGAGACTCGTTGGTACCTTCATGATTGAAGTTTCAATAATCGAACAGAGCAACAGAATTTTTCTTAAAGATTTTACAATAAATTATTTTTTCCGAAACATTTATTCTCTATTTCACTATGCATCATAAAATGAAGGACATTCAAGATAATGCAAGGAGAAAATATCACGCTTCCAAAGTATCTAGCCAACAGAAAGCATACCGACAAAATTTTTTCAAACAAGAGACTGCTCAATCTTCCCAATCCAGAGACAAAAGTTTTCCACATTTTACTGATCCAGACTTCCAATTTAATCCAGAAGACTTGCACCTCTGCAAAGTGAGTACAGCCACTCCATGAATCAGCTCAGGCTACACAGAAGAGAGCTATTCACTGGGTTCTACCAATTCCACTTTGAGGTTGGTTATAATTTATTTCAGGTCATTCCCTTGAACAGAAGTGGACAGACAAGTCTGAACAGTTGACAATCCAACAGCATACTTACACATCATCCATGTACCATATGTCATCCACATTCATTACTTCAAATTGTCCCATAGGAGGAAGTTCTCTGATGGGACATTAGGTTTGGCACTGAAGATCATGAATCAAGTAATTATCAGTACACCATTCCATGCGCTCTTCCAGATGCTGCTCACTGAAGCACAAATGTGGACAGACAAACACACTCCCATTTGTGGCTGAGAAATGTGTAAACAGAAACAAAAAAAGTTCGCTCTCTTTCAAAACTTATTTACAAATGCCATGATTTTTACAACGTACAGCACTGTACATAATAATATGCATACATGTGAGAAATCAAAGCAAGCAACTCGCACACAACAAAAATCAATATTAATGAAACAAGTTCATGGAACAATGAAAGAAAAAAAAGATCACATACAACAGACTTCAATCCTTGAAGTTACTATCCATTAGTCAAAGGGAACAAACCACACACCTCAGGGTCTGACATTCTCACATTTGGTTGTCTACCCTGTGCCAGAGCACAGCTGTGAAACACTCTGGGTTCCGGAGAAATGATCTGCTTGATGTTGGCGATCAACAGGGCCTGAGGACATGGGTAAGGGGGGACACACATGAGTGTTCTTGCTATGGGGGACAGAAGGGTAGTGAATGTAATTTACGCCAAACAAGTAAACATTTTTTAAACACATTTTGCAAAACCATAGGATCAACATAAAAAATTAAGATCACAGATGTCCAATTGGGTCAATATACCACACTCACAAAGCTTGAATACAAAGCAACTGATAATTCCTTTCACTGAGCGCTATGTGATGCTAAGGCAATGTGAGAGGTTGCAAAGTCACTCTGATGATGATATCAAGGCTTTCAATAGCTCACTTGGAGGAAGGAATCCATGAACTCTCTTGGATGATTCCAAGAACCCCTAGATTAATTTCAGAGGGTCTTTGGTCCCGCAGAACTGCTATGCACATATGCACATACACATGAGCATGCACCCACACACAGATTTCTGGGCCACAAAATGTTCACATACATAGATCTGCTATGAGCTTTCTGTATCTTTTTTTTTCAGTCTTCTTGTTTAGCAGCCTGATGTGGTACCTACTCATCCTTCACAAACATGAAACTGAAGGAAATCATGAGATTCTGGCAATTATGAGACTGGAGACAATCCTTTGAGGAAAAGAGTCTCTTTTAACAAGGGGTAGAAAAGTCATTTGTAATAGCGACAGTGACAGACTAAAGCAAAGATCTGCAAACACTACCACACTCATGTTTTCTTACATCTTTCCAAATTCATACTCAGAGGGAAGGTAATTCACACAAACACACACACACATGCGCGCACACACACGCACATACAAACACACACACACAAACGTACACAGAAACTAAAATTGTATCTCTGGAACATATTATGGCTCTCAGAAAACCAATCATAAGTTGCTGTCTGATTCTATGCCCAACTGACCACATTTTCGCTCTTTTATTGCAACAGTCCGGAGCAGCGATGCGCACCAATGCTTTCCCATCCAATGTCTCAATGTACAAACAGATCCAACACAAATCCATCCAAACAAGTCAAACTACTCCAGGTTCACCTGCACAACTACAGATGACAAAAATCAAGATTGCCCATGTTCCAGCCAGCTGTAGACTGCTCTCTTTGGTTTACCAAAGCCAACTAAGACAAGAACTGTGTTACACCTCTATACACAGTTTACTTCTCCTCTCACACTGCGTCATCTCAAGCACATACATACAACATTCATCCATGCTCAAACACATTCAATTTTTAATCACAAAACATATTCACACTAACACACACACACACACATCATATATACATATATATACAAATGCACTTTAAGTTTCAAAACCTGTACAGAAGCAAGCTGATGAACTTAAGCACTCTCTCTTCAACTATAAACAAACATGTCTGATTTTCTGAAGCACCACTGGATTTTTATCATACACAACATGAAAGGAGAGTGACGCAAACAACAGCGACACACAAGCATTCATCCCCCAAAACACAGGCAAGCAATATGACTCTACCACAATCGCCATCACTGGTCTTGCTGGAGATGCATCACCTTTCAACGGGAGATACAATCCATCAAGCCTATGGCTGGACACTGCCCTCTTTTGATTTCTCTTGAGACTAAGATCAGACAACACACACACACAAGCTACTGACCCGAAAGATTCTACACTTTCAAATCTGTAAGCGACATCCTTTTTCCTGGAAGCACTTGCTTCTTCACGTATTGAAAGTCCCACAACACACAGCTGATACAGAGACCAGAAGACCATCTCTTCGTTCCCTGTTTTCCCTATACTCTGTACTGAACATATCTCAACTCACAAAGTTTTGACTGCGTGTTGGCATGGTGTCCCAGGTCTCTTCCCAATGACCATCTGCCTGCTAATCATCCAGAATGATGCACACCGAAAGGTCAGCAAGGACCATGACTACTGAAGGGGCAACCTCTAACAATATTGTCCGCTACGCAGAGTATTCGTATGTTTCTCCTCAAATACTGGCATCCAGGGATCAAGAATTCACCCTCCCTTTCTGAATCTGTGTGGAACGCCATTCTACTTGTTGTTTTTTTACTGAAGCAACAAAGACAAAATGCCTCAACGTGCATTGATAAAACAATATGGAGCGAACTGCCCAAGTGACAAATGTGGTCCGTGTAACAGTCTGATCAACTCATCAGTCTACTGCTTTCCTGTGAACTGGCCCATTGTGACCACACAATGGCAAGGCAAGCATAAGAATATGTCCTACTGTTTACAGCTCAGTGAACCATGGATGCCACATCAGGGCTGCCAACACATCAGAACAACTAGGTTCACATCAAGAGCAAAGGTTACAATCCAAAATAAACTCCATTTCTAAAACTAAACAGACTGAGCTAAAAAAAAATTTTGTTCATGATCTAAATGTGTAGCTATCAAATCTTACACTGAAAAATGTCTCTTTCCTTCAACAGCAACAACAACAAAAAAAAGTCACATCAATAAGCACATCTCATAACAAAATTATTGATGGAGTCCGCTGTATATTGCTTGTACCTTCATGGAGTCTGCTGTATATTGCTCGTCTCCACTCTCTATCTCTCTCTCTCGCTCTCATGCATACACACGCACACAAACACATGTATATAAACACACACACACACACACACACACACACACACACATTCAATAAAGAGCTGTCTAAGGCTGTAAGGTTCGGCACACAGGGCACACAATGAGGCCTCCTTGCCTTTCAAAATGTCAGGAACATTGTGAAAGGTATGACCACTGTGCAGCCTGTGCAAGACTTTTTTCTCTTTACACTGTCCTGAACACAGATCTGAAAGTGTCAACCCTCAGTTTCTGAGCTCCGTTCCTCTGGGCAGTGGTCTTTGGCATGTGTTTGGACTTCTGGTTTGAGACCTGAGGATGGGATACACATTTCCGACAATTTCTTGTTTGTGGAACTGTTGGCAAGTTGTGTGGAAAACTTGCTGCCTTAAATGCCAGCGTCACCCGAATCCAGGCAAAAACGATACATTAGCAAACACAGAGGAATACAGTTTGGGGTATTCAAAGAGAACAGGATGGATAGCATTATGGCAATGGCTGCCAAAGCAGAAACGGAATCAGAAAGATGGAAATTCTTTGTGCTCAGATGGAGAAACTGTTTCAGTGGCACTTGAGCAAGCGACTGACCCAGCATGACAAAGTCTTTATTAATGAATCATGAGACTGGCTGATAATGGCTTTTCTATTCACTCATGGTATTTGTATACAAATTTTTATAGTTTAAAAAGCAAACAAACAAAAAAAATACAGAAACAAACAAAAAAAACCACAACAAGAATGCTTACGGATTAACGGATGAAAAATTAATACAAACTACACCACACTTTCTAAAAGACTGAGATTCATCCCAAGACCGGAATATTAATCACTTAGTCAAACTGACAAATGTGAACAGAAAATGGTGGACACACAGAACTTTCATTTCCATGGTGAAACAAAAGCAAGTAAAACAACTTGTTCTTTGCTTTAACACTTCACCTTGCATACATGTACTCAAGAAGCAGAACAGAACAGAACTGAAACTTAATAAACACAAAAAAAAAGAAATGGAAGCCACTTTCCTTGTTTACTAGTTACTGTTAAAAAAGAAATGGAAGCCACCTTCCTTGCGTACTAGTTACTGTCATCTTTCTGGTTATCTTCAGGCTTCCTTTCCCATCAACCGCATCAAGGTGACCAGCATTTGTTCCTGTGTGTCTGCAAGTTCTGTGTCACAATGTCAAAGACCAAAAGCCTGCACCAATCATCAATCCATGTCTGTGGTATCCATCCATGTCGTCTGCTGTTCGCCTGTGCAGGCCTGGGATACACTGGCAAGCCTGAAACTTCTTCTTTTTTTCCGGAGCGAAGTTTCCAAGGTTCTTCTGTGTGCCTCTGTCTGTGTCCTAGCTAATTCATGACTGCAAACAGCACTGGTTTTTGTTATGACGCATACGTGTGCTTGTTTCACCAAGGACGCAAGTATCCCCCCCCCCCCCCCCCCCCCGTTTCTCAGACCAGTAATACTAACAAAACTTTTAAAACAAAAGTCAGTCGCTTGTCGAGCTCATTTTGTTTTTTTTTCCACAGACAATGACAAGGGACAGAACTTCACAATAAAAACAGCTGAATAAAGTAGGGCTAAACAAAAGTCACAGTTCCTTTCAATCAAATGCAAGTGGCGTGCTTTTCTGGTACCTTCCATGATTCATCCATCGCTTCATATGCCTTCTCAAGTTCAAAGTAAGTGGCACTGGAAGACTTGAAAGCTCACAAACAAAACCAGAATCCTACAAGCTTTACTCTCAAAATCATGTGGTTGCTTCTTTCCTGCAAAATATCACAGTGAAAAATTATATGGTCCATGATTTCAAAGAAAAAAAAAAAATGGCGTCAGAAGAATTCATTAGCACAAGAGAGGAGTGATGGTTGAGGTGAGGAAGACAGTTCTCAAAACAGCCGTACATCATGAAGGTCAAGAAGAAAAAAAAAAAAAAAAAAAAAACAGTAGCATTTTCTGAAATGGAAATAATATATAGGGAAAAGAAGAACAGTAATTATGTTCTCAGATGAAAATAACTGCACTGTAATTAACTATGAAGCGTAGATGAAGCAACTACGGGAACTTTCATCAGCAGTCATCATTTCCATACTGTTCCATACTCTCCTTCACCGACTCTTCACAGGCACCGATGGAAGAGATGACCAGACACAGATGTATTCCAAGCAGTTGGAGACATCACTGTTCTTGTTGTCTCATCCTTCAACCAATCCAGTGTTCAGGTCAGAGTTGATGGGTTGTCACGGTGGAACCGTTCTCCTCAAACAGATCATTAAAATCCTCGATCAGCTTCTTCCATCGAAGAAGACGCCTGATTTGGCAAATTTTTAAGTTTCCTGAATTCTTTTTTGTTTTGTTTTTTGTTCATCAGCACTATCCCCTACCAAACACATACTCATTCACAATTTCTCTTTCTGCTTTTCTTCCATACACATACACACACACACACACTCTCTCTCTCTCTCCTTTTCTCCTCATGACGCTGCAACACTCAAAAACACTCAGAAGCGCACACACCATTTTACATTCTTCTCTACCCAGTCCTATGTTTAGACGGTCAGTGTGTCACTTGCATCACCAGAGGTGTGAGTCATTCTGTAGCATTTTGACCACACCCACTCCCCCGCCCAACCTCCGGTAGTTCATTCCTCCCACAATGCGCCAGCAGTTGAGCTCAGGGTCGTAGATTTCCACTGTCTTCAGGTAGGTGGTGCCGTCAAAGCCCCCTATTGCCATGAGCTGTCCGTTCACCACTGCCAGACCCACCTGACAGGAAACATCAAGTGTTCTATGATTAATCATCATAACGTCAAAAATATCATGCATGTTCACAATGTTCCTCTTTTTAAGACCAGTCACTGTGAAAGTATTACTGAACAGTGATTATGTCATGGGGAAAAAAAATAATGAATCTGACTAGGAGTATTAACATAAAATAAGCACCAGCCACCGTGGTGAAGTGGTTAGCGTCGCGGACTCCCGGCTGGGAGGTCGTGGGTTCAAATCCCATCAGAGTCGTGGGTTTTCTGCCCCGACCGGCTCCTACCCAGAGTTGAGTTTGCTGCGGACTCAGCTGGGAAGACTGGGACCACACAGCCGAGTTTCATCCACTTAATGGATGCGTTTTTGAGAGTGTTGCTCAAATTTCCTGACCAACACTGCAGGTGCCTGTATCTCTCGGGCCTGGTTGACACCGGGATATATTATGAAAGGAAGCGTAGAGTACAGCCCTGTCATGTAGTCTCAGACCGAAATGGAAATGCGTAGCATCATCTTAATCATCCTCATTCTCATCGATCAGCATTAACAAAAAAATGACTCAAATTCTGTGGCCCTTCATGCCCTGCTCTCATGGTGACCTCAGTTTCGATGTCCTCTCCACGTCTGTGGCCTTGGTTTGGTTCCGTCGGGGTCACCGGTATTGGCGAGTCCATGGGGGCTGTCGTTGGACGGACATGGTGGCGCCCTCCGGAGGGAGAGCTCACTCACGCTGGCTCCACGACTAAGCAATTATTGTCATCAGTAGGGGGCTTAGTAGGTGGTGTCCTGCATATGTTAGATCAGAAAAGGTGCCACTGAACACCACCGAAGTGACTCGGCAGCAGTGCAGTGTCTTCTCCGGTGGGTTGCCTCTTGACGACTTGACATAGACTACTCCCTGTGGATTGTCGGTCCGGGGCTGCGGCGGGGGCTGACCAGGCTGTGGCTGTGGACGGGGTGTCGGAATGAGCAGCATGTGTGCACTGCCTCTGAGGTGGTGCAGAGGTTGGGACAGCAAAAAAAAAAAAAAAAAAAAAAAAAAAACCCATAAAACAAGCACTGTAACTTTCCCTAACAGATTTCAATAAACTGTCTTGGATTTGTTTTCGCTCCCTTATATCCTCGTATTATCTGCGAGCACGCTGATGGGAACATTCTGCAGTACTGATCTAAGTTATTCACTTGATGTTGCTTTACAGTTCCTTTCATCTTGCCACAAATGGAAACTATGACCTTTCCAACTAACATCATCACAATGACACCATTCAATATTGAAAAAAAAGAAGTGTTCATCTATAATATATGCTAGTCAGGTCACATTTCGAGTCACATGTCCTTCAGACATAATCCATCCCCCCCCCCCCCCCTCCTGCTCACTGCCCCCCCCCCCCCACCCCTAGACTTACCCCACTCCTCCTGGAGGTCATGGCCACCACAGGCTGCCAGGAGTTGGACTGCGGGTTGTAGCGCTCGGCACTGCTCAGTTCCGTGGTGTCGTCGCGGCCCCCCACAGCGTAGATCATGTTGTTGAACACTGCCACGCCAAGGTGCTTGCGCCGAGTCCCCATGGAGGCCACCGAGGTCCAGCGGTTGTTTCGGGGGTCAAACCTCTCCACTGCAACAGTCCAACGTTCAAACACACAATACTGAATATGCCCATCTTGCACTGAATTGGAGAATATAAGTGATCATGCTCGTTCTTCATTTTCGTTGTCCTGAGTGTTGTGCATCTTGCCTGAAGAAGACCTAAGAGCTTTGTGACTTGTAATTTGTTTGTTCATGTTAACTGGCGGTGTTATTTCAAATACCTCTGAAAATATGTTTCAATTTCCATCTGCAGTCACCTCACTTTGCAACTAACTTCAACCGAAAAGTATACCTCAAGAGGAAATAACCCTCCTTGGCTTAAGGCTTTGTCAGGCCAATTGACATAGGCTAGCACACCAAGGCTACATCAAAATGTTGTTATGCTCTGCACAGTTATGTGGAGATTGTCTTCAGTTGTGACAAGCTCCTAGCATAACATTATCAGCCTCCAAAATCCCCCGAAGTCGGCGTGTGGCTGCCCACGTGGCAGGGTAATCAAAAACCGTCACACACATAATGTTCTCATCCCCAGCTAATGCATTTCTACCATAGCGTTCAAGTACTTCGGCTGTTCGAATGATCCCTGGAGTCTTGTAGCCAGGGTATGACAACAACATCAATAGGAAATAACCATCAAAAACTATATCAGATACGTATTTTAAGAGGGAATCAACAAGTAATCAAAAATTTTATCTGTAGTTCACATAAAGGAGACATTACAAATTATGAACTTCCTAAGAAGGGTTCATTTTGCACAAAAACAAACAGTTAAAAACTTCATTACTTGGGTTCATATCACAAGGAAATGCGCTTACTTTTATGCATTTCATCAGTAGACTTCAAGTCATGTGGAAATCAGTTACAAATATCATCACAAGAGCTCAAATCAACTAAAAATGAATTACATCTACATACTTCATCTGAAGATAATAACGAACAAGTGCGCAACTCTCCCATGACGAAACAGTAACATGCCCATAACTCCAAACGAATGCTGCTTACAACATCAAATCACCCAGCAGAAATACCAACACAGGGCACACAGAACAAGCAAGGAGCTCTCCCCACAAAAAGATGTTCCCAGCTTGCCCATAAACCCTGTACCTTACAACTGGAGAAAATGAACAAACACAAATTAACATTTATGCAAGACTGGCACAGCCTTTTTGGTCTTGAGCATACTCAAAAAAAACACATGGATGAACAGCAACAATCACAGGCATCCGGTTTGATGGGTAAGAAAAGAAATCTTAAAGGAGGTAAGGAATACAGTCAAACAATCATGTGAATGAACAGTAATAAATACAGGCATCTTCAGTTGATTGGTACAAAAGCAAATCTTAAATGAGGCAGGAAATAGTAAACAGTAATCAACGAATACGCCGGTAGCTCCTACTCTCATGATAAAATAATTAACGCCCACGACTCTGGCAGGGAATAACAAGATACAAAGCATGTAAACGTACTCCCAGTTTATCTTGAATATGCGTGAGATATTCCACAAAGAGGAAAAACCGTTCTGGGCCATTATAGCCGTTAGTAATGGCTATTCTGGTAAACATCAGCCATCACTGTGATCCATAATGAAAATACCTACAAATTTTCAGAAAGATCTGCCAAGTACTTTCTGAGATTTTCCATAAAGAAGAAAAACCATTATGGGCCATTATAGCCATCAGTAATGGCTATAACGGTAAAAATAAAACATCGGGCATCATCTGTGACCCATAATGAACATACCTACAAATTTTCAGAAAGATCAGCCAAGTACTTTTTGAGATATTCCATAAAGAAGAAAAACTGTTATGGGCCGTTATAGCCATTAGTAATGGCTATAACGGAAAAATAAAACATCAGGCATCATTCGTGACCCATAATGAACATACCTACAAATTTTCAGAAAGATCCACCCAGTAGTTTTGTCTGGAGCGAGTGGAACACATTTTGACCACGGACAGACGGACGGACAGACAGACAGACAGACACACAGACAGCATTTCATCGTTCCCATTGTAAAGTACTCCCTGCTCTATAAGAACTGGGAGTACAAAAAAAACAGCAATCAATGAACAAGTGGGTAGCTTCTGCTCTCATGACAAAATAATTAATGCCCACAACTCCAAACGAATGTTGCTCGTGACACAAAATCACATACAAGAAATGCCAACAAAGAGCACACAGAACAAGCAGACATCCAAAAAAAAAAAAAAAACGTTCCAAGTTTGCATATACACCCTGTACACAACACACAGACACAGCAACAACAGAATAAATGAACAAATGCAAATTATCATTTATTCAAGATGGGTACAACCTTTCTGGTCTTTAATATTATAGTCAAACAGACACACAGATGAATGGCATCTCATACAGGTAACTTTGGTATGATTGAACGAAAGAAAATCTCAAATCAGGCAGGCAATAGTTAACAGTAAATGACAAACAAATGGCTAACTCTTGCTCCCATGATGAAATGATTACATGCCTTCGAACTTCGGCTGCCGTCTTTGAGATGACCATCAAGCTGTGAACTGGCATTTATGTTACAAATTGATTTTGGAGTTTGAGAAATGTTTGAGACTACAGTGGTCCATTATGAACAAAACAGACAAGTGCACAGCAAACTGCATCTGTTCCTTTTTTTTTTCCACACAAATTTGAATTGATTTGGACTTGTATGATTTTTTTTTTAATAATTTTTTTCAACATTAACCCTGTTTCATGTTCATTCTAAGTTCATTTGGAGCTCTACAAAAGCAATTTTGTATTGAAGGGTTAATTTTGCAATCCACGAAACTGAATGAACTATCCACTCTCCCATCCCCTTCACCTGTGTTCAAAGGACAGGTACCATCGCTGCCTCCGACAGCGTACAGGTAACCTTGCAAGACGGCCACTCCTACTCCCAGTCGTCGAGTGCTCATGGAAGCCACTTTACTCCACTTGTTGTTCTGAGGGTCGTATCTGCAACACACCATGACTATCATGTGGACAAGTAGTAAAGTGTGTCCAACACACTCAGCAAGTACTGACAAATATATCAGGAACATCCCTTTGCTGGAGTGCATTCCAGCACCTTAGGGAAGAGTTTCAATTCTGGACACTGAACTGCTGCCGTCCTGGTGCTCCTGAAATTCATACTAAAGAAGAATGCTATCCAGGGTTCCTACAGACTCCCAAGAACAAAATTCAAGGAGTTTTCAAGGTTGCTGTTTTTTTTATTATTCAAGGCTACAATACATGCATAAAAAATTGATAAAGTTACAAATTATCTCCCTTGGTTAAATAGCAGACGACAATTTGGGATCGTGACGATGTTGTAAAAATTTGTTTTTAAATAATTTTTCATCAACCTGAACGCAGAAAAATCAAACTGCCATTTCTTTTTGCCACATAAAAATTTTTTGGAGTTGATGGCTTAATTTTCAAAGGTTTTCAAGGAGGTTTGGTCAACAGAACCACTTTCTATTGATTTTCAAGTGTTTTCAGGGCCTTGAAATTCGCTCTCAGAAATCATAAAGGTTCAAGGAGTTTAAAGAAGCATACAAACCCTGCAACCCCAAGTTTTAGATAAGCTGTTTATTGATTTTAAAGTAATCTGCTTTAAAAATACATTCAAAACAATGAGTACTAGTATGCTGCTGAAATACTGTTAAAAAAAAACCAACAAAAACCCTCAAAGTGGCAGCCTGTTCAGAAAGTGATATAGTAACAAATAGCTCTCTCTCTCTTTCTCACTTTTATTATTCCTGAAAACAAAATTAAAGAACAGAAAAGACTTTTATTATACCAGTCTTTTACATGACATACTAAATTACATGTGTAAATTTTTAAAAGAAAACAAACTAAAAAAAAAGTCATCGTATAAAAGAGATATTATTATATCATGTGGCCTAAAACATGAAAGGAGTCCAAATTCCTTACATTCAATTTCTAAGTACAGGATCTTTGTTTTCTGATGGAAGGTAAGTTGGCTTAAAGTTTGAACAAAGGTAACTACACACTTTCACAGTTAGTTTTACAGTTGCTCTTTCTGTAATCAGAAGTGAAAAGTCAGCTAATGCTCATAACTTTCACGCATAATACAAAGCAATAAATTAACATTCAGCAGGTTTCTTTAAGGTAAAGACAGACCTTTCCACATAGTTGAGACATGAAACGCCATCCTGTCCACCCACAGCGTACAGGAAATCACCAAGCACGGCCACTCCAACGCTTGTTCGACAAGAACTGGTGGGGGCCACGTCGCTGCTCCACTGGTTGGTGTGAGGGTCATATCTGCAGTTTGTGTACACACGAGAGTACACAGATGAATCAATGAATGAGTTACTACACTGCAAACGCATAACACCTAATGCACTAAAAGGGCATGCTCAGAACAGCAACTATCTAATTTCTACAAATTCTGAAATGTAACATTCATGTCAACAGAATCACATGCCCAAGAGAACATGAGTTGTTCGACAATATAACAGATTTCTTTTTCTTGTGCTATGTCCAGACTGCCACAATGCGTAAAGGTGCAAAAGAAAGTGGTCTGAGAGTCACCAGGTAGCTGATCACCCCAGTCCATCCCCATTCTCCCGTCCCCGCCTCTTTCTGTGTACACGCGTTCGTGCAGACGTTCAGACAAATACATGAATGTTCCTGCAACCATTCAATGGGTACTTGAGGGAGATTGTATCTCAAGCACAGGCCACTGAAATGGTGTGATGAACACAGGGGTGCTAGTTACCAAGAGTATGACAATCTGAAACCTTTTCTGTTATCTGCGCAAAATTTCAAAGAAGATCTCCTGCGGGAACTTAAGTAACAAAATCCGTACAATGAAAACAAATACGTAAGTACATAACAAACATTTTATTTTTGAAAAAAAAAAAAATTACAAACTTTTTACAAACTTTTAAAACCCAATTCGACTTAACTTCTAGTCATATGTACCTAACACTGCTCATAAGTCAATTTAAATACAATACCTGCATATAACCTTACCTTCATTTGAGAGTAGGAGTTATACGCACTGGTCAAAAGCACAATTCACTCATCACGATGGCACTATTTGTTGGGTCCAGTTTTCAAGTACCTCTAAATGACTAAAATTTTGCCATGGTTTAGTCTTTGAATCCATGCCAGAAACTAACTTCAGTTATGAAACAGCATCAAATTTACAAAACCAACCCAAATCAGTTTTAACAGACTTTAACAGTCTTAAATACAGAAGAAAAAAAAAAGACTTCTGTTTCACCAAACTTTTAGGGACTGCTGGAATATTCGGCACCCGTCTGGGACCCCTATGAGAAACAGCACAAGGTGAAGATAGAAAAAATTCAGAGTAGGGCAGCCCGCTTTGTGCTTAACCGCTACCAACGTACTGCCAGCGTTACCAACATGCTGCAGACTCTAGGTTGGATGTCCCTTGAGAACAGAAGGAAGAAAGCAAGGCTCCCCATGTTCTATAAAATCAAGAACAACTTGGTCAGCTGCCCAAGGTTAAAACAGCAGCTCCATCCTCCCAAGAAGAGAGAGCGTCGAAGTCACGACCAGCAGTTTAATCAACTAGCTGCAGACACCGACTACTGGCTAATGTCGTTCCTCCCAAGAACAATTGTGGACTGGAACTCCCTCCCCCAGGATACTGTTGATGCCAAAACCCTGACACATTTGTGTCACGGGTCAACAGGCGTCTTCAGTAGATTTCTACATAAAGCTGTCTTGTCATGTGCATGGATGAGTGGAAGGATGTTGCGGGCCTGAGCTGCTTAATGCAGCCTGGGGCCAGCTAATCCATAGTAATGGATGAAAAGTGACCGTGGTAGCCTGCTGGCAGCTCCGCACTTAGCTTTTACCTTTTGTGTTTTGCTTTTTTGTGTGTGTGTGTGTAGGCTAGTGAGTAGGTAAGTTAGGGGTGGGGGGTGTCACTTTGTGGTATGAATGTGTGTAATCTCATGTTTATGAAAAAGGAATTAGAATAGATTGGGTTGTTTTTTTTTTTTGCAGCAGATCCCCCGTTCAGTCTCATAATAATCAGCCTGTTGATTGTGGAGACTTAACGGAAGAAGAAGAAGAAGAAGAAGAACCTGTACAAAAAAGTCTATCAACATTACAACCCTACTCTACAATGAGATCTACAGGTCAAGTTAAAAAAAAAGAAAGGGATACAATTCTTGCATCCTTATTTCCATAACACCTCTCGAATTCTGAGACAAATAATACACTCATGAGTATAAATATTCTGAAGTAAGCATTCAAAAATGTTCTTTTAGAGTTTAAATCTTTCACACTCTTACACCAAAAAACAACTGTTGCTGTACACCAATATTTTTCCACATGGGACCATCCAACATCATTGCTCAGTCATTTTTCTGTTGGCCCTAGCCATCTCCACTAATCCTTCACACCCTTTTTTCAGTTCATATATAGCAGAATTCCCTTTAAGGAACTTTATCTCTGCACCAAAGTGCCAAAACTTAACAACATGAGAACTGGTCCATGTGACAGCTGCTGTATAAATGCATCTGTTCACCTCATAAACACGATATCAATGACTTCATCTGTTCCGCTTACACGCAGTTTTTTTTTTTCCATTTGTCTTCAGTTCTTTGCTTTTATTTGTATGAAGAGATGATTTCCCTATAAGGATTGAACACTCCATTCTTATGACTAGGTGAATGTGCCAAAGATACCTATCATTGGTGGACACAGACTGAAATTTACATCACTTTTTTTTTTTTCAGCTATCAGGAAAGTGTTTTTCTTTCAGTTCTCATGTCAGATTTCCGATTTGAATTAGAAATCTGCCCCCCCCCCCCCCCCCCCCCCTCCCGTGAACACAAACCATCACCCCTGTGAACACATACAAACAAAAACAACTACATTGTTCATCTGACTGTCGTGAAGCCCCTACAGCCTGTCTGTCACAGGACGAACGATGAGCTATCACAACGTGACAATGCAATGAAAATGATCTTAGTTTGCACTTCGTAAATCTACAGCTACACTCATAATGATTGTACCATGTAACAGTCAAGGGTAGCCCAATGTTGCAAACACTTCATGACCCAGCCAGACTGTTCCCAGTGAAGCCTACCTTTCAATGCTGTTCAGGTACGACTGGCCATCATGTCCTCCAACAGCGTACAAGAGGTCGTTCAGTACGGCCACTCCAACACCGCAGCGTCTTTTGCTCATCGGCGCCACTAACCGCCATTCATTGGTCTGAGGGTCGTATTTTTCCACACTGGATATGGCATCGCCACTGCACCATCCACCAACTGCAACACCAAATGTTTCCTGCCACAGTGGTCGTCTTTTGTCCTCCTTCCCATCCCACTTAAAGCCCAATACCTACCCCCCCCCCCTCCTCCCTACTTCTCCCTCCTCCATTCCCTTCCTCTTCCATAACCTATATAATCTCCTCTTCCCTTTCCCACACACATATGACTTATGTTCATAAGTTTCATAAAAAAATTCTCTTTCAACAGGTAACAACATCTAAAAATAAATTTTCATCTTTTCTTTACCATGTCCTTTTCGATCAGTTCATCTTTACTTATAACCTGACCGTGCTTGTCCTACAGATACGCTTAATCTGACCAACTCATCTCCCCAGCTGCTCCCACGTTTAAAAGTTACATTCACACGTCAAATGATTCATGTTTACTCTCAATGGTTCAATTTCAGAAATGCTCGTTGAAAATATTTGGACTACACTAGAATTCAGCTAATTCAAAGGATGTTTATAGCTGACTTAAGCAGGCTATCTTCAGTCCCTAAGCTCAGATACTAATCACTTTTATATCACTGAGTTTTGGTCTCAATCTGATCCATCAAGTCTTACTTTGAAGAATCACAGCGTCATAATACAAACTTTCAGTCAACAGAAAAGTTCAGAAAAATGTGTGTTGCACAGCTCTAAAATTATGATATTTCAAGACTGAGAAACATATGACATACAAATCTATGAGATAGTCCCCAACTTTTTTCATTTATATCTAGAAAGCCTCTAATCCTCCCCTTGTTTAAAAGAAAGGAAGAAAGAAAGAAGGAAGAGTACCTGCGAAAAGCACTTCTCCACATTTAATGGGCTTCCGTGATCGAGTCCTAGGTCCTTGCATGAGAGGCCGTTCTTGAGGCAAGAGGAGGTAATTCTTAGCTTCGTCGACAAGATCTCGACAGGCCTCATCGCTCTTGATCAGCAGGTCTGCACCCACCGTGCCCACCAAGAACTTGGGACTCATGAGCGGAAGTCGCACGTGCTGAAGTACCTGTCAGTAATGAGAAACAAATGTAATATCACTGCAACACAAACCTGAGTTTGTGTGTGTGTGTGTGTGTGTGTGTGTGTGTGTGTGTGTGTGTGTGTGTGTGCATGTTTGTGTGTGCACGTGTGTGTGTGTGTGTGTGTGTGTGTGTGTGTGTGTGTGTGTGTGTGTGTGTGTGTGTGTGTGCGTGTGTGAGTGTGTGTGCACATACATAGTGTGTGTGTGACTATCAAATTCAACATGTAACTTTTAAACAAGGGAGCTGTTCTGTAGTAAGCTTACCTGAACCTCACATGAACACATGTCCACCATCTCCCTTAGTTGGCAACACAACCTTAATATTTTCACTTCCATCCCCATGTAAGATGATGCATACCACTTCCACTCCTGAAAAACAAAAAGCAGCAGCCAAGTGGTGTTTGCACACTCACAGTAGGTAAATGCTGTCTTCGCTCCTGGATGTTGTACTTGATCCATCCCATGACAGCCTGATAGACCTGCTCCTCGCTGCGCACGTTCAGCTCATCGCTGGAGATGATGTCCACCAGCTGGTTGACCGGCAGCAACATGAACTCCTCGCTCTCCATCACCTTCACAAAGGTCAAGGGATTCATAATCATATAAATACATACAACAAACATGACATCCCTCTCAATCCATCTAAGCTTGACTTTCCCAAATCTGTGATTATTTTTTCTTTCTTTCTATACTAAGGACTGCATATCCGGTCCTTCTGTTTACAACCTTTGTATAAAAAGGACCGCATATGCAGTCCAAAAGCTTTGGATTTTTCTCCGAAGTGAGCGAACCTTTTGTACGAAACTACTTGTTACAGATAGCTCCTGCATACTAATTAGAGTGCAAGCATACTGGTACTTAGGCTTCGCGAGCTGAATGCTCGCTAGCAGACGCTTTTCACACCATGTCCCAGCTCAGTTTGGCTTCACGTGGCAACGTGGCTCTGTCTGCTACTCCGCCAAGCATGTGTGGTGAAAGAAACACTACAGATCACCGTTACAATGTGACTGAAGCCCTTGAATTGTTGCAAACAGTTGAATAATTTCAAGGCATAAAACCAGTTAATGTAAATTTTTTGTTCATAGGGTGTGTACCATCCCTATTTTTACATGACACACAAAATCTCATTTTCTTTGTTATGCTTACTGTATCACCAAATAAATAGAAAATAACTTTGCTATATTGTTTGTGATTTCTCAAACATTTATAAACTTCACTTGAAAAAAAATTACAAGTCTGTGTTTATTCTTTTTATATATATATATAAAATGGTCAGTTTCTGGTTTAAGTAAGGGAGATAATAGCTAGTATAGAATAAGTTAAGTCATATTCAAAAAGCTGTGTTCAAGATGTCAGTTCATGTTGATTGCCACATCATATGCAAAAATGGTAGTTTCTCTTTAAATATCACATTATCAGTCTATTGTATGCTTTCTTACTTTAAAATCTATCCAATCAGTAAATTCTGTTTGGTATATGTGATAATGGCTTGTGAAAGTTATCAGCTTTGACATGCATGGATTATCGAATGTTTTGCTTTTTTTTAACCAGCAGTTCTGTTCATTGGTAAGATTCTATTCATGAAGAACTTTCGCTATGTATGGAATGAGAATGAAATGTATGATGAAAAATTCTTATGTGTTGTATGCCATGCTCTGACATGTAAACAGATCAACAAAAGAGAAACAAGAACATAAATTCTGTGTTTATCTTGATCTTCATTTCTAGTGTAAGAATAAAAGCACATCGTGTGATCATCCCACATCGAAAACAGGAACACCAGGAAACATTAAAAAGATGAAACAAACTCCTGAATCAAAAAAATTAAAAATAAAATGTCATGTTATGAGGAATAGTGGGTGTTCTTTTTAACAGCGTTTTCCTCCTATTGTTTTGACTCATTTCAAATGCTGGCATTCTTAAAAAGAATGCGATTCAGAGCTGATCAGCATGTGAAAATCTATTTTCATGGGTCAGTTCTTTCACTTTTGGGACAGAAAAGTATGATACTCAATACTCATAATGAAAATGAATAGTTACCCAACATATAGGATCTTGAATATATAATCAAAACAGAATGTCGAATATAGTCAAAAAAAAACACACACACACAAATAGTAACAAATACAGGTAATCTCATTTTGATTGGTCAGAGGGAAATCTTATAAGTTATATGAGGCAGGGAACAGTAAACAGTAAATAACAAACAAGTACTGTTACAACTACTCCTGATGAGACGTTGTCATTGTGCACTGTTGGTATTGTACGGAAGTGTGTCCTTCAAGAATTATTAAAGATTCCTGACCACATATGGTAGCATAACTATGTGCAGCAATGTTTCTGCATACCTGTTTATGTATGTTATGCTTACCTTTTCCATTTCAAGTCTGTGCGCCAATGTCTCTTTACTTCAACAGACCAACAGGACAAAACAGCTCTTTGGGGATGTCTGTATTTTACTAGGATCATTCATCACTTGTTGAGTGTCATCCAAATTTCTAGCATATTTATTTGGTATACATACTTAAATACAAATGATAATGTTCAAACTCAAAGCGATGAAATGGCAGGTAAGTCTTTCACCTTCTATGGAAATGGAATGGAATGCTTTCAGGGAGATCCAATCTTGTTTTGACATTACATGCCCTCTAAAACATCTGATTTTGGAGAACAAAATCGAATCACTTACAAAAATCATAGCTTTCTTCTCAAATATCTGATTTACAATTTTTTCGCATCATTTCTTTGTATTTGGTTTTGCTTTCTAATGTGACATCTTTCTTTTTTTTCAGCTGGTATGTTAAATTTTTCCAGTCACATATTAACAATTATAAATTAAAAGATGTGATTTTCAAAATGTGTTGATGTTAATCTCCCAACTTATGCAAACTTTAAATTTGTGGCACTTTCAGATACTTTTGAAAAAAAAAAAAAACTTCTGCATCTTTTCTGACCATTTCAAGGGACAACTGTCAGCTCATGACCATTCCAAACACTTTTTGCATGAGGCTGACTTGGCCACAGACATCTTAGCGCTGAAGTACAATCTCTATTAATAAGGAATGAATGTGAGGCGGATTATACAAACCAATCAAAAAGTCTGTTTCAGATTTTGAAAAGTTTCTAATCAGATTTTGGATCTTAAATACAAACAGAATTTTTTTTTTAATGCACAACCTCCCAGGATTTTCTGCTTTTATCTTCTGGAATATTTATATCTTTTCACCTGGCATTCAAAATACTGTTGGGATAATTCCAATAAAACCAGGAGGATCATCAGATCTGTAACATTCACTCACACACGTCCACAATGCACATGCTTCCAAGTCACTCCTCTATCACTCTTCCAACCTCTGTCACTCTCCAACTTACCTCCTGAAAATTATGCTGGGTGAACTTGTCTGCAATACGCAGCAAATCCCGACAGGCATGAGTGTCAGCGAAAGCACGAATACCAAGACAGTTGGATGGGTCCAGCTGACGTTTCAGAAACTCACAACAAACGTCTTGGATTTCTGCTAAATGCAGCAAACATGCGGCAGGGAGCAGAGTCTGCACATTACTCTCCTCTACCGTAATATTGGAGGTGTAGCAAAAGTCTATCAACAGCTCCATGGCCGTTTCATCAATGTCTCGGATCGTCACCTCTGTCTGTCGACTTTCGGCCAGTTCCCCAGTGAACATAGCATGGAAATAGGGGCTGCACGCTGACAGGATAACACGGTGGGCAAAAATTTTCTTTTGGCCGACAATAAGAACCACATCACACAGCTCTCTGTGCTTTCTCAGGACGTTGATAGCTTCTAAAGTGTGTCGTGGGTGTTTGTCAGAGGTGTAGCCCAGGCGGGCAGGCGAGGAAGGGCGCTCCATGGCATTCCCTGGCTCAAACCGATTCATCCTTCAGTAACTAAGCGTTGTTTGATTCACTGTCTTACATAAGAACTGCGATATTCAGGTCTGAAACAGAAAGAACATGACCGATTACCTCAACAACTAGACAAACAATATATATAATCACAATATTAGGATCATCTAGATATATCTATCTCTATATCTATTCTCTCTCTCGCTTTCTCTCTCTCTCTAGAGAGAGAGAGACAGACACAGACAGGGAGAGAAAGAAATATAGACAAATAGATAGACAGGATAGACAGACAACAGATAGAAAGGTAATTCATTTGTGCATGCGTGCATGTGTGTATGTGTGTTTGTGTGTGTAGATAGATAGGCAGACAGACAGACAGACAGACAGACAATGAGACAGACAGATAGAATAGATAGATAGGTAAACAAAGATCGATACACTGATAGATAGGTATCATTTTTGTATATGTGAGTGTGTGTGTGTATATATATATTTTTGGTCTCAACACGCTTGAGTAACTCCTCTTCTTTTTGGTTTACAGTCTATCTGCATATTTCCCTATCTATCATTATATTTTATGCTGTCACACAGATCTCTGTGTGTGTGGGGAGGGTGTGGTGTGTGTGTGTGTGTGTGTGTGTGTGTGTGTGTGTGTGTGTGTGTGTGTGTGTGATATTGTGTGTGTGTGTGTATCTAGGTATGTATGTGAGTGCGTGCGTCATTATGTGTGAGCGCATGCATAAGTGTGTATTATACTTATGTAATTGGTGTGTATTTATATGCATTATAGTAATGTTTGATGAGATGGGGGAATCTGAGTATGTATATTATATACATCAAGTTGGAAATCATGTAGAGAATACGTAGTCTATCAGCACGTTTTCTCCCCATCCTTTCTCCTCCTCGACGTTTCCGCCCTCTATTTCTCCATCGTCGCAATCGATCCCCGCTCTCCCCACCCCTTCCCCATCCCCTTCTCCCTACTCCCCTACCCTCACCTGTCCTCCTTCAAACCTCTCCCCTCTTTCTCCCATGTACCCATCCACGATCCCACCCCAGTGCTCTCCCTCCTCCCCCCCCCCCCCCCCCCCCATTCCCCTCAACATTTCTGCATTTTTTCTCTCCTTCCCCTCTAAACTCCCCCTAGGTGTAATTATATATCCTAGAAACTCCCCTACCTTCCTCTCTGTTTCTTCCTGCCTATCCCTATATTTCTGTTTCTGTTTGTCTGTCTGCCTGCCTGTCTGTCTGTATAGATGTCTATCTGTCCCTCCCCCCCACTCTCTCTCTCTCTCTCCCTCCCTCTCTCTCGGCCTCTCTGTCTCGATGTCTGTCTGTTTGTCTCGCTCTTTCTTCATCCTTCAAACTCCCCTCTCGCCCCCCCCCCCCCCCTACTTCCCTCTTTCCATCCCCCCCCCTCCCCTTTTAACTACAATATTCGTATCATTGCCCCGTCCTCTGTGTGTGTGTGTGTGTGTGTGTGTGTGTGTGTGTGTGTGTGTGTGTGTGTTCGTGTGTGTGTGTGTGTGTGTGTGTGTTCTACGCAGGCACTCGTGCGTTTGGGTGTTTGTGAGCATGTACACGAGGACGTGAGCTCAGGACAATAATGGTTCTCGTGCGTGGTCTCCTTTTCTTCATCCCCCCATGAAACAGGCACCTGGTGGAAGTTTTTCTTTTGCTGCTTCTCTGAACGTGGAATTCCCCCCCCCCCCCCCCCCCCCCACGCGCTCTGTCTCTCTCTCTCTCTCTCTCTCTTTCTCTCTCTCGCTCTCTCACGTTGCATATGTCAAGATCGTGGTCTGGTGGCAATCAAAATGATGGTCAACCTATTGTCAATCCGCACCCTTTGGCCCCCTCACCCTTCACTCCCATCCTAATTTTATGTTTCCTGTTGATGAAATGTTTTATACTCAACGTTTTATTTTAAAGTTAAAACATTTTAATTAAGGTGCCTTTTCCCTACTGTATACATTCGTGATTCGTGTTCAGGATCTGAGGGTGGAGAATGCAAGCTTTTTACTGGCACAGTCTGTACCCCCTGACGAAGGCAAATAAAGCCGAAAATTTGGGATATTTTAATCTTGTTTGTTTGGATTTTTATCTACTTTGACTGTTTTTATATATATATATATGTAGTATTTGCTGGTGACGCAAAAGAAACTTGCAATGCTTATCACTGTCATAAGTGGGCTCCACGATAGAACTGGAAACCCGACATGGAATCTCCTTAACTCTAACCACTTTGATCCAGCCAGTGTATAATCTGTGCACAATCCTTATTGTTCTTGTAGAAGACACGGAGGAAGACAAAGGAAGACATACAGATAAAAGGCAACAGACACACAGTAAGTGAGGCAAGCTCACAGAAAGGCCATAAGCAATAAACTGTCATTGATTGAGCCATATGAAAACAGAAAGGAGCATGCTCACATCTGTAAGACTAAAAACTATGCCAACCTAGCCAACAGCTTGATGGAATCTGGCTTCCAACACAAAGTTCTCACCACGAAAGTTGGAACATGGGTGGTTGTGCTAATCAGCTTATGATCACATGAAACATCTCCATTTTTCTGGTAAGACGAGGCTAGACCTCTATGGGAAAGAGTACTTTTCAACTGGATCTGTACGGAGGAACAAGAATTCACTTAAAAAAGGTTTAAATTTCCCAGCCTAGTCTTGATAATAATAAAGGTGAGACATGTATCTGTCTGAAAAGGCAACGCTTTGAGATGACCACCGATCCAGAAGTTGCTTGTCCAAACCTCTGCTGTGCCTGGAAAACATTGTGGAAGCAGAAAGATGAGAAAGGTATTAAGAAGTCATGAAAGGACGCTGCCCCATTCCCAAGACAGTCAGAAGTTCAGGGCCAAAACACAACTGTCTAAGGAAGGTTTCTTCTCTAGACCTTCTTACTACTGTGTTTCCAATATTGTATAACTGCATTGTATTTGCATCTATAGATTTCATAGCTAAAACACAGATTGACTGAAACCAAAACAAAAAAGAAATTTATCACGATGTACAGATATTTCAGATATATGCCAGATCTATCAGTTTCCAAACATCAAAAATTGATTGGGAAAAAAAAAGGAAAATAACTATCCGTTTTGCTATTCAGATATGGCATGCTGGCTGCTGTTTGAAGGAACTTTTGAAATATATGTACTGCAGTTGCTATTCACTTCACATCTATTTACTTAAACAAAACCTTTTTGTCAGTCTTCTGCCTAATTAATTAAAAAACGGTCACTGCTGGCTTGAAAAAAAAAAAATGACTGACCAAAAAATCACCAACTATTTGTGAAGAAGTGGTGTCTGCAGCTACTTACACAGCCAAATTAGAATACATCATCCATACAGAATAATGTGAAGATTTACTTTAGCACTGACCATCAGTCACGAAGGTCCAGAGTATCGCTGCTTAATGCAAAACAACCCTTACAATTCATCCAGTGCCTTGAACTATGAAACAGATTGCTTCTTTTTATCAGCTACTGTGGTCAATGTACACTACTGTTTGTTTTAAGTTGGGTCCCCCCCCCCCCCCCCCCCCCTTGGGGGGGGGGGGGGTTCATTTTTGTTTTGTTTTTTAATGATCTTGACGTTAGTCAGCAAAGCCACACTGGCATAATATGAAGGAAATGCTGAAGTTCAGTCGCTCTTTCTTCACCACTGCTTTCACCTAACAAACTTATAAGACAATGGAAGGGGTTACCAGGGCAACATTACTTGCAAAGCAAAACCGAGTGGGGAAGATGAGGAAGAGTGGGGAAGATGACGAAGAGTGGGGAAGATGAGGAAAGGCGGTGTTGGCTTCCTTTGTAAAGATGTGCATGGCCCAGGAAATACTCTGGCCATTAATGTGTGTCAAGCCACAATTGGTGCATCAGCACAGAACTTAAAAGTCTGCCAGGCAGACAGGGGACAGGGAGTAAAAGAATGGGAGGGGTGGGGGTGGGAAGTTGAGGGGTGAAGCTTGGCATTGGAAAATGGTGTGTATGACAGAAAGAGAGGGAGAGAGAGAGAGAGAGCGCGCGAGGAGGGAGGGAGAGAGAAAGAGGGTGAACAGTGGTGGCTGTCAATGTCATGTCACACTGACATGATCACCACCCTAAGATAGAAACCTCTAGAACTAAGAAGAGCTGAGAAGATATCTATACTAGCCTCATCATAATGCATATCACCTCCAACAACCCTGTAACCTAACACCCAAAGAAGCTAACCTTCTTTAACACATACACACACACAAAAAAGACATGGTACAAAACCTGGAGAATTAACCATCAAATTTCACCCTGCACATACCAGATCTACATAAACAATCCTTCTTGGTTTTGGGGTTTTTGTTTTGTTTTGTTTTGTTTTGTTTTTTTGCTGTCCCAACCTCTGCGCCACCTCAGAGGCAGTGCACCCACTCCGCTCATTCCAACACCCCGTCCACAGCCACAGCCAATCCTTCTTGGTTCTTCCCATTGATCATAATGGAGTGGAACTCTGCCAGAAACCACTGAGTGACAAGTTTACTCACTGGTATCTTCCACGCTGAGCTACCAAAATTTTTGTTAAAACTAAGCCAAAAGTCAATCACAGTGACAGTTTCAACTCAACTTTTTAACTCTGCTGGTGTTCCTTTTTCCAAACATGCACACTACCTACAGCATGTGTCACTTGTGGGCATTTATCTGCATGAGCTTCAAATATAGGATCTAATGTCGTATCATCCATCCTCCTCTTCTTCCAATCCCCATGTCCATCTTCCATTCCCACTTACTCCCAAGCATACCCCACACCTTCTGCTCTCCAACAACCCGCTCCTCCCCTTCTTACCCAAACCTTTTGGTAAGTGCATCATGTATCTTCCGGGAAGTCTAAATAAACTGTTCTGAAACTGGATACCCCAAGTATCTTTTATAGGTGAAAACCTTCAAATATGACAGACATACAAATTCATGGTATATATATATATATATATATAGCAGGTCTAGCAATGCAATGATCCATATTTTGGGTCCATGAGCAGAGACAGTACAGAACATTCTTTGTAGCTGTCTATTGGGCATCGCAGACTGCAAGTTTGGGGAGACTTCTTCTCTGAGTAGGTGTTTGATTTGTGAAAGTCTATCTAGCATTTAATTTCAAATCACGCCTGGATGCACACTGTGCGAAAGAATACCTCCCTACTGTAGTGTTATAGAAATTACCTTATTATTTTATTTTGCACATGGCTACCGTAGCTAGGATATTGGGCTTACATTCCATGGCCGCTAATGTAAACACCACATTAAACACCACACTGGCGACGAGCCAGGCGAATTCTGCAACTGCAAGTATACAGAGCTGCTGATATAATCGATCAACTAAGCATGGCAACTTCACTACCAACCTGTCCTTCCTTTGACTGTAGACCAAACAGTAGGGCAGGCAGATGGCAGAAATGGATAATTTCTTAGCCTACAACATCAATTTTTTAACGATCTCAGAAAGAAAGCATTGATGTTAACGTATACTGGTGACAATCTCAATGACATTGTAACGTATGTTGGTGATGATCTCAGCGACATTGTAGAGTCACTGCCTCCTGATCAAATCACACCTCGAGAAGGTGAAACACACTTCGGTAAACTTCGTGATGCTTTGACTGACTATTTTAATCCTCTTTGAATTTCAAAGATTCATGTTCAGAAAATTAGTGCAGACAACAAGCATTGATGAGTTTTACAATGAACTCAGGCAACATGGAGCCACATGCAACTTCCACGACATGGATGCAGAAATCAAATCGCGACTTACTGCCGGTTGCAAGTCTTCCAGAGTTAGAGAGAAAGGTCTTGGAAATCCAAATCTCACACTAAGTGACCTTCTCAAATATGCAAGAACAATCCAATTAACAACTGAACAATAAAAAGCCATGGAACTTGAAGAATCTGTTCAGCATATTTTCATTTTAATTTGTTTGAACACTTTCACATTTACACTTTCACATAATGTCTTTGGGGCTCATTTCACTGTATACACCGATCACAAACCACTTGTTGCGATCTTCAACAATCCGAAAACAATCAGCTAGCATTGAAAGGTGGATCATGTGTGTAGAACCTTATGAAACGATGGTTCAATACAGACCAGGACAGGACAATCCTGCAGACTCTCTCTCAATACAGACCAGGACAGGGCAATCCTGCAGACTATCTCTGCTAGGATATTGGGCTTACGTTCCATGACCGCTAACGTAAACACCACACTAAACACCACACCTACTATGTAAAACCTAGACCCTCTCCAGTGGCACAGCCAGTTTGTGGGTGATTCTCACTACGCATGCTGAGTTACGCTAAACATAAGCGACTGATGAACGTGCCTCATTATGGACCTCAAGTACGTAACACTTACAGCTTTATGTTCATGGTAGAAGTCAACACCGGAAAGAAGAAAAAGCAGAAGACCTCAACAAATAATTCAGAGCTTCTTTCAGTCAACTGATTATCTCCTTTTTTGAACGTGAATATGTATGGGTTGTAAACAGTGGAGGTTTGAGCTGGGCCACCAAAACTTGAGGTTTGCCACGAATTCAGCGCTCTAAAAATTCAACCTGAGTTATTCAATATTATTAAATCCAGTGATAATGAACTCAAAAAGAAGATCATTTCAAAAATCGGCCTAGAATGTGTATGAACTCATTGTTTACTGCTAATAACGTACGCTTTGTGCTCACATCATACCACCGTTTTCACCTGTCTTTTGAAATGAACGAATCTCAGGAGGCTGTATCCATCGACGAAAATCGACAAGACTTCTGAATCATATTACTTCCGGTGTTCTGTGGTGAGGTTTGGTAGTTGGTCTGCCACTGTCCACAGTTGTAGAATACGGGAAAGGTAAATTGCCCATCCCCCCTCCACCTCCCCCAACCCCCTTCTCATTCCTTACTCCCTCTTTCCGCTCCCCCTTCCTCCCGCCCTCAAAAAACAACAACAACTCGCTATAAAACCCATGCATATATTCAATTGTTGCGAACCAATACGTGCCGTGTTAAGCCCAATAATACAAGCCTCCTCTATTTTGGTCAGCGCACACTAACACTGCGGTTTCAAGTTGCTGGGCCGGCTCAGTACGCAGTTCAGTATTCATCAATGCCAGTCTTGGAGATAGGTGTTGATTTAAGTTGGTCAAATATTTCTTCTTTTCCTCCAAATTTCTTTGATCACTCTGTTCTATGAAAGGTTCAAATAGAGCCAACCCTTTCTCTACATTTGTCTTCACACACAACATTGTTGTTATTTGGTTTCTTTTGCTTTTTCAGCCACTCTTTTAAATTGTTCAGTTTTTTGGGTTTTTTTTTGTTTTTTGCTTGACTGGTTTTATTATCATTATTATCATGGTTTTATTATCATTATTATCATTTTATTATTATTGTTGTTCTTCTTCTTCTTCTTCTTCTTCTTATTATTATTATTATTATTATTATTCATATCTGTTTCAATAGCTGGATCGGGCAAGGTTTTCTTCTTTCTCTCAGCCAAATTCTCACAGCCTTGCGTTTCTCTTTCCAGGCTGTTTCTATGTATCTTTTCCACTAAAGGGACTGAACGATTTGTTTGGTTGTAGTATTGTTTATTTTGCATCTTCTACTCCTTAACTTTCCTTTGGTGTTTCTTTCATTGTTGTCAGATTTTTAAAAAAAGGGTCTTTTTGTTTTCGTTTGTTTTTCTTTTGATAGTTTCTGTAATACGAGAGGGAAATGGTAGAAGTGCATCCGCACCCATGGCCGCTGTAAATTTTGGTCCAATGAGTGCAAAGTCAATGACACTGTCAGTGTCACTCTGCCGCCCTATATGTGTGTTGGGGATGATGTTGTCAGCGCGCGGAGAAGTACTTCATCCAACATCTCTTCCAGCGCGAGTCCTTGAGGACTGGTACCATGCTGATCCCACAATTTTGACCGTAAGTTAAGATCTCCACACAGTATTTCATAACTTGTATTCTATTTCCTTCTTAAAGGTCCAAGCCGTTTTTGATGTGTTGGAACCTGAATGTATGTATGCACTGATGAACACAAGACTTTTCTGATTGCCATCAGATCTTTCCACTCTCACGCCCATTAATTCACGTGTCTTGCTGTACTATTTTTTAAAGTCTATCCTGGACATTTTTTTTTTTTTTTTTTTTTAGGTTGTTTCTTCTTATCTTAGATTGTCCTCCTTTTTTGGGAGTCGACCTCCCCCAATCCCAGCACCGAGTTGGATGAATAGCTGATGGGTTAAACAGTCTGGCACTGTATGCAGTTTAGCTCTAGGGCGACACCAGGCTGACGGACTTCATAATACATGTGTGGGCATTCCCTACATGTATGGAGGTCCATTGCCCTTCCCTGATGCAGGGCTCCGTCAGGGCGACCGCTTATGATTCCTCAACACTAAGAATACCTTCCTATGGGTTCTGATTTTATAAAAAATAAAAATAAAAAATAAAAAAATAAAAAAAAACCCACCACCTTTGTCTCGCTTGCACCTTCAAGATAATCGGATGCAAGCTTTGGGACTAAATCTGGATCCCCTCAAAACAATAGTCGGTGTAGCAAGAGGTGGGAGAAGAAGACAGGTAGGTAGGAATACAACAAAAGCTGACAGGCTGTCTAGGAAATATTTCAGGATTTGTACTTGGAACTACCGCAGTGTCAAAAAGAGGATCTCAACAATTGAAAACCAGCATGTGACTTTGTCGTTTGATGTTCTCTGTCTACAAGAAACTAGTACCCACTTCATGATCTTTCAAAAGCATGATGAACAAGGACTAGCTATGATGATTCGGTGTGTGTGTGTGTGTGTGTGTGTGTGTGTGTGTGTGTGTGTGTGTGTGTGTGTGTGTGTGGTTGTTGTTGTTTTTGTTTTGTTTTGTTTTGTATTGTTTTCACCTCTGTGGTCATGAAAGAGAAATCCATCTTCACATAGCCTAATTTTCTTGTTGAAATGATCAGCGATGCCTCTGTGTGTGTGTGTGTGTGTGTGTGTGTGTGTGTGTGTGTGTGTGTGTGAGTGAGTGTGTGTGTGTGTGTGTGTGTGTGTGTGTGTGTGTGTGTGAACTTTGTTACAATAAATCTGAGGTATAAGTTGTATGCTTATATAACAGCGTTACGCGAAATAGACGTAAAATATAAAGAAGAAAGAAATATATTCAAGCGTGTGCGAGTTTTATGACAATCTATGTGAGTGATGCGCGCATGTGGAGTGGGCGAGAGAGAGGGCTGTAAGAGAAAGGTTTTGAATCACGTGTGAGATTAATTAGGCCTAGGCCTATATGTTTGTAATAATATTCAAAGTATACGATACATGCTTTCAAAACCAAATCAGTGAATACCCACACACATGCGCGTGCGCACCCACACTCACACACACACACACACACACACACACACCACACACACACACACACACACACATGCCCGTATGCAAGTAGCAATATACATTCTAACAAAAACTAAACACGACATTGCCTTCCTCCGGCTAGACAGGGTAGACTGGAGACAGAGACAGGGATCGAAAATGAGAGACAGGGAGATATGAATCAAGTTATGGGTGTAATGTGCATACAGAGAGAGACACATAGAGAGGAGGAGGTGGGGGGAGGGGGGGGGGGGGGGGCGTGGGGGGGCAAGGGGTTGCAGGATAGTTAGAATTTTGGGTGTGGAAAAAAGGGCGGGGGGGGGGGGGGGGGAGTAAAAGTGTCATCCAGGAAAGAAAGTAAATAAGATTAAATTTACCTTCCACCGGTTGGTAGGAAGGGGTGAGGTGAAAACAAATAGGCCTAGGCCTACTCCAGGCGGCGTATGGAGGGTGTCAGAAGCAAATGAACATTGCATAAGAAGGAAAATTGCCTCGTTGGAAAGGTGGATAGCGAGAGAAACAAAGGGAAAGGGACAGGTAAGACACTATGAGTATGCGAAACGTGCATTGCAACAAATGGAACGACAAAAGACTGGCTTCGTGCAAAATCGCGATAACACCGCTGCAAATTACGATTCATGGTGCACTTACGCATTTCTGAACTCTTCATGCAAAAAGCACGGCCTCGCACATAGAAATTAGGCCTACATTAGCGCTGCCACAACTTATCATCATCATCATGTCATATACGCAACCTGTGAACACTAAGCGAACAACAATACGGCCTTGTGCGAAGACGCCGCCTCGAATTACGATCATCATGCCAAATCAGACCTGAATGGAATTTGGTGAAGTTCGGAAGATGCACCAGCATTATTGGGATCTCGCCTGTCTGACATGGAAGAAGACTGTGTAGAGATGCACCATCTAACTGAAGGCATGGATCCTACTATCTAAGCAGTTCAAATCCTTCTTCATTATAGGCACCGATGTGCTACTGGGGACGGTAAAACCAAGAAGTTATTATGTGACTGTGAAAGAATACTGCCTAGGGTTTCAGTCGTTTCTCCCATAGATTAGTTCAGACTTTTCTTGAGAGGGAAAGTCTTGCAAATTATAGAGGAGCTTTGAGATTCAAACTGTTTTTCCATTGCTTTAGAAGTTTTGTTTTCCCCTTGGAGACTCTTTAGCTGAACTTGAGTTCTTAATTTGAGGAATGTAATTAAAAAGCTTTCCCGCATATTGGGCGAGAACTTCTAATGATTGTTGTGCAGCTTTTCTGAAACATTTCCGTTTGTGCCCCCATAGGACTTATATCGAGAAAAAAGTCCTTTCTGCACAGGTGAAAAAAAAAAAAGAAAAAAAAAAAAAGACATGGCGCTAGTTTGAGCAAAAGACGTTGAAATGTTGATTTCTGAAGGTTTTTTTTTCCACAAGTATATTATAGAAAGTATGTATTGGCCATTTTATGAAGAAATTCAACGAGGGGTTTCTGGGCAGTTTTGGGGAGTTTCACAGCGTGTTGGGGAGTTCCGTGGAATTTTTGAGGGGGGCTCAGGATTTTCAGGGAGTTTCTGGGGGAAAAAAGCCGGATTCCAGGTTGAAAGGGTGCCCATGTCTCCATCCTGGCCAAGTTAATATGGACGATGTGATGACCCATGTGATGTTGACAGGGTTGATCGTGCCACCTAGGAATGTAGCTTTTGCTGACGCTTTACTTTCAGCATCAGTTGACCAGCACGTTGCATTATTAGTACTTACTGTGTGTGCAAGGATAGTGGCCACGGTTGAAAGTCAGATAGCAAGTAAAATAAAGCCATCATGTGAAGTCCTCTGGTTACCATTGTCCGATCACACACACACACACACACACACACACACACACACACACACACACACACACACAAGCAGACAGGCACACACAAAAAATGTGGGGCACATGCGCGCACTCGCTCACAGTGGCACAAGCACATATAAATATGAAAAAAAACTTCTCTTAATGATACCCAACATCTGGTTTGCCTTATTCACTGCTGTCCGGATGTGAGGATCAACAGATGACATCTTGTCAAATGACATCTTGTCTTCCTCCACAAGTGCATTTATCTGGAGAGCATTATCATTCAATTTCATAACATATCCATCTTCCTGATTGTTCTTACTGGCATGCAATGCACCACACTTGGACACTATAAATTACAAATTCCAGGTATCTGACTGATCTTGTAACTGATAAATAATGTTTTTCATGTGCTAAGCAGTGCATCTATTGATCTTGTAACTGATAAATAATGTTTTTCATGTGCTAAGCAGTGTATCTACTATATCATTCATAAATATTGTGAATAAAACAGGTCCAAGAGTACTGCCCTGACAGATTCTACTTGGAACACTTGATTTCCTTGGCACAACTCTAATTTGCTGTGACCTATCCTTTAAGAAATTCATTATCCAGTTGAGTACATCACCATAAATGATATGCAGCCAATATCACTGGAAGCCTTTTATCTGGTACAGTGTCAAATGCCTTTCTGAAGTCCAGGTATATGTTTATGTCATGACCCTGAGGTTATGTCCACCACAACTTCTGATAACCGAGTCAAACAAGATTTTTTTAAAATAATAAAATCCATGTTGACAATTCACATACAAATTATTTTCAGTAAAGTGAGACAAAGTAGCATCTCTAACCATGCTGTCTAAAACTTTACACAGAATAAATGTCAGACACATAGGTCTATTGTTCCCTTGGTCTGACTTTGCACCTTTAAAAAATTTTTTTTTTAAACATTTAGCTGTCTTCCCATCCTGAGGTTAAACCAGTGACTTATTAAGTATCAGATATAAAGGGATGGATAATTCTTCACTTACTTCTTTCAGTACTTTTGGTAGTATTAGATCAGGATCTAACTTAAGATATATTTGGGTTTATCTCTTTTAATTTTTTATTTGTTTGTTTGTTTACTGCCATATATGTTACTCTCACCTCAGAGATATTCCATTTGAGCATGGACATTCATCCAATGTCAGTGCATTTGTCACATCTCTGCCGAGGCACTTGAGAAAAAAAAAAAAAAAAACGCAAAACATTTAGAGTTTCTTTTCTTTCTTTTTTATTTTTATTTTACATCTATTGTGTCTGTTTATCCTTTCAGAGTGCAGATATTTGTATTGATGTTTAGTCTGTCTTGGACATAATTCCAAAACATTTTGGGATTATCCTTTGCTTCTCTAGCAACTTCCCTTTCATGTTTAAAAAAAAACATTCTTTTAATTAAGTTGGTAACTTAGTGCATTTGTTTCTCTCTTTCTCTTATGTTTTTAGATAAGCTTGTTCAGATACACTGCACAATTATGTATAACTTCTTTTTACTGTATCTAAAGGTTTTTTTGTTCATCCACACTGGTGTTCGTCTCATTTTGCCAACCTGTCTTACTTTTTAATCACATATCTTTCTTGTGATTCCAAACTTCCTCCACATTTCATTTGCAGTCATTCAGTCATGCTCCCCAGCAAGCCTTCTTAGTTCCATTACCTTTGTTTAGGTGGTCAACATACCATACTTCAGGTTCAACGTTTTCTTTTGTAATATGAAGTTGGAATGTTAATGTGTCATGGTCACTCTTGCCAACTGGTTTTATATACACAACTTCCAATATAAGATTTTTATCACTGACCAATATCAGACCATCAAGGGCAGCATTTTTTTTTTTATTTGGTCACCTGGTTGTTTTTGCAACTTTTGTATTTGAAAAGTGTCATGTACAAGTTGCATGATTCTGTTGTTGTTGTTGTTGTTGCTGTTTTTCTTCAGACCACTACTCCTATGAAAATTGAGATAATTGAAATTACCTACAAATCACACCTTATCATACTGCTTTATATCACCAGATTTCCGTATTTGAAACAGCTTTTCATAATTTTCTTTAGTGCTTTTGTTTGGGTTTCTGTACACTCATCCAAACAACACTTTCCCATCATTTATACTGTCAAATGTGCACCATACACTCTCTGGAAAACTACATTACTCAAAATCATTCCACTCTTGCCCATAGAATGACTTATCAATACATAAAGCAACACTTCTCTGATGCTTCCCGGTGAAATCAAAAACATATCAAAGTATGGAATTTCGCATTCTGATCTATAGAATATGTTTTAAGGTTCTTTCGTTTTACCTCTGTTAATGCTGTAATAGAAGGTTTAATGCTATCTCTTCTGGTAAGAAAAACTATTTCTTATTCCACAAACCATTAACAGAATGTATTACTTCCACCCTCAAAACACCTAGTATATGGCAACTTTTTTTTCTTTTTATGGTTATTTACACTATTTACATGCAGTCAGATTTTGTCAGGTCTTGGGCTGGCAGAAGTGCCTCCTCCAGGCTGCTGCTGAACTCTTGGACCTGTGTTATAAAGTAGCATTTCATCCATTTCATTTAGCCAAGTTTTGTTCTCCATCCTCAGTTCTCTGTTTTTCAGCTCTCAGAGCTTTGTTTTTTCTCCCATTGCTTAAGAAGAAGTTTATGATTAATCAAATATAGCCCTCTTGTTAGTTTTTGGAAATTACTTTGTTAAATTCAGGAGCTTAACTGACAATCCCCCCCCCCCCTCTCTCTCTCTCTCTCTCTCTCTCTCTCTCTCTCTCTCTCTCCTCAGATTGTAAAGTCACCCTCAACACTCTTGGCCGCTTCCCAGCCTGACAGAATCCATGAAATCACCAGCCTCCACTACCACCAACTTTTTTTTTTTTTTTTCCTGTCCCAACCTCTGCGCCACCTCAGAGGCAGTGCACCCACACCGCTCATTCTGACACCCCGCCCACAGCCACAGCTCGGTCGTCCCCGCCTCAGCCCCTCAAAACTTAGCGGATGTGGCGTTGCGTATGTGGACTAGTCCGCACGCAGTGACGCATCCTTGATGAAACTGAAACTACTTCCATGATGACGTAATGTCAGTTTTATTGTTGGGTGTTTCCGTAGACTTGCCATTAGTACCCTGTCCCGAGTTCGAACTTTTGACGGATACCATTTCTACGAGGTTGGTTCATGACTGAAATGAAGGGGGAAAAAAAGAGAAGAAAAGAACAAGATGTGAAAACAAAATTGAGGGAAGAAGAATATACCTTAATACGGAGGGAGGTAGTTTGAGAAAAGTGAACGAATGTGATTCTGACAGCTATGATAAAAACGAAAGTTCAAGAAGAACGGGTAAAGATTGCTGGTGAACATGGCCATAAAGATGCGTATATAGTCAAGAAACTTCTGTTAATAGAAAGAATGTCAGCTAAAACCATTTGCCCGTTCGTTCAGACGCTAATTCGTGCCAAAACTTATTACCAGCTTTCAAAGGTTGTAGATGGACGACTGTTATTTTCCTGTTGTTCAGCCATGTGTGTAGTTTTATCTGTTCCGCATACAAAGGAAGCAGTTGTCTAAATTTCTGCATGGAATCCAAACAGCAGTTATGTAATTTGTAAACAATCAATGACCCCCCCCCCCCCCCCCCCCCCCTCCTTTTTTTTCTTCTTCTGGAACACGGCCAGAGAAATAGCACTCCAGATAGGACTACTTATGGTTCACCAAGACTACCAACCGGAACCGGTGTTTTCCATCTCTTTGCACCCAGAGAAAAATTATATGCTGTGGTAAAAATAGGTACTATAGACACAAACGCACATGCACGCACGCACACACACACACACACACACACACACACACACACACACACACACACACACACACATACGCAAAAAACGAATACATTTAATACATAAATACCTGTCACACGCACGCACGCGCGCGCACACGCACGCACGCACGCACGCACGCACACACACACACACACACACATACACACACACACACGCGCGCGCGCGCGCGCGCCGATGGACACTCGCGACACACATACCGCCAGAACTGAAAAATTCTGAGAGATGAACATTGAACACCGTTTCGCCCTGTCGGATTCAGGAGTCAAAGCATGATTGAAACTGCGTCTCAATAGAAGAACTGCGTCAAACTGTGTCTTAACTGTGGTGGTGGATGGAGCTACTTCCAGTCCTGTCTCTGTGGAGTCTGGAGTTCCCCAAGGTTCTGTTCTTGGGCCCAGCCTATTCTTACTCTACATCAATGACATGCCAACTGGACTGTCCTCCACTGCTCGTCTCTTTGCTGATGACACTCTGTGCCACAAAACTATCTCCTTCACTAGTGACCAGCAAGCCCTCCAGAAGGATCTCGATCGCCTCGCAGAGTGGGAGCAAAAATGGCTCATGAGTTTTCATCCAGACAAATGCCAGACAGCCGGAAGAGAAACCCCCTCCCTTCAAACTACACCCTTCGTGGCCACACCCTTGACACAGTCAGTAAGTCCAAATACCTCGGCGTCACCATCACTTCTGATCTCAGTTGGAGCTCCCACATCTCCAATGTCTCCAACAGTGCTAACAAGACTCTTGGCCTACTGAGACAGAACCTGAAGGTAGGATCCCAGCACATCAAGCAGAAAGCCTACCTATAACTAGTCCGCCCAACCCTTGAATACGCCAGCTCTGTGTGGGACCCCTACCTACAGAAGAACATCAAGAAGCTGGAAACGATCCAACGCCGAGCTGCTCGCTGGGTCATCCATCGACATCGGAAAACCTCCAGTGTACAAGACATGCTGGAGACCCTTCAGTGACCCCCCCCCCCCCCCCCCCCCCTTCACAGTACGAAGGAGAAAAGCGCGACTAGTGAACTTTTACAAATACCACAACGGAAGCCTCATCATCAACACGTGCCACAAACCCTCTCAGAATCCCTCTGCACCCAAAGGAACCCGACGGTCCCATCCAGCAACATACCACATTTCCAGCTGCAGGACTCTCTACAAACAGAAATCGTTCTTCCCAGGACCATATCCAACTGGAACAGCCTTCCTGCTGAGGTTGCCCTCAGCCCCACCCTTGAGGGCTTCAAATCCGAAATCTGATCCCACACCCCTTCCCCCCTGTCCCCATCCCCCCACACCCCAGCAAACACTACCTCAAGCGACTTCAACTTCACGCAAATCCCCCCTTATAGTCTACAGAATCTTCAGAATGATGAAGGCGGTAGTCAAGGGAAAGAAGAAGAACTGAAGAAGATAAGTGGTCGAAACGCATCGTGTTTTGTCTTGTGATATGTTTCTCCCTGTTGCTTGCCGAACTCACAAATAATTTCTTTCTTTTGTTTTTTTTTAAAGATCTGCATCTCAGTGGTCTGCCGCTCCAGCATGGACTCAAAAACGCCACTGAAACTTGATGAGTTCAAGACAGCCTCCGTGTACACAGCCTGAGCCTACAATTCCTTCACAGAGTTTACTTTGGCAATGTGAAAGCAAAAGTCTGGTGCTATATTTCAGCCAGACTATGCCGCCGAAAAGACAACTGAGTTGCCGTCGACCTGTGTACATTAAGGGTTTTTGTTTTGTTTTGTTTTCGTTTGTTTTGTTCTGTTTCGTTGATGTTCCCCCCTCCCCCTCCCCATCCCCACATCCACACCCCCACCGATCTTGACACCCCGGGCGGACGTCACGTAAAACAAGACTTGATTGTGTTAATGGTTGCAACCCACAACCAAGAGAATAGTCACAGCAACCACGAGTTCTCTCATTACCTCAGCAATTAACTTAGCAGCCTTAACCGAATGGTTTTATGTCGTATGCAGTCACAGTGTGTGTGTAAGTGTGTGCGTGTGTGTGTGTGTGTGTGTGTGTGTGTGTGTGTGTGTGTGTGTGTGTGTGTGTGCGTGCGTGCGTGTGTGTGTGTGTGTGTGTGTGCGCGCGCGCGTGTGTGCGTGCGTGCGCGCGTGTGCGTGTATCTGTGTGAAAGAGGGAGAGGGACAGAGAGGGTACGTTGTTGTTGTTGTTGTTGTTTTACTTCTTCTTCTCCTTCTTCATCTTCTTCTTAACGTCAACTTTTGCCTGAATAAGAGTTTGCAATCGTAGGTTAGGTGACATTTGGGACTGGAACAGAAATGTGTTATTCCAAGATAAGTGTGTGTGTGTGTGTGTGTGTGTGTGTGTGCGCGCGCGCGCGCGCGTGCCTGCGTGCGTGTGCACACGAGTGAGCACGAGTACGTGTGTATGTGTAGCACCCACGAGGAGCCATAGCCGTATTAGGTATTTGAGAGGAGGATGTGGAGAGTCGAGAGAGGGCAAAAGGGGGTTGGCCGGTAGCAAGGAAAGGAACGGATAGAGAGGCAACTTTTATTTTTACTGACATCATATATTGTGCGTGCGCACACACACACACACACACACACACACACACACACACACACACACACACACACACACACACACACTCACTCACACGATCAAAACAACAACAACAACAGTAACATTACAAAATGGAAGCTGTAGGCCCCGTTGTTTTTACAGTTACACTGGCTCCCACAGTATTTATCTAGATTCAGAAGGCGCTATGTAATGTTATTAAAATGAATGTTTTTTTGCTTATTTTACTTCTCTCACCCCTCCGCCCCTTCTCCCCAATACCCACTGTTGGGTAGTTTCACAAACTTAATTTGTTGTATGTCTTAGTCTCCGCTGTCTGTCTTAGAATGCATACATATATATTCCTTCAGTGTTCGCATTCACGTACTTATTTACGCAGCTAAAACCACCACCTTACCACAACCATTACCACCACCACCATTACGGAGAACTCCACCAGAATAGATGAATAAAAGCATACCACCCCCACCAACACCACTATTACCACCACCACCACCACCACCACGTGCGCCACATGAATGGGTGGATGAATGTTGGAGTTCTTGAATAATTTACAAGAAAAATCCGTGGGGTAAATTACTGACGGCATCATTTTTACCCCCCCACTCGATGTAACTTCCGGGGAAATTGGTTAATTGCGCTCGACAGTGCAGCAGTGGCGAGAGTGGTTACAGGGTATATCTTGCGACTGTTGACATCAAGATTGGACACTTTTTAAGTCTGTGAGTCCATAAGCTAGAGATGTTAGGGAAAAAGCGCTTCTTTGTTTATACATTTTGTTGTTAATAATATTCGAAAACTTGTTTATTGGTAAACTACTTTGGTGCTGAGACCCCAATCTCATTCTGATTCTCAGTTTTGTAAAGTGGATCTGACACGTTTGAACACTTGGTGTTTTGATGATGTCCAGTCAGTTTTCCATGTCCTACATTTGTGAATTAGTCTGTCATGTTGTTTGTGTCAGCAGGAAAGTTTGAAAAACAAGCAACATTGCTATGCAAGCACTGGTGTCTTCGTTCTTCCATTGAATTATTATAATTCATGTTACTGTTGGAAGCCAGCCGTATGATGATGAACTGAAACTAAGACATCATGAAACCGGTAGGGTGAACTGATGTAAACGATACATCCAGCAGATTCAGTCACATCACACCCTGTGATATGCAAATCTTCATAAATACATCGTAGATGACAACTGATAGCATTAAGTACTAAAGTAGCCTGTGGTACTCTTTCAATGATCGATCACTGGTCCAAAGTTAGTTATGATATGATATGTAGGTAGTTCTGTCAAATAATTTACTAGAAAATGAATTAGAGCTACCTGTTTTAAAACTCGACCAGGCTGATATAAAACCCGATTGGGGTGGGGGATGGGAGACCTAAATCTTGAAAAGCATTGAATGTTGGGGAGGCAGTGCACATTAGAGGATAAATGAACATGAAATATTCAAAATGAACAAATAATCCCAGTTACTGCTTGAAAAACACATGCCTAGTTGATTCCCATTGGTATTTCCTAATTGAATGCTCTCCACAATTGAATTCCTAATTGAATGCTCTCAGTAAGATTTATAACAAATCATTAGAGACAGGAAAATTACAACTCGATTGGAAATCGGCAGAAGTTACAGCTATTTTTAAAAAAGGGTCAAAATCTGAGCCAGGCATCTATCGTCCGGTAAGCTTAACCTGTATTGCATGCAAAGTGCTAGAATCCATCATAAGAGATGTCATAGTATCTCACTTCACTGATAATAAATTGTTTGCAGTATGCCAACATGGCTTTCGTAAAAAAAAGGTCTTGCATATCACAACTACTTGAAGTTATGGAAGATTTAGTTACCATGCTAGAGTACTCTGTTGATATAATTTACCTTGATTTCCGTAAAGCTTTTGATACGGTTCCGCATGAGAGATTATTGAAAAAAATGGAAGCATATGGTATAGTAGGCAAGTTGCTAAACTGGACTAGAGATTTTTTGTCAAATAGAAAACAAAGAGTAAGAGTGGGTAATTGTATGTCGACAGAGAAAGATGTTATGAGTGGTATTCCCCAAGGGAGCATTTTAGGACCTGTACTGTTTACTATTTTTATAAAGACCTTCCAGATGAGGTAAATAGTTTTTGTAAAATTTTTGCTGACGATACAAGTATATATGACAAATCAGATAACTATAATAGTTTGCAAGAAAATTTAAATTGCCTCCAAAACTGGTCAGACAAGTGGAATCTGTATTTTTTTTAATGTTGAAAAATGTAAAGTTTTGCATGTTGGCAAAAACTCTCCAGAACATGAATACAACATGAAAATGGATGGTGGAAATAGGCTGGTACAGAAATGTGAGGAAGAAAAGGATCTGGGTGTAATCTTTGATAAAGATTTACTTTTTGATACTCACATTCAAAAGTGTATAAATAAAGCAAACCAAATGATTGGATTAATAAAAAGAACTTTTATTTACCTAAACAAAGAAACGTTTTAAAAATTATATAAAGCTATGGTTAGACCGCATCTTGAATATGGCAATATAATCTGGTACCCACACTTGAAAAGACAATCAATAGCAATCGAAAGAGTACTGAGAAGAGTTACTAAAATCTTGCAAGAATGTACAAACATGTCTTATGCAGATAGATTAAATTACTTAAATTTGCACTCTTTGAAAGGTAGACGTATTAGAGGGGATTTGATTGAAGTGTTCAAAATATTTCACCAGCAAATGGACATACAGTGGGAATATTTTTTTTAAGCTGCTGAAATAGATAGAACAAGAAATTCGGAAGGCAAGATATTTGTTAAGCAGTTTCATACTAATATGGGGAGATTCACGTTCAGTAACAGAGTTATTGCTAACTGGAACAATTTGCCAATTGCACTTAAATTTGCTAATAATACTAATGTTTTTAAGAATTTGCTGGACGAAGACTTGAAATTTAAAGTACAGTTTAGAAGCTTTGACGAATAAGTAGGAAAATTTATACTGCATGCATTTCAACCCTGTCATAAAAGCAAAATAACATGAGGGGACATTGAAAGGCTTAACGGCCTATGTATAAATTACGTCCCTACCACTACTACTACTACTGCTACTACTACTACTACTGCTACTACTACAAATGATATCCCTCACATACACCTCCATTTAGAGGGGGTGTGACCAGTACTACACGTGGGTGGTCAGTGCTGTATGTGACAAGCAAATTGAAATTGAAACTGCCAAAGTATCATTATAGCTGCCATAACAACTTTACACACATGAGTGAGAGAGAGAGAGAGAGAGAGAGAGAGAGAGCCAGCTCTTGACACACATTTAACATGAAAGAGAGAGAGAGAGAGAGAGCCAGCTGGTGAAAGAGAGGAGATAGTATGTTAGGAGAGAGAGAAAGCACTGAGAGAAAGAGTGCATCTGGAGAGAGAGGGCATTGTTCGGTAAATAGATAATGAATGAGGTCAACCTAATGTAAATCACGACCAAAGGAAATAGGTTGTGAATGAAACTGTGTCATGTGTAATCTCAAAAATAACAATAGCATCGTCAGCTCATGTTTATAAATAAATGCTTAGAAGGTATATGACCAGCAAATAGGTTATCAGCTCTCTCTTCTCTGGGTCAGGTTGATGCCAAGCCTGGCTGATAAGCAGTCACAGAAAATTTTCTAAAGGCACATGTGACATTGGGAAGCAACCTGGTTTGGTTGGTGCTGGTCATAGTACTGTGTCATCACTTTGTAAATACTGTAAATTTTGTTTGGTTATTCATACAAACTGGCTATTAACTGAATGAAAACAAATTTCTTTACTTACTTACTTAGGCCCATAGCTCAAGGGTAAGCACAGGTCATCAACAACACTCCGTCATCGCACTCGGTTCTGGGCTGCTCGCTGAATGCCTGTCCAGTTGGTTCCTTGCCTCTTCATCTTTGCCTCAGTGTCTCGCCTCCAGCTGCTGCGAGGTTGGCCTCTCTTCCTTTTCCCCTGCGGGTTCCATGTCAGGGCTTGGTGTGCGTGGTGCTGGATGCTGGCTTCCTGAGAGTGTGTCCAGTCCAGCCCCTCTTCCTCCGCAGAATATGCTTGGCCACTGGTTCCTGTCCTGCTTGTTTCCATAGATCATTGTTGATCTTCTCTCAGGGTTTGTACGCTCCGTGAAACTCTTTGAATTCTGACAGGGAATTTTAAGGTCTTGAAAACCTTTGAAAATCAGTAAAATGTGGTTCTGTTGACCAAACCTCCTTGAAAAACCTTTGAAAATCAAGCCATCAGCTCCAAAAATGTTAAATGTGGCAAAAAGAAATGGCAGTTTGATTATTCTGCGTTCAGGTGAATGAAAAATTGTTTAAAAATTTTTTTTTACAAACGTCGGCGTGATCCTGGATTGTCATCTGCTGTTTAACCAAAGGAGATAATTTGTAGTGTTATCAATGTTGGTGAAGTTGCAAATTATCTCCCTTGGTTAATGTAAAAATTTGTTTTTAGGTAACTTTTTTCAACCAGAACGCAGAAAAATCAAACTGCCATTTATTTTTTTCAACTTTTACGCAAGTGTTGTGGCCTTGAAATAAATAAATAAAGAAAAACACCCCTTGAAAACTCTTTGAAAACTTGAATTTTGTTCAAGTTGAGAGTCTGTAGGAACCCTGTCTCTGGCCATCTGATTTTGAAGATGTGCCTCAGACAGATGTTGATGAAGGTCTGAATTTTTTTTGCTGAATTGCCTTGGTCATTCTCCAAGGCCCGCATCCATAGAGCAGAACCGACTTAACATTTGAATTGAAGATACTGTCGCCCTTCTGATCTCTCCAGAGGCCCAGATGTTCTTTAGCATGATGAATGCTGCTCGCGCCTTGCTCATCCTGGCTATGGTGTCTCGGTCTGTGCCCCCCTGCTTATCAACTACGCTTTCCAAGTAGACAAAGGAATCTACTTCCCTGATGGGCTCGCTTCCGACTGTGACTGGGCGGCTGTCTGTGATTTTTAGTGAAGGGAATTATTTTACTTTTGTTCTTGTGAGGCCTTTCCAGATTTTGTTTGCATTTTATATTATTCCAAAATTGGTTGATTTTTAGATCAGATTACATTAACTCTGGAGCAGAATAATAGCCCCAAATCTGATGCGTGGAGATGGTCACATGTGGAGAATGTGCAGTTTGAAACAGGATTCAGTCTTCTCTCCATGTAAACATTGAAAAATCAAATGCTTCTTGAAACTCTTTAAAAGCATGCAGTCTTGTCAGAAATCAGAGACTCAGGGACTGAATGAAAACAGCCTAACGACTCCTATGATCCCTCCTTTGTTTTGTGATTTGGTCGCAATGTACAAAATATGACATTCGAATCGTAGAAAGTGTTATTTGTGAGGATACCTGAAGAGGCTACAAACAGAACTTAAAGACATGAAAGACAAGTATGTATGGTTTGAAATGAATGTCAACAAAAACTACCCCAAACCAGTCAGAATTATTCTGCAAGATCTGGGAGGGGGGAAAAAAACCCATTAGAAAAGCTAACTTCTTGAGAGACCAAACAAAGTTCGATAAAATGGGAATTCTTGCCAGACGGCCATGAAAGAAAGGGAGCAGAAAAAGGAAAATTAAAAGAGAGAAGAACCAGGAAAGAAAGAATAGATATGGTGTGATTTTCAGGGGTAAAGTTTTGAGGAAGTCAGAGAGTCATCAAAGCAAAAGCAGTAGTGAAAAGTTCATAGCTCTTCCTGTTGAATGACAAAAACTTGACCACGGGGTAAATTGTTTCATGTACTGTAGACTTTATTCCTTCTTCATCTAAAACAGATTTCCACAGTCCTGTAAACAATAGCACATGTATAATGAAGCAAACCTATGGAGAAACAATGTGGTTCAGCTAGAACCTTTGATTATTGAAATGAGCCAGTGGGTTAGATAAGACACTATCTGAACTGAATGGGCCCCATTTCTAGAAAACTGTGGTTCTTGGTGACATTTATTGGAGGGGAGTGCGTGTAGTAACATCTATACCAATTTTTATAAAGATTTTTTAGAATATAGAATCTGGAGGTTTTTCAACCATTAGATCTAATCTAAAAACATCAAGAAACCTTTTTTTTGCTGTTGGTGTGACTCGCTCCCTTTAAATGAAAATAGAAGTATTTTAACTACCAGCCCTGATATGCCAAGTGGTGAGCTTGGAGATGAACAGTTTAAATGAATTTAAACATGGTCCCAAGTTGTCAGTTGGGTCAAAAATTAAACAGTCAGTTGTGTCTTTTAATTTCCAGGAATAAAATTTTTTATTCCTGGAACTTAAAAGACAACTGAACGTTTAATTCTATTAAAAGAAAAACTTCTTATTTATTACTTTGACAAAGAGATCTTCAAACTGCCTCAGTTGTGAAAATTTCACTGAAGACAATACCTTTTTAATCTAAATGTGATCATTAATTTTAGTAGGATCTATAAACTGCTGTGCGTGCATTTGCCTGCAAGTAAATACACTTGATCCTCTGTACCCAGTTTTGGTCAGACTTGAACTTTCCCTTCAGTAACACTCTCCAAATTAGCGCAATCAGTGTTAATGAATTAGTCACTCTGCTGGACTACCGCAGACAACACTGTGCAAATGAGGCCCTGCACGGGTGCCATGTGCAGAAAATGCTAGCCAGTGGACCTCCACTGAACTACACGGGCCTGCGTTGCTGCGCAACTGTTTAGTTCATGCAGGATGAGGAGGAGGGGAGACCGTCTGTGAACATGGTAGAAATGGAGCTGCTGCTGCTGCTGTGTTGTGGATGGGAGAGAAAAAAACAGGAAGTAGTGCAAAGTGGGAGAAGAGGGAGAGACGAAGAGTGTTAGTGATGGGATTAGGAGGTTGGGCAGGGAATACAATGGGGGGGGGGGGGGGGGGGGGGTATGGACTCTTCGGGTTAAAGTGACATGATAGAATCTATGGGTATTGTAACTTGTTAATGGTGAGTGGTTAATTGCTTTCTTTTCAAGCTTTTTAAACTCATTTTTTTGTACGCTGAATAGTATGTCGTTAATAGAAGTTTCAGTGTAACATGATTAACATTTACTCAAGTGTAAACAGGAAATATGATACACTTCATTTTTGACTCGCCCACCCCTACCCCAAACTCTGGTTTGTTTGAGTGCTTTTTTTTTTCTTTGTTTTTTTTTGTGTGTAATGTTTATTCCCCACAAGGACTGAAGGAATGATTATGTCCACGAAAGCAGCTAGTCATGAAACTATATAGTATGCTATCAATGACTGGCCAGCTACTCAGCTGCGTAATTGGGAGAGTGTACATCCTGTTTCATCGTATCGTATAATACGTAAATAGTTTGACATGAGTCTCGGTTTCAGTGTGTGTGTGTGTGTGTGTGTGTGCGTGTGTGTGTGTGTGTGTGTGTGTGTGTGTAAAAAGAAGATTTTGTTGTGTTTGTCATTGCTTTTTTTTTTTGGTGAATGGGAGAACAGGGCTAAGATTCCTTGCTACCTTTCAGTTGTCCTGGAGACAAATTGCTAAAATCAGCTTGTCCCCCCAAAATTTCTACATGCCCTCCATGAAATAAACAGAAGATCAAGAAAAGTAACTATCAGCAGTGCAGCAACGAGTCATGATCAAACATAATTTTAAAAAATGGCACATTCTGCTTATGTAAGATTAAGGCCTAGCAGAGAGAATTATGATGTAAAACAAGTTATTTGTTAACCAAGGTATCTTTCCTATTGTATTTAAGGGTATGTTAGAAAAGACAACAGAATACAATTGTTTCCGCCATTCACACATTCCAGAACTGAATGAAAGTAATAAAATCTCTGTCTTGCCCTCTGTGTCCTCACTCTCTCTCTCTCTCTCTCTCTCTCTCTCTCTCTCTCTCTCTCTCTCTCTCTCTCTCTCTCCTTTTCACTGCAAATACATTCCAGAATAAATTCACTTTCTATCTACTTGTATTTACAAGAGAAAAAAAAGAAAGAAAAAAAAAAGGATCAGATTTATCATTTTCGTGTTGACCAAGCATTTCATGTACAGACCATGTTTTGTCCCCTTGAGGCAGAGATCTAGTAGGATTCCGTTATGAGAAAAATGGAAGGGGCTGGGGGTTGGGGGGGGGGGGGATTGCAAGGATGGAGGTGGGGTGGGTTGGGGTATAGGGCTTAGGAGTGGTGATAGCAAAGATGTGAATGTGAAATGTGGAGTGCTGCACCACAGATTTCTTCTCAGCCACTCTTTCACTGACACAGTGAAAAAAAGAATGATCGCCTGACGCAAGTGGTGAGAGAAATTCCATTTGTCCGCCTAAAGATTTACTTGTCACAGTCAACTGGACGGTGGCTACTTCAAGCCCTTGAGAGCTGTGGTGGTGGGGGTAGAAAAATCTCAGAGTCAAAGAAAGATTTAAAATACGTATAAAAGATGATTTTTTGTGTGTGTGTGTATGTGTGTGTGCTTTCTGTGCACATTCATTATACTGTTAAAATAGTGATGTAGCTATGATCATTTGAAAAATGGCATTGTCTTCTTGTAGATTTGGATGAGCTACCCTTTGGGTAGTGTGGGAGTGAGAGAACACAGAGCATCTGAGGAAGTCGGGCAGGGCGAGACAGGATGGAGACAGCTCAGAGCATGTGGCCAGTGAACGGTCCAGACAGACTGGAAGACATTGTTCTGCGATTCCTGGTCAGGAACCTGAACATCATAGCTGAGCAGGGAAAACCAAGACTGCCAGTGCCAGACAGTACGTCAGATAGTCTGGCCGGCGCCACAGACAGGGATGAGTATGGTCTGGAAGCCTCGGATTTTGAGGCAAGCCCACGTGTTGATTCTGAAATCACTACGTGTTATCACTTGCTCCCAGGTATCTGTCTGACCACCTCCATTTGTGATAGACTTCTTGTTGCCTTGAATGAAGACCCGGAGGAGAAAAAAGAGATGACCTACGAAAAACTGTCCATCTTCGCTGACACTGAAGTCACCAGCCTAAGTCAGGCTGACCTTCGCTTTGTGGCAGACCATTCTCTGGAGATGGGCTTGAAAATGATATCGGGTCAACCAATCACAGACCTGAAGATGCCTTGTGTGTGGCGATGCCTACCCATCATTAAAAAACTGAAAAACCTGCGTGTCTTGCGGCTGGAAAAAGAGCCCATGACCAACGCGGTGGACGCCTTCATCCAAGGGCAGCACAACATGGACAGCTCTGAGAACATCCACAGCGTTGGCTCGCAAGTGGAGGGTACCCCTCTGTTCTCCATGGATGAGGAGTATTACAAACTGACATGCCCCAACCTCCGCTGGCTCATCTTGCATAACCTTCAATTCCGTGCCTCCCCAGCGCGGGACCTGAGCTTCAATAGTATGGTAGTCTCTAATCTGCTGACTCCCCTGCGTGACTTGTCGCACCTGAGCTTGAGCATGTGCCGTGTCAGCCTGGAGGAGCTGACCTGTCTGGGGAACCTCACCAAGCTGGTGAACCTGAACCTCTCCAACATTAAGATCAGTGACTTCTCCGCCGTCTTGAGGATATTCCAGTCACTTCAGCAGCTGCGGTAGGTGCTGATTTCTTTGTTTAGCGCTTTCTTTAGCTCTTTCTTTCTTTTTTTTTTTTTTTTTCTTTGCCTTCCTGTCCATCCTACTTTGTTTCTTTCATGCAGGATGACATTAAATGTTATTGTGGTTGGTTAAAAGGATTGTGTGAGTGCGTGTGTGTCTGTGTGTGTGTATGTGTGTGTGTGTGTGTGTGTGTGTGTGTGTGAAAAATGGAGCGGTAAATTTTGTTTTTCAGCATTAATTCTAAAATGTCATTATGATGATTAATTCTAAAACATATAAATGAACTGTAGTTTGATCAAGATGATGCCAAGACTGAGAGACCTGAACATTGGATCAGAAGAGATTAAGTATGAGTACGATAGTATGGGATTGCAATTAAAGTTATTCTGTTGTTTGGGAACGTTGATTGTAAAGACTGAAATATATTCATATGCAAAGATAACTCTATGTACACTGAACACTGATCTTCCTTTAATTAACCATTTAATTGATTAGCTTCAGAGTGTTAGAGTATTTGTGAGACTGTTGATGAAGAAATGGGTCAAACTTTAGCCATCATGGAATCAGACTCAAACACATGCACAAATTTTACTGTTTTTTTTTGTGGTTTAATCTCTTAAGTAATACAAAGTGAAAGGTGCTTACACTACAAACTCATGCCCTCAGATATATCCTTGTACATGTGTGTACACTCAACACTTACACACAACTACCATCTCTATATCCCTCCTTCCTTCATCTGACATGTACGCTGCACATGTGCTTGACTACATGTGTACAAACACACGAAGAAGCACATGAACATACGCACACTCACACACACACACACACGCACACACACACACACACACACACACACACTCATGCACTCACACACACACTCACACACACACACACACGCACACACACACACACACACACACACACACTCATGCACTCACACACACACACACACACACACACACACACACACGTACACACGTACACACACATGTATGCACACACACACATACACACACACACACACACACACCCATACGTGTAGGTACACTAAATTATATATTAGTGTGTGTGTGTGTGTGTACACACACATGCGCACATACACTTCTATTCTGTTCAAGTTTCACTTAAGTGAAAAGGTGTATTGAAGATGTACATTCATCATTATTGGATGCCTGTATAGATTTAAGTCTCATCCACTTTGAGTTCTGACTTTGGTATGCTATCACAGCGCTTGGCACCTGATCCTGCTCGCTCTCTCTCTCTCTCTCTTCTCTCTCTCTCTCTCTCTCTCTCTCTCTCTCTCTCTCGCTGAGCTCAAAATATTACCCATCATCAAAACTGACATTCTTTGTGACTTTTGGTCAACCACTTCTTTAATCTGTGAAAATCCAGAGAATTTTCTGATTTTAAAATCTGATGTCCCTCCTTCACCCCATTCTCCCCACACCTACAACCTTTAGACATGTGCACTCACAACACACACACACACACACACACACACACACACACACACACACACACACACACACACGCACACACACGCACACATACACATGTATACACTTTCACACAGAGCTGCTAAGTGCTATGCTTTCATACATTATAGCATGTTACATTTTTGTTGACAATGCTTTGCTGCTACGTTCTTTGATGAAATGCTACCCTTTCCTCCCCTTCCATACCTCCCACTCTCCACCTTTGTTTAGACATAGTTCAAACAGCGTAGATCTTTAAGCTGTTTTGTCAAAAGAAAACCAAGTTCATGAAGACGAAGGATAAGCAGAAGAAAAAAAAATCGCTAAAGACAATCATAATTTTGCCGCCATATTGATTGGTTCCGTTGTCGATTGTTTCGTTTTCTTGTAGCTCAAATCGAAGTCATGCGATAACAAGCGATATTTCCAATTCTTTCACCCTAGTCTGTCATCATGTCATATGTGTAGCAAAGTGTGATTGAAAATGCAGTTGAATCAGATTTTTAACATCACATATGAGGGCTATGCTTAAAGTTGGAATGCTGCTCTAAAATAGTGCCAATTTTTGTCATCGCCTAGAATTGGTACCCTTAAATTTGGACTTGCATGATGTGAGACACAAAAATTGTACAGCAGACTCCATGAAAACTTTGTTCAGAGATGTCCTACCTGAGATGATCTGTGAGTTTCTGAAGGAGATTAACATTTTTCATCTGATCTAAGATTTTATGGAAGAAAGGTTTTTAACAAAGTTTCTGGTACGTTTTTAGAAGATGTATTTAAACAGATGTGCGAAAGGTTTTTTGTTGTTGTTGTAGTTGTTGTTTTTTTGTTGTTGTTTTTTGTGATGACTTGTGAGTTGATTTAATGTGGTGACAGCCCTGATATGACCCTTTGCGGTCGGCTGGCCTATAATGCAACATTACCTGGAATGCTGCACATAAATGATAAAATTTCAAAAAGCAACACTTTTTGAAGCCTTGGCAGCTCCACGTACACCTACACATACATACATTGTACATGCACGCGCTCACAAACATAAACACACATACATATAAACACACTTTGGAAATGGAAATGAGCAACAGAAAGCATTTGTGATGGTGTGTGACGAGATGAGACACGGGGAAAAGAAGGGACAACTAAGGGGGTGTGAAGATCATGACAACAGTGGATCTGATTTTTTTACAGGCATCTGGACCTGTCCCAAGGTGACGAGGACATGAACCCCATGATGTACCCCAACGCTGACAGCATTCTCAAATCCATTGTAGACACGTTGCCCAAACTGACGTCTCTTGACATCTCTGGAACGAATCTGGCTGGCTTTGAAAATATAGAGACTGTCAGCCACCGCATGTGCCCTCCCAAAAAGTAAGCTCTTTTCGTTGTATGACTGAGCAGACCAAACTTGTTCAGGTTTTCACATAAAAAGTGTGTGTGTGCGTGCATGCTTGCATGCGTGCGTGCGTGCATGCGTGCGTGTATGTGTGTGTGTGAGTGTGCGTATGTTCATGTGCTTCTTCGTGTGTTTGTACACATGTAGTCAAGCACATGTGCAGCGTACATGTCGGTTGAGGGAAGGAGGGATATAGAGATGGTAGTAATTTTCTCCTCTTTTTTTTTTTTGCTGGTGCTGGTTGTCTTCTCAACACTATGTCACATTCATGGGCAGAAGCAGTGGGCAGAATTTGTTGTGTGATCAATAAGGTATCGGACAAAGTGGCTCAGAAATGGGATCGAACTTCACCATGGGTTAATATTTTAAACCTGTCATGCATTAGAATATTGTCTTTGTATGTTTTAAAATCCTAAGACACTGATAAAAATTTGTGAATAGAAATTATAATCTGGTGGTTACTGATGAATTTGACGGTTTGTTTGCTATGCAGGTGAGAAACATCAGCGAATTTAGCTCTTTTTTACCCCAGGTGGAATTTTAGGGCAGTTACTTCAGTCCAATCCAAAAAAAAAAAAAAAAAAAAGATTTTGCACTGCATATAGGCACTGCTTGGATACGAAATAGGTTCAGATGAGTAGAAAAATTGTTTGAGTTTACATACAGCTCACTGCCCACGCTTGAGCTGAAAACTTACCATATTGCATCCATACATACGTCAGAATAGTAATGCATTGTCTTTTGTATTCCAAGATGTGTGTATCATGCATCTCCACTGATTGGAATGGTTGATGATGAGTGTTCAGCTGAATGATAAATTTGCTAAAACAGAGGGGAGAGTGGCATCAAATGTAGTTCAGATAGGACCTTTGGCTTCTTATGAAAGGTGAACAATACCCGGGTTGAGTCCACTTGTTTACCAACATGTTCTGACTGCTTCTTCAGCTGGAAAAAAATCTGTCCTCTGCCACTGAGAAAGGAGTAGTATGCTGAAACTAGTGAAAGGAAAATAGTTTGCGTGACATGGGGAAAATGTGAAGAAATTAGCCAAGGAAAGAAAGTGTTATCTTAGTTGATTATAACACATGCATCGTTTCCTTGAAATCATGGTCATTATTGAGTTACAACTTAGTTACATTCTTATTTAATCGAAAAATTAATGTATAAGCAGCTGTCGGTTTTTGTCATAACTTGACGGATGTTTAATGTATGGTCTGTGACACAATGTTGTATTTCTTTAGATTTGTGTTGTTATTAACGTGTGAATTTTTTTTTTTTCCAGGTTTTTAAGTGCTTTAATGAATTATGCACTTGGTGAATGGCTTTTAAAATAACTTTTAAGTTGGAAAAAAATGGCTTTGAAAAAAAAATTTCTTCTTGATTGTGCCACATGTTACTTAGTAACACCAATGGCGTGAGGTGAAGTGTAACACAAGCAAGCTTATCATGATTTTTCTGCTGCTAAATAATACAGATTTGTGGGAATCTAATGCTAGAGACAAAAAGTCCCAACCTATTTTCTGACAGATGTTTGAAATTTGTTTTATTGTGAAAAGTTGCCGTGATCCACCCCACTCATTTTAGATGGAAGCATATAGTACACAGAGCTTCCAGATGTTACACTTATAGCTTTACATGCTGCACTTTCATTTACACTGCTGTCCTGCTAATCTTTTCGACAGAATTTTTATTAAAAAAACACACAAAACAAACAAACAAAAAAGAAACAGTAAATTAAAGAACAAAAAGCAAAAAAGTGTCCTACAGAGTCTGTGGCCGCTTAAACATAACATAGACAACCTACATCTTTAGACTGTGGATCCTACAGAGTCTGTGGCCGCTTAAACATAACATAGACAACCTACATCTTTAGACTGTGGATCTCTTTAGAGTGTAAAGACAGGCAGAAAAAAAAATTGTTAAAATTGATTGGTTTCCATGTTGGCCATTTGGAATCTTCGTAGCCCAAGTCAAAACCTGGCTACGAGTGGCGAGATATCCGTCTTCTTCGTCTGCCGTATGGCTTGTGCAAAGCAAAGTGCAACAGACAGTGCAATTGGGTCTGACTTTGAAGATGCGACAGAGACAGTTTCAAACAAACAAACAAACAAAAAAAGGCGAAGAAATCCCAACTTCACCGTCTACGATACTACATATGTCTGCTACACTTGAATTTGAAATGCAACACTTTTAATGCTCACATGCTACACTTTGTGCTTTTGAGACCCGGCAACCAGTGTGAGTACAGTGAAGTTTGTCAGGAAGAAAAAGGTAGCTGTGATATTTTTCTGTGTCACACCTTGAAATGGTCCTTATGATACCGCAGGCAGAGCATGTTGGTGTAAACCATATTTTCTGTCTTTTGGGAAGTAAAACTAAAAGGAAGCATGGATGGAGACGAAAATAAGATAATGCACAAAATGTAAATGCACCATTCCCACAAAGATGGTTAAGCAACTGATAGTATTGTAGGATGTATTGTGTTGTATCATTTTGGATAGTACCACCTTATATATTTTTCATTGTGTGGTATCATGCCCTGCATGGAGAAAGAAAACTGCTTAAGTGTGGCTCACCCATCTTTGTTTCGTTTCCGTTTTGTTTTTTCTGTGTGCCTATGGTTATGGCTGAAATGTCTATCAAGATGCGTGGCTTTTTTGAACACAGACAGAAGGAAGAGGAGCAAAAGAAATGCTCAATACCTGGACTGGACGAACGAGAACTGGATTTTTTGGGCCTGTACTGCTGTGCCTACAATGCCTGCAAACGCAAGCACATCCCCGCCAAAAAGGTTTGTTCCCTTGCTTGCTCTCTTTCCGTGTACTGCACAAGCAAGTTAGCAGTGATTCACTTTAGGGCTCTTACCTTTCTGTGAATTTGCTCATTTCAGAGATATTATGTGAAAACCGGAATCTGCTATTAAAAAAATATTAATAGTAAAAATTAAAAAAGAGAAAAAAAAAATATGGTAGAAGAAAACGAGTAGCAGTGGGATGTATGGCATGCATGCACAGTTTTAAACGATGCTGAAGTAATGAAATCTTGTATAAACATCTTTGTGAAAGGAGGCAGTTGCTATTTTGTTTACCTGGTCAAAGGCAAAATAATGTCATGGTCTGATATTGTGTGATGGCAATGTGCTGTAAAGAGAAAAAGATTGGCAAATGCTGCAGGAACAAATTGTCCAGGTTGTGGTTGAACCGAAGAGATGGACAACACACCACTGGTAATGCTCAGATTTGCATCAGATTGCACCATTTTGAAACCAAGTTTCAACGTGTTTATTTTGAAGAAAAGGGAAGGCTTTCAGGCCAGGCTCCCATGGAATGAAGGCACTTTTTGCTTTTTGAAGGGATGCCCTTTTCTGTGTGTGTGTGTGTGTGTGTGTGTGTGTGTGTGTGTGTGTGTGTGTGTGTGTGTGTGTGTTCAGATCAGGTTATGGCGTCTGTATCCATCCCATGTTCTGTGCGATTTCAGTAGCACTGCTCTCATAATGATTCGCGTTTCAGTAGCCATACCTAGGCCATACCTTGGCAGTTCCAGTCACATGAAGCTATGAATGTGAAGTCATCATCATGAGCCCAGAGGAAACACTGTGCTGCTGCAGTGATTCCCTTTGGTAGTGGTCAGTGGTGTCTGTTCTGATGCACTATGATGACATGATTGGTTCATGGGTTGGGACTGACTGAGTAAAGGTCTCTTTTGGCACCACCAGTTAGGTTCTTTGAGGACATGTATAATTGGTTTGTTGCTTGGTTAGATTCCCTTAGGACATGTATAATTGGTTTGTTGCTTGCACCAGACTAGGTGAATGTCTTCTTTTGGACCAAGACTGCCACAACACCCTTTTCAAGACTGTGCCCAGGAAATACCATGTTTTTTATTTGTCAACTGTGTTGACAGTATGTATTATGTATGGAATGATGGTTAAAAAAGAAACATTGATAACTCTTAGAATTATGCATTTTGACTTTAAAAGAAAAGGTTGGAATGTATGAGCCAATGAGAGGGGAATGTTGGTGCAGGTGACAGGCGACGCCGATTCCATGCAAGTCGTGCTAGCTGTGCAGCGCTATGTCGACAACCACTTCCTGCTCACAAGAGCGCTCAACGACCTCTTCAGTCTGTTCCGCTTTACCAGTGTCCATAACCATCGCCAAGCGCTAGAGGTGAGAAACTGTATGTGTGTGTGTGTGTGTGTGTGTGTGTGTGTGTGTGTGCGAGTGTGTTTTGTCATGTCTGTCTGCATATGAGTGATGCCTGCCAGTTTTCCGGCTGTGGACGGAAATCTGGTCATTTGAATTTTTGTTTCTGACCTGGTCAAGTTAGGAAAAATCCATTGCAGTCTGTTGCAGCTTGAGAAAATGGTTCGGTCTGGTACCATTGTTGTATAGCTCACTCTGAGTTGGGTGCATTTTCATTTAGTATATTACGCAGTAAAAAGTACACCTCACTCTGATTTGCCAAAATGAAAAACACCGTGAAGACCACCAACTTGTGTCCAGTCACAGGGGAATGGGGAGCAGACCTATTTGTCCTGTTAACAGTGATCGCATAGGTTAATCTGTTCATCGTAACCTTGGTGTTGTTTTTCTGCTTTTGTTGTCAGTTTTAAGTGAGTTGACAAGTGCATGGCGGTGTGTCTGCACATGTAGCTACATCAGCCTGTCCAGACATTGATTTGGTGTTCTCATAGTTCATACTATACTTTTTGAGGAACAACACTTTATTCTTTCCGGACTTTTTGTGAATATTGCACATGTTGTATGTTTGTTGGTGCAAAAAAGAAATAAAGGAGGCAGGTAGAAATTGGGGGTAGGGTAAGGGAGGGAGTGGGGGGCTCTCTGCCTAGTTGGCGTTATCATCCAAAAACAGCATGTACCTATCCATCCCCACAACACAAGTTTGCCGTACTCTTCAGACGGAGTGCCATACTACTCATCATTTACCTCAAGTGAATGCTACTGCTGCTATCTTCCCTTCCTTCACTACCTCCATTTGTTCCATCAGTCTGTTCTTAACTCCCTTTTCTTGTTCTTTCTCTCTCTCTCTCACTCTCTCTCTCTCTCTCTCTCTCTCTCTCTCTCCTCTCTCTCTCTCCCTCTTTTAACTCTTCTTCTGTTCTTCTTTATCATCATCATCATTACTATTGTTATTGTTATATCATCATCATCATCATCATCATCACCACTATGATTATTTCTAGTATAACCTACTGTAACTATCTTCTATTAGTTCTAACTCCTCTATTCCAATACTATTATGATTATTGTTACTATTATGATTATACTACCATCATGATTATCATCATTTATTATCAGTGTTAGCAGTAGTATTTCTTTTGTTATCACTTTTATTATCGTTTTGACCGGTTAGTCTCCCCTTCAGTCTCCTGTTCCATTCCTAGCCTCTTTGCACCCAGTTCAAAGAGAGACATGACTGTCTGTTCATCCTTCATGTTCATTGTCTTGAATGCTGTGTGTTTTGCCTGAAGAAGACCAAATAGGTGGAAATGCACCGCGTTTGCTTTGTAGTGTACTTATTCTTTCATTTGGCTTTGCAATACTTCTGTCTTTGCTCTGAAAGCAGGGTCATTTGGATTTATTTTCAGTGTTGGCTTAGAATTATCAGCTTCAGTTGCGACACTACCTGAACTCAGTAGATTGAAGAAAAAAAAGAAAAAAAAGTAATTGAATATAAAAGATGACTGGGCCAGTGAATGTGTGTGTCTTTTTATGGTTTGACTTCTGGTTTTCATCATTTGACCCATAGAATTCTGGACTGAGGGTCATTTTGATTGTCATTTTACATTCCTACAAAGAACACTACTGATGAGTATAGTTTGCAGCAGCAGTCAAGGGGTTAAAGCAAACGTGAAGAGATTTTACTGTTTGAGTAAAGGCTATAGTTTGCCACTTTAGATGATTCAGTTATCACCTTTAATGAAATGGTCTTCTTATGTCCTTTCAGGGTGTGCTTGCTGCTATGAGGATGTATCCTAAAGATTCCAGCATACAGATTGCTGGCAGGTATGTCTTTCTTCTTTCGCTGTCATCTTATGTAACCCCGCGCCCTTTCCCTCACTCCTCACTCTCAACCGTTAACTATGCATTTTGAACAGTGTATACACAACCACACTTTCCAGTGCTACATGCAACTGCCCACCCTCCTGAATTTTCCTGAATTTCCCCCTCTTCAGAAAGTATTTGAAATTCTAAATTGTTTTGAAAAAATCCAGAATTTTGAAATTTTCCTTAGAAATGTGTGGTTTTGGGGTTGATTTTTTTTTTTAAAAGTAGGGATGATAAAATATTGCAGAATAAAGCCTGAATGGTGTTACGTGAATGTTGGCTGTTACATGTATAGAAAATATTTTCTTTTTAAATTCCACACTTGTCAGCTGAAACATAAGGGAGTGAAAAATGCTTCCAGTCAAAAGCTGAACTGCCCACTCTTCACTCCATCCAGCGGCTACATTCCCTGGTTCCCGATTTAGACTTCACAAGCTTGGCAGCTGTGGTCATGTCACAGTTCTGACATCAGCAGTCCATAGGGAGCAATCACTATCAGGTAGTCAGTGAATCAACCGATAGAAGAGACATTGCACTGCTGCTGATCTCTGTGGTGGTGTTCAGTGATGTCTGTCTTGATCCAGCATAAGCAGGATACTGCTGACAAAGCTCTATGCTGATGGTAACAGTAGCTTAAGTCATGGAGCCTGCTTTTTTTTTTTTTTTTTTTTTTTTTTTTTTTTTTTTTTTTTTTGCATACGCAGGCTGATACTCCTGCGGACACTCCCTGTATAGACAGGCAAAGATTAATCCCATCTACCCAACAAAGGGAGTGGAGTTTTGTGTGTATGACCGTTTTTTTATCCTGCCATTAAGGCAGCCATACTCCATCTTCGGGGAAGGGTGAATGCTATGTGTAATGTGTCATCCATACCAACGGCCAAACTGGCCTTCTCTTCAGAAAGTTGGTGATGGGATTTTACGTGTGTCGTGTGTGCAAGATGTTATGCGTGCGTTCACACAAGGAACCTCGGTTTATTGTCTCATTCGAAGGACTGAATGGGAAATGGAGTCAGAACCAATGTTAACTCCAAGGGAAAAATCCCCCTGTACCGAAATGGCCTGGTGGAGATTCGAACCCACAACCCCAAGATTACAAGTCTGGCGCTCTACCGCTGGGCTATTCCGACCCCCTTGGAGCCTGCATGAAAAGCATTCTTCTACAGAGGTTGCCATTGTGCCCATCAGTTGACAGTCCTCATGAACTCACAGATGCCATTACCCATGAAACAAACTCAGCAAACAGGCACAGTATGTCAGGGGGCACTCATCAGATCCAGAACCACAGGGGTTTCTTAGCATCTGGCGCAAGAAAAGTTAGTTCAGCTTCTCAGTGGATCTTGAGTAGTGCATATACTTTTTATTGTTCTCTTGAACCACTTTGTCATGTCGTCATGCCAAGTAGTTATGATAAGTCAGAAATGACGCTCTCCAAACACTCGGGGGCATCTTCAGTGCTCAGAAACACCTTTCCATGCAGTTGCTTTTTTCACAAAGGGGGAAGAGGAACCAGTGTTATGGGGCCAGGTCAGGTCAAGAAAAGGCATGGGTGACCAGCTGGCCTTTTTATTTTTTTTTTGAGCTCTCATCTTCCATGCCATTTCAGTTGGCTATTCCTGCATTGCTTATTCTGGCTTCCTGTTCACAGCCATATCATTGCCGGTTCCATCGCAGTCCCAGCGCTATGATCCACAGGGAGCAGTCAGTGTGAAGTCACCGTGAGGCAGCCCACCAGAGGAGACGCTGCTCTGCTGCCAGGTCACTTTGGTGGTGCTGAATGGTGCCTCTTCATATCCAATCTGCACAGCAAACCACCTGCTAAACCTTGAACTGACAAAAATAATTGTAAAGTCTTGGAGCCAGTATGTATTTTGAAGCTCCAGGGGTTGTCCTTAATGAACTGGCTTGAGGTGATGATAGTTTGTGGCGTAGTGGCTGTTGGTGAGCCCTACAGCGGATATCCTGTTCAAAGCTCTTCCTTCTGGCACAAATTTCAGAGAACAACTTGTTAACTGCTGTTTTCAGTGGAGACTGCTTCCCAGAACAGTGCATTAAACTGTCCAGACACTGCTGATATTTTCTGTTAAAAAAAAAAAAAAGCAACAATACTCTTTTGCATGAAAATTAGATTTCCCCTGTCATTATTGGGTCGCTGGAGACGCTGACCTTTACATTCGAAATTTTGTTGGGGAGTTTGACATCATTGTCCTTCTGTGATATAACCTTACTTTGAGAGTAACGTCTTCAGTTTTTCTGATTCCTCAGGTCTGATTGGACCTCATATGCATGCATAAATGTGTGAAGTATTTCTACCTGTCGGACTAGTGTGTATTACTAGCTTTTGGTGTTGGTGGTTCTTGCGGTTGAGGGAAGGCCTCTTTGGTTGAACATTCTAAGACTGGGCTGTAATCTTCACTGTCTTTGGGACACTGGAACCCGGTGATAAAAACCATCCCAATCACAGCCGTCTCATAAATTTAGCCTTGTTAGGGAAACAGTTTTTAAGTTCACCTCTTAAGAAAGACTCCCTCCCATAGAAGACCTAATTATTTTAAGGATTTCTGAACATGGTTATGATGTGACGGATGTTCTTTGACTGTGCAGATAGCTGAGTGAGAAAGAAAGAAGAATTAAGAAAATTCATCTGTTTCAGCGCTTCCCTGTTCTACATTGCCAAAGGAGAGCACAAGCAGAATATCACCTACCAGCACAAAAGGTGACGGAGAGAGATAAAGAGAGCGTGAGAGAGAAGAGAGAGAGAGAGAGTGATGTGTATATTCAGTATATACAGGAGTAATGTGGATTATGGTATGTGTTTCATTTGTTATGTGCTAATAACATACATAGACCGTACATGCATATGTATGAAATACAAGCACTCACAAACACAAACACACGCACACACATTGCAGTAATAGTTGGCTCATTGTTATTTTGTAAACCACAGCTTTTTGACACATACACAGTGTACTGTGAAACAAAGTAGGAGTTGACAGTTCCTAGGATGTGTTCCAGATTTTTCTTAAACAGGTCAGTGAGCACAATGGTAAACCATGAATCCACACCACGCAGACACAGCACATCACATCCACTTGTAGGTTTATTTATGGAAAATGTGGTGTGATTTAGGTCTATACATTTATGTGTGTGTTTGTTGCTGTTTTGTTTTAATAGTAACTAAGTGTCAAAAGTTCAGTTTCAGGCTGTTTAATGTTAAAGGAAAAGCAAAAACAAAGCGTGTAGTTGCAGGAATTTTATATGAGAAAGTTGGGTAGTTAGAACATTAAGAGGAATCAGAGCACTAGATGGTAATGTACATAAAATGATAGTCAGTCACAGATACTGTCGTCAGGAACGTGACTGAATTGCTGAGTCATCCTGAGAAGAAAACTTTTTGTACATGTGTGGTTCTGTGAATCTTGAAAGAAATCGAAAACGAAAATCAGGGGAACAAATGATGTTAATCTTTTCTTTTGTTTTTGTTGTCATTTAAGACAATGTTAGGTAAGTGGAGCGAAGCAGAATCATAGCTCTGGGAGTTCGAAAAGTGGTAAGCAAGGCAAGTCAAGAATACAGTTGTCATAATAACCTCTCATTGGTAAAGTACATTCACATCTGTGCCCTAACTGTTGCAGTGCAACTTCACAATAGTAGAGTACATGCACATCTGTGCCTGTACTGTTGCAGTGCATGCCCAACGGTCTTTGGGTAAATATGTACATTATACACAGGCTTAACAGTCAGTTTTTGTGACAGTATCTACTTGCCAATGGTGTCTAAGTAAAAACGCTGCAGTAGAAGTTGTAGAGCGTGCCTTGCATATTATGAATGATTCCATATTTTTGTTAAATATTCGTTGCTAAGTTTTTTTCCAAGTGTGAAGGAGATTGCCCAGCAAATAGTCACCATTATTGTTATAGTGTGGTAAGACTTATTGTCATGCTAATGACGATAATGATCAGGATCTTTGTGGTGGTCATTATTCTAATTATGTTGGTACTGATAATCAGTGATAATTGTTGTTACCTCTGTGTGGTTTCAGGGAGCTTGTAAACCTGTTGTTGGCGGCAATGTACGAACACTGCTTTGACCAAACGGTGAGCACCAGAACTTCCCTACTGTCTGGTTACACATTGACTTTGCGATGGCTTTGCTGACAGTTTGTAAAGCAAATGTAGCAGTTCATGTGGGGGAATGGTGTACATTGAAATTTGACGGCGTCGTGGAATCATGGGAAGGACAAAGGGATTTAAAGGTCTTCTTCAGGGCTTCAAAACTATTGGAAACAGACTATAAAGCCTAGAACTAAGTAGAAGTATTTAGAATTAACTGCCTGTCCATGCTTGTAAAGAGTTAAAGGTTTTTTTGTTTTTTTTTCCATCTTCAGCCCTTCCCCCTCCCCATAACTGGCATATGTACAGGCACAAGCAAGCGCGTGGTGATTCTTACATGTATACAGACATACATTTGTAATGATAATCACATTACCAGATGTGCATTTATCATATGATGACACAGCGACAGTTACTTTATAGTAACACAATTCACTGTCACACAGACAACAGCTTTGTGATGGGATAGTATCAAGTACATGGAATTTGAGGCAACAATTATGGGGAGGCCTTGTCTCAAATAAACCCAGTGCAAGTGGCGTAGCAATAGTGATGTCCTGGATGGTTGTAGATGATATGTTGTGGTGGGGATTTTGCTGTCATCTACAAGGGGCCTGTGTTTTGTACATAATGACCACCCTGAAGGACCTTAACAGCTGGGCTTTTAATTGACCTGACCTGTCAGCAATGTCTCATTGGTTTCAGATGATGAGGAATGCCTCCTTGACTCTGTGTCATCTGAATCTTCCGAATGATGTGGTGAGTTGTCCCTCCGTTTGACCCTTAGACCGATTTGTGTTGAGTCGTCCTTTGCTATTCTTTCTGGTCTGTTTATTTTGAGTTCTTTGTTATCCTCTCTGATTGATGTAAATTGTCCGTAGTCATGTCCCTTGACCGAGTCATCTTGACGTTCTTTGTTGTCCTCCTGGACCGACTTATTATAAGTCGTCCTTGTTCATCATCCTTGAGTTCTTTATTTTCAGTTGTCTTTCTGAATTTCCTTGATTGATTTATTGGCGTGTCCTTTGTCGTCCTTCATAACCAGTTTATTGCAAGCTTTTTTTGTTATTTTCCTTGACTGATTTACTGCAAGTTGTCTTTTGTCACCCTTCTTAACTGATTTATTGCAATTTGTCTGTTTTTCACCCCTTTAACTGAATTTTGAAGTAATTTCATTTTCATTTTTCACCTTTCTTAACTGATTTATTGCAAGTTGTCTTTTGTCACCCTTCTTAACTGATTTATTGCAAGTTGTCTGTTTTTCACTCGTTCAAATGACTTTTTAAATATTGTCTTTTTCACCGTTCTTAACTGACATTTTTTAAGTTAGCTCTTGTTACCCTTCTTCTCTGACTTATAAGTCACGTTTAGTCGCCGTACTTACCTGATTTATTGCAAGTAATCGTTTGTCAGATTTCTTAATTAAATTATTGCATGTTGTCTTTTGTACCCTTTAAAAAAAAAAAAAAAAAAAACTACTTTAGAGCAGGTTACATACCTATTTACCCAGGCAATTTTGCTTTATTTCATACATGTGTTGGGTAAAAACACAAGGAACATGATGAGAAAAAAAAAAAAAAAAAAAAAAAAAACGAATAAAAAATCTGGACAGAAAGAGCTTGAGTAGCAGTCACACTTGTGGATCATAGCCATGGTATTGTCATGTGCACAAGAGCCAGCACTACAGGCCCTGAAATGGTAGAAAGAAGCAAAAAAGAAGAAAAAAAAGTGTGGGAGCATGCATTTGTGTCAAGGTATGATGATGAACCAGATATAATTTGGTGTCTGAGAACCTATTTTTACTGTAATTAGTGCAGTGTAACTGCACAGTTTGCTGTGAACTGGCAGCAGGCCCAGTTGAAAACAGCCCCTCCTTCCTCCCTCATCCCATCTCTCTCTTCCCCTCCCCTCTGCTTTCAGAAGAATTAGAAAAGGGACCCCATCCCCCCACTCCATTCTACTCCCATGAATTTGGGAGATTTTTAACGCAATTATTGAAAATAAACTCATTTTTGTGCTTCTGGCGATGTTAGGGTAATACGGTGTGAAGTTACCTTTTGTCACCCAGTCTTGACTGACTTGTTGCAAAGTGTCATTTTTCACTTTGCTAACTGACTTGTTGCAAAGTGTCATTTTTCACTTCGCTGACTGACTTGTTGCAAAGTGTCATTTTTCACTTTGCTAACTGACTTGTTGCAAAGTGTCATTTTTCACTTCGCTGACTGACTTGTTGCAAAGTGTCATTTTTCACTACGCTGACTGACTTGTTGCAAAGTGTCATTTTTCACTTCGCTGACTGACTTGTTGCAAAGTGTCATTTTTCACTTTGCTGTCTGACTTATTGCATGGTGTCTTTTTTCACTTTGCTGACTGACTTGTTGCACGGTGTCTTTTTTCACTTTGCTGTCTGACTAATTGCACGGTGTCTTTTTTCACTTTGCTAACTGACTTGTTGCAAAGTGTCATTTTTCACTTTAGTGTCTGACTTATTGCAAGGTGTCTTTTTTCACCTTTATTATTGTTTTTTTTTTGCAGTATTTCTTTTGTCGCCCTTCTTGACTGAGTTAACAGCAGGATGTTTTTTGTCATCCTTGACTGGCTTATTGCAAGTTGCCTTTTGTCATCCTTCTACCCTTTTACTGATATAGAATATCAGCACTGGTAATGTGGAATCAAAGAAGGCCCAAATCAACACAGCTGAGGCACTGGAATGGCTTCCATTGCCCCCCCCCCCCCCCCCAAAAAAAAAATTGTTATAGGATTTGTCTAATAACAGTATGAGGGCTGGAATAGCTCAGTGGTAGAGAGCCGGACTTGTAATCTTGGTGATCCTGGGGTTGCGGGTTCAAATCTCGGCCAGGCCATTTCGGTACAGGGGGATTTTACCCTCGGAGTTAACATTGGTTCTGACTCTATTTTCCATACAGTCCTTCGAATGAGACTATAAACCGAGGTTCTGTGTGTGAACTCACGCGTAACATCTTGCACGTAAAACCCCATCACCAACTTTTGGAAGAGAAGGCCAGTTTGGCTGTTGGTATGGATGGCACATTATACATAGTATGGACCTTGCGTGAAACATGGAAAGAATGAAGGAAGTAAGGAAACTGAGTGAATGATATTGACTGACTGACAGGAAACAACTGAATGAAGCGCCAGCTGGCAGCTCTTCAGTCGGTACTACCCAGCTAAACAGCCTGTTGTGTGAATGAGTGTGGATTGTAAAGCACTTAAAGCTTGGTCGCTAGCCGAGGATAGGCGCTATATAAGTATTCATACTACTAAGAATAATGATAGTCTTTATGTTCAACGAGTCCCAAATAAGAGGTAAGGGAATGAGTAGGGGGTCACTCTTGAACAGAATAGGGTGGAGAAAGAATTGATTGGTATTGGCAGACAGGTGCAAACGGGTTTACCTGTAGTTACAGGGCTAGTGCTCCAGCTTTGTTTATTAGATAAATAACGACAGTGTCTGTTATATTTAAACCAGTGTTTGACATGTTTGATACTTGAGGCATCCTTGAAGAAATGTCTAATTGCGTGGTTCCAATGTATGTCCTGACAGATGTTCTGCTACGAGCGGCTGGTGAAGCAGCTGCTGGACATGCTGAAGTATGACTACCGGGATGAGTTCATCCATCGTCTGGGCATCTTCCTCCTCAACTGTCTGGCCTGTCAGGTGGACGGCAAAGAGAAGGAACTGGTCGGCAGGCTGGGCGCCATTGAGGTCAGTTTTTGTGTGTGTGTGTTTGTGTGTGTGTGTGTGTGTGTGTGTGTGTGTGAGTGTGTGTGTGTGTGTGTGTGTGTGTGTGTGTGTGTGTGTGGCGTGTGTGTGTGTGTGTTTGTAGATGTGTGTGTGGGTGGGTGTGTGTGTTTGTAGATTTGTGTGTGTGTGTTGTGTGTGTGTGTATGTGTGTGTGTGTGTGTGTGCAGAAGCTGGAGTGATTTCAAACACATCAGAATGAAGCCTGACACGCCAGTCAAAACATTCCCCCAGACAGTGAAAGTTCATTCTATGCTAATCAGACCAGCGTAGCATGTGATTTTGTTTTGTAGCCAGACGTTAGGAATCACACTAAGTTTATACCGCATACGCAGTATTAAACAGACAATGGTTATGCAGAATTATACTGGAAATGCAGTACACAGCAGTAAGTTGCGGTATGCAAATGCATGCCACATGTATTCACGCTTATAAATGTCAAGACATTTATGTGCATGCATGCTCACATACAGACGTACAGTAACAAATACATGTAACCTTGATTTTATTGGTATGAAAGGAAATCCTTAATGAAGCAGGGAACAGTGAACAGTAGGTAACTCTTGCTCCCTTGATGAAGTAAATGCCCATAACTCCAAATGAATGCTGCTTTCAACACCGCATCTTCTATCGGGTAATGACAACACAATCACAGTTGCTGTGTAGGTGTGTCAGTTAACAGGATATATGGGCAAGCTTGCAGCATCTTTTTATAGGGAAGTCTCCTTGTTTGTTGTGTGTGCTTTGTGTCATCATTGCTGCTAGGTGATTCACTGTCATAAGCAGCATTCATTTAGAGTTGTGGGCCTGTGTTTACTTCATCATAGGAATAAGAGTTACCCTTCCTGTGCATTATGTACTGTTCCCTGTTCCCTGCCTCATTTAAGATTTCCATTCATACCTGTGAAACTGAAGTTACCTGTATTTGTTACTGTTCGTCTGTGTGCTTGTTTTCTTTTTGTTTTGTGATAGCAAGTTTGCGGCCTTACAGATTGGTTTCCTTGTCAACAGTTTTGTTTTTTGTAAGTCAAGTCAAAACAAGGCGATAACTTGTGATATTTCCATCTTCCTGGTCAACAGTTTTTTTTTTTTTTTTGTAAGTCACGTCAAAACCAGGCAATAACTTGTGACATTTTCATATTCCGGGTCAGCCATCATGTCATGTGTTAAGCAAGGTTTGTCTGGAAGTGCTTTTGAGTCTGACTTTGCAGACATTGAGAACACCGCAGAGACAGTTTCGAAGAAGAAACTAGCAGGGGAAAGAAAATCCCCATCACAGCTTTGATGATATTGCAGGCATGTGTTACACTTAAATTCAGAGTGGTACCCTTAAAAGTCGGAATGTTACTCTTTGTGCTTTTGATGCAATGGAACCTATCCACATATGCCGTTCAGCTTTGTCCAACTTCTGTCCAGGGCCAGCATTTATTTATGATTATGGTTATTATCATTATTATCATTTTTTATTCCCCGTCTTTCCATTCTTGTCTGTCGTATGCCGAAGGTTCAAGGGCATGTTTGGGTGTTGTGTTGTGTCTGTACAGACCATGCTGCAAATCATTAGTCGCAAAGTCAGGGGCGGTGAGTGTGATGACGTCCTGGAGGTGGCCTGGAGCACTCTGTGGAACGTTACCGGTGAGTTACCCACGAATCGACACACTTTTTGTATTTGAAAAAAAAAAAAATCCCATGACAATTTTTCAGCTTAAAAGGCATGAATTGGTTTGTGTGCTCAGAAATTTTGGGATGTATGTTGCACATCATTTGATGTTCAGTACATTTAATTCACCACGCACGCTACTCACGGTCAAGCACTCTCAGCGGCGATCCCTTCCCACCCTGTTTTTAACAGGTGCCGGCGGAGCTCCCAGCCCCCTTCTCTCTTCCAAGCCCCCACAGTGCCTTTCCCTCCCATCCTCTTCCGCTCTCAGACATTGCATCATCAAGCATCACTGTGGCTGAAGTGTGTCAGCAGCCATTGATGTAGAAAGAGGCTTTGCCTCGGTGCCACAGCTGCCTGCCTGTATGGCAAGCACAGAATGAAGTAGAAGGGTCACATTTCTTTGGCTTTATCTGATGGCTGAAGTCTAGCTGTGAGGCTTCTCTCTCTCTCTCTCTCTCTCTCTCTCTCTCTCTCTCTCACACACACACAACACACACACACACACATATACACACATATATACACACATATACACACAGAGCGTGCTGCATCTAACATGCATTCAAATGTGTTGAACATGTGACATGTATTTAGTTTTCAGACACACACACACACACACACACACACACACACATTGTATGCTTTGTGTAACATGCATTTATGTCTGTTGAGCATGCGACATGCATTCAGTTTTCACACCACACACACACACACACATACAGGCCGCGCACACACACACACACACACACACACACACACACACACACACACACACACACACACAACACACAACATTCACACACATACACACACACACACACATACACAGAGTGCTGCATGTATCAGGAATTCATATGTTGAGCATGTGACATGCATTTAGTTTTCACAAAACGCTCACCTGTGCACAAACATGAACACAGAGAGACAGACAGACAGAGAGAGACCTTTGCGCTCATGGTCACTACATTATTCACTGGTCTGTGTGGTTCATCATGCAATGGTCAAATGTCACATTGTCCCATCAAAAAGAGGTGGAGTGAAACTAGTTTGACAGATAGATACTTTCTCTTTAAATCACTTTCTTATATACTTAATCATAACTTTTCATGTTTGTTGCCAACCAGTAAGTCCGCAGTTGAAAAAAAAAAAAAAGAATAAGATTATGTTAGAATGTATGAATGTAGTGTAAAGAGGTCTACAATTGGTTCAACAGAGTAAAAAGACTAGTTTCGGGCGTAATGCCATATACAGCCAAAAGGAAAACAAACGTATAGGTTAAGGTACAGAAATAAGAGTAGTAAAGATTAGTCGTGTGTGTGTGTGTGCGCGCACGTGCATGCGTCTGTGACAGGACTTTTTGTTTCAAAATGGTGAAGGCCCTGAAAGGCCCCTGTGTGGGCAGTCAGGCTGTGACAGCTCTGAAACTGAAAAGATGTATTATTGTAAGATATCATGCATGTACTTGTGTGTGTGTGTGTGGTATGTTTGGTGTGTGTGTGTGGTGTGTGTGTGTGTGTGATTGCAGATGAGACACCTAGCAACTGTCAGAAGTTTTTGACAAAAGGAGGCATGCAGCTGTTTGTGGCTTGTTTGCAGGTAAGGCTTTTTGAATGGCTGAGAGAGAGAGAGAGAGTGTGTGTGTGTGGGTGTGTATACATGTGTGGGCGATCCATGCATTGTTTTGACTAGGTGTGTGCTACAGAAGAGTACACAGTGTACCTTGTTTTTCTCTCTGCTGTCTCATCATCCAGGACTCTCAGTGTCATATCCCCTGTACCACTCACTCTGGCTCCCCATTCAAAGCCACATCCTGTTTTGTTCTACCGTAGCCTCAGCGCCATCATTCCACAGGGAGGAGGCAGCATCAAGTTGCAGTTGGCAGCCCACTTACAGATACGCTGCACTGCTGCCACCACACTTCAGTGGTGTTTAGTCAGTGATGGGTGTTGCGTTCCAGTCTATGCAGGATACCTTCTACCAAGCCCCTCCACTGACAACAGTAATTGCTTATGCACAGAACCAGTGTGTGTGAGTGTCCCCGCCACCGAAGAAACCCTCCGAGGTCATCCAACGACAGCACCCATGAACTGTCAGATAACTGACGACTTTTGAATGACCTCATCGCTGGCGTGGAGAAGGACAGGAAATCAAAGCTGATGTCGCTAAGAGAACAAGGCATGGATGGCTTGAAAATGTGACACTGTTTTTTTTGTTTGTTTTTTGTTTTTTATCATCATTGAGATGAGAATGATGAAGATTACGCTACAGAAGATCCATTCTTGTCTGAGAGTTGGGTAACAGGCCTTCCTTTCATGATATGGCCCTCCATCATCCAGATCCAAGAGATCGTAACAAACACTGCAGTTTTGGTCCGCAGATCGTGGTAACACAGTCAGATACCTGACATGCCAACTCTTAGAGTTAGGGCATACGTAATGGGGAGTTTAATCTAACTCCCTTTGTGGCTCATATACTTACGATTAACCTGAACTAGTGTCCCATTTGTCCGAAAAATAGTGTACAACGTAATCTCTATCTGCTTCGATAAGGTCACAGATTCTCTGACATGCCATCTGTCCAAGATGTTTCCCTTCTGTTCTCTGTCTTACTCCATCTGCTCCCTAGCGGTTACTGGCATACTACATATTCCCTAAAGCTTCAAAGCAAATGGGCCAGCCTGGTTTTACTGTCACTGGACCCATTGCTTGAAGAAACATCTGTAATCTGTTCACCACAAGCCAGGTTAATTTTTGTTTAAAAACTCTAGAAAAATGGTATTTTTTCAGATGTGGCATTCTGACCAATGTCCATCGATGTGATGACAAAACGTATGCCATGTGTCGATGTACAGTCCTTTTCTGTATTTTAACATTGTGTATGTCTGTGTGTGTGTGCATGCGCATACATGCTTGTGTGCATGTTTTGAAGGTGAAGGGAGTGTGGGGGTGTTAGGTGAAGTTTGGAATGTTATGAATATGGGGATATGGGGTTTGCATTTTGATTCAGGTGTTTTGTTCTCCTTTCTTTGTATCCTTCCTTGAGTACTTTGGTTATTCTGGAGGTAAGTGCATATACAAATTCGTTATTTGTCCGTGTGCTTTTTTTCGCTTGTAGTAGACAGACATGTATGTGATGAATAATTTCTTCAGAGCTCTTATGAATATTTCAGATGGTATTCTTAGAAATCAAGTCTCGTTGGAACTTAATGATATTAGTTTTCTATTTTGACAGAAGTTCAAGGACAAGCCAGAGCTGCTCCGAAATATGATGGGCTTAATGGTATGTGTGTGCTTGGATTTGTTTTTCTCTCTCATCTTTTTGTGTGTGCTTTGCTTTTTACCACATAGAAAGTAAAGAGAGTGCACTATTTTTCACATTGAATTTTTGTTGTTGTTGTCAATGTATGTATGCTTCTTTTGAATTTTTTTTTAAAAGTAAGAAAAATATCGTAAATAGTACTTGTACAAATTTGCTCGTTATTATTAAGAGCACTTCTATAGCGCCTACTCACGGTTTAAGACCAAGCTCTGTGCACTTGAATAGTCTTTTTTTTTTTTTTTTAATCCACACTTTCTTTCATAGTACGGGGTGCTACCTGGGTAGAGCTGACTGAAGAGCTGTTTGCCCGCGTTATGTTCAGTTGTTTCCACGCCATTGAGCGTATCAGTTTTTCATTTATACTTTATTCTTTCCGTGCATGCTGTGTGTATATGTGTCATTCATACCAACAGCCAATCTGGCATTCTCTTCTGAAAGTTGGATATGGGATTTTACATTTGTGCATGATGTTATATGTACATTCATACATGGAACCCTGGTTTACGGTCGTATTCGAAAGACTTTGTGGAAGTGGAGTCAGAACTAATGTTAACTCCGAGGGAAAATTCCCCTGTACTGAAATGGCCTAGTGGAGATTTGCACTTTTTTTTTTAAAGCACATCTCTTTAAAGAGCTTGTTATTTGATAAATATGAATGGTTTCAAGAGTGTGTTAGATGCATGAGGTTAAATTGCCCACACTAATTTTTTTCTCTTTAATTCTTTCACAATGGATGCCAAGTAACAAATTATTTGCCTTTGGCGATGGACAATTTTTCAAAATGATACGCCTCTTGACACAAAGGTAAAGCCAGTTTTTAAACATCAAAGGAATGGCTAAAACATAGATTTCACTTGGTGTCCTTTTAAACTCCTTACATCTTTTATCTCATACCAAAACACTGTTGTAAGAAAAAAAAAGAAGAAAATTTTGACTGCTTGACTTGGGAATGTCACATTCTTTGTTCTAAGCTCTGTGCATCAAATCACCATCTCTATCAGTTAAGAGAATAACATTTTTGATTAGCTGACACCTAAGGCAAAGATGAATAAATGATTGCGTCCATTGATTTGTAGGATAATGTGAGCATGTTTGTATTGACTGCTGTGGCCTACAAAAGGCACAGCCGATGGGAACAGGTGCTTTGGTGGCTTCCCTCTAAATAGCTCCGAATAAAGACGTGGCCGTGAACCAAGAACAGAAAAATGGTTTACCCTCACAAAGTATCTAGTGACTACTTCCAGTTCTAAATGCCGACAATTCCTTGCTCACGCATGTGCTAATGCTCACGTTACTCCTCCCTCCTTTCGATAGGCTCTAAATCAAATGTTGACTTACGGCATAAGTAAAGTGTACATTTTCAGTTAATGCACTTTTAGTATTCTGTGTATAATCTTGAAAACTAGGTTTATTTGAATTTTGCATAAGCGCAGTGTTTCCCACATCCGCTCACTCCACCTAATTCCGTCTCTCTCAAAAAATACTTGATAAGAACTTGGTGATAGTTGTAAATATGTGACTATTGATTGCCTGTTTCGGGGGGAATAGAAAGACAGCGTATGTGTTTCAGGGCAACATCGCAGAGGTGGACAACCTGAGGAAAAACTTGATGGTGGAAGAATATGTGGAGATTTTCAGGTCAGTTACATCATCGGTGATGTGGGTTCTCATAATGACAACTGCAGCTATTCTAACACTTAGTCTGTTGCATTTTAACCAAGGCGGCACTAAGCTTTAGTTTTATGGTTTCAAGCTTATTGGATGAATTGATCTTAGTGTACATGTGTTGAAAGTGTTTAAGCTGAAGAAAGAAATTACAAAATTATTTTTGTAAAATTCTTGAAGACAACTTTTCAGAGCTGGATCTGTGTTGTCTGAGTGATGGGTGTCAACACACCTCCATTCTTCCACAAGCATACATTTTAGTCTAGAGTTGTCGATATGGGATCCCTTGATGGTTCTGGACTGTGAGTGGTTTCATTTGAAGTTGTTATGATGAACAGGAAGAAATGCAAAGAAACTGACTTGAAGGTTAAAGAAAAAGGAAATGATTTTAAGACTTCATCAACAAAAAGATGTTTGCAGCCCTATTGTTTGTTCCAGTGATCTCCTGCAGTCTGAAAGCGACGGCATCGAGGTTAGCTACAACGCGTGTGGTGTGCTGTCCCATTTGTGCTTTGACGGGAAGGAGGCCTGGACCCTGCAGTGTCCCTCACGCCAGTCGGTGATGCAGCGCATGAGGGCAGCCATTGGACGCTGGCCACTGACGTCAAAACGCAACATCAACTACAGGTCAGGATTGCTTTTTCTAACATTGTTTTCTGTACCTGTTCCCAGGAAATTGATGGTTGACTGGTTAGTGAAACTAACGTCTGTCCTGTCCCCATGGCCAGGTGTACAGCCATGTTGGTCAGAATGCAACTGTTGTTCCTGATGTTCATAATCATTTCTGTTTTGTTCCTTTTCCCTCACCATAAGAATTAACCGTCACAGGCAAGCTCACAGAAAGTATTTGGCAGCTTCCAACATTCAGTGCTGTTTCCGATTTTGGAAGGAAATGAAACTGATTCATTCTGTCTGAGAGGGGCAAGAATCCACTGTGCTGTGTTGCTGCTGAGTGGATGTGAACCTGATTTTGTGGTATGTGTAGAAAGTGATAACAAAGCGAACAGTCCTGAATGCAGCAGGTATTCACTGATATGCCTCACATAGAAGATATAAAACAAAGCGAACAGTCCTGAATGCAGCAGGTATTCACTGATATGCCTCACATAAAAGATATAAAACAGAAATAGTTTGTTTTGTTTTTAAAGAGATTAGTGTTAACAAAGTGACCAGTCCATGATGTTTCTGGTTTGTTATTGTTATTTACCAGTCATTGTTCGTATTAGAACATATGATCAGTTTTGGCCAGTCAGGGTTCTTTTTTCATGTTAAAACATGTAACAGCTTCTCTTTGTGTGGAGTGGACTTCATAGTAACATAGGCAAAATGCACAGTTTTGAATACAGTGAAAAAATTTCATAACACATTGGTTTGGGGTTTCCCCCTAGGTTAGTCAGATAAGCCTCCTTCAGAAATAAAGAGTGGCTGGATGGATGGTGGCCTCCCCTGCTTTACTGAGAGTAATCTGGTATGCAGTAAGGTAAGGTAACATTGCTTAAAGTCCAGCTGACCACAAGGGGCCATGTCAGGACTGTCGCCATGTTGAAGTCAACTCACAAGTCAGTCTGGTATGCATTGACATCTGTATATATATATATATATATATATTTTTTTTTTTTTTTTTTTTTACTTCTCTCTCTTTTCTTGTATACTGATTTTTTTCCAACAGCACTGCCACGTACTAAGAGGTTGTGTTTGATGGTGTCCACAGGTCGTTTGAACCCATCCTGCGGCTGGTGAACCACTTTGAGACCCCTGTCGTCCAGCACTGGGCCTGCTGGGCCCTCTGCAACCTCACCACTGTCTCACGTCAGTACTGCACAGGAGAAGAAGGAGAGGAGGGGGGGTGGGGGGGGGGGGGGGGGGACGGAGGAATCAGGGGTAGGGTTGGGTCGGGGCCTTGGGGTAGCAGGAACAAGATGAAATAAGGTGTGTGGTCTTCAGTCTGACAGTGTCAAAAGGGGGGTATTGCAGTTGAGTATCTGCGAGACATGTTAGTCATTCATTCGCAGTGACACAATCAGAAAACATGGATAAAAGCTACCCACTTGCACACAACATGCATGCGTGCACACACACGTACACATACACACACACACACACACACACAAATATATTTGGTTGATTTCTTATTAGGACTAAACAAAGTTTTGCAGTTATGATCGGATACTTGAACACCATTTTACTCTTTTTCAAACTCTCTCTCTCTCACGCACGCACGCACGCATGCAGGCATGCATGCATGCATGAAAATCTGCATGAACACACACACCACACACACACACACACACACACACACACACAGTGTAAAGCTATGCTTATGATAGGAGGGTTGACCTTCGATCTTTTTGACACAGTGTGAGAATGGCTTTAGTACACATTGCAGCCTTCCTCCCTACCACTTCCTGGTAATTCTTCAGGCATTTGGTTTTAGAAAGATAAGAATGAGAGCAAGAAATTTTCTTACAAAAGTAAATTTATGAAATGCCCACCAAACACTTGAAACTCTTCCTGCCTTGCTGTTTCAGCCGGGTAAGGTGTAGAAACTCAAGAGAGTTCACAAATGAAACTGATGTACAACAAGGGCAGCTAATCCTCGGGCTGGTTGAATCTGGAGGCATGGTCTCCCAGTTTTTTCGTTTATGTGTGGTTTGTGGCTTAGACGTCTGTTGTCTCCATGAAGAAATAAGCCATTTGGTTTGGTATGTATTTCATAAAACTACTTATAATGATAAAATTCCAGTTTTTATAAAGGACAAAGAGCATTAAAAGAGAGCTTCATATGAATATGATTTGTGCACAAAGGAGTTGAAAAAAATGGCATCTGAGAAGAAAAAAAAAAAAGAACGTACATAAAGATTGTGTGGCGAAGAGATTACTGTAGCAATGTTTATTGATTGTGGTTGTTTCTGCCTTGCATTTTCTCTGACAATCAGCGGACAAATATTGCCGTCTTCTGGAGTCTGGGAACGGGCGGAAGACCTTGGAGACCGTGGCTACCCACCCCAGGACAGGGGAACACATCAAGATCCTCCTGCGACGCACGCTAAGCAAAATGGAGAAAGCCCGCAGTGTAGGCTACGACCTGGACCATTGCCACAGCGACAGTGAGGAGGTGGAAGAAAACGTAGCTGCTGCCGCTGATGGTGACGGTGACGGTGACGGTGATGGTGATGGAGAAGAGATGGAGCAGGGTGCTGATGGAGGGGGCGACGAGGACGAGGGAAACTACTACGGGGTGGACGAGGAGGTGGAGATCGAGGAAGACCTGGGCATTGTGGTGGAGGAGGAAGAGGAGGGAGTGTGGCAGGATCAGATGGAGGTGTGAGAGACGAAGGTCAGTTCGTCGTGACGGTTTTGATTCCCGGCCCTGTCTCCGCCTCCGCCTCCTCTTCTCTCCAGCATTTTTAACCTGCTCTTGTGTGTCTGTGTGTGAGAGTGAGACCGAGAGGGGGAAGGTTATGAAGCCAAGCATATCTGACAGATTATGTGATAAAAGGTAATGGCTCTGGGTTTTCACCATCAAATGTCTATGTGCCTGAGTATGTGTGTGTGCATGTGTGTGTGTGTGTTAGCGTGTGCACGCACATGAGCTTATGATGTATGACAATGTAATTCAAATTAGATTTCAGAGTGAAAATTTCTGTTTCAATCTTAACTCTTACAGTTGTGTTTATGCGGCTGTTCTGTGGTTTGATTTGTCCTTTATAGGTGATTTCAGCGGTCTCAGGATCTTAACACTGTGTATGACTGTAGAGTTTGTCATTTCAGCCAGGTTTTCCGGTTTTGTGGCCAGTGCTGATGACATTAGACATTTCAGGAAAAGAACTTGGTGCACATTAGCAGTCTGTTTCTCTTTGCCTTTGTATTTATGACTTCATTGGTATCTGAGTAATTACACTGGTTTGGTAGTATTCAGTCCTCCATTTAATCATTAGAGATTTTTATGATTTTGTCCTTTTATGTAATCATTTACTTACTTTGTTATCAAGATTATTTTTCCATGGGTTGGATCCGACCTCACTCTTCACACACATGCGTGCACACACGACACACACACACACACACACACAGAGCTAGAAAAAAGGGATGTATGCCTAGTGATTACTTCTTTTCTGCTTTAGTATATCATTTTCTCCCAGGCCGGTCTAAAACTACAGTAGTTGTGAACCAAGAGGATTTCTTTTTCAAGCATGCTCCAAGATAAGACCTTTTCCTCCTTTGCACTCCATTGCTTTCTTAAAGTTGGGGCGTGAAGCCCACAGATTTAGGTATTTTAAGTGGTCCAGCTGAGGAATTACATTAACATTTAGACAGAGCACAGAAACACTTTAAAAATGATTACCTGTAGATAAGATTTAATGGTGGAGTAGAACAAAAAGTATGACTAATTCTTGTTTGTGTTATTCCCGAAAGAGAATGTGTTGAGCTGTTCACACTGTTGGCAGGAAACTTCAGTGTACAGGTTCATGTTTCATTCCTACTTAATGCTCACCAGATATACTAGAGCAAAGCAAAAAAACTGTGAAGGTCAGATAGGATCCCACTGTGGCTAAGACTTTAACCCTCTCACACTAAAGCATAAACCCTTCAAGGTCAGGTAGGATCCCACTGTTGACTAAGGGTTAACACTCTAGTCAACAGTGGGATCCTACCTGACCTTGTAGGATCCCACTGTTGACTAAGGTGTTAACCCTTTGACAGCTAGGAATAAAACCCCTCAAGGTCAAGTATGTGGCTAAGACTTTAACCCTCACAGAGCAAAGCACAAACCTCTGAGGGTCAGGTAGGATCCCATTGTAGCTAAGGGTTAACCCTTTGACATTAAGACATAAAACCCTCAAGGTCAAGTATGTGCCAAAGACTTTAACCCTCACAGAGCAAAGCACAAACCCATCAGGGTCAGGTAGGATCCCATTGTAGCTAACAGTTAACAAGCAAAGCATAAAACTGAAGGTCATGTATGTGGTTAAGACATTAACCCTATCAGAGCAAAGCATAAACCCCTCAGGGTCAGGTAGCATCCCACTGTGGCTAAGGCTTTAACCCTCTCAGAGCTAAGTATAAACCTGTTCAGTCATTGCTGGGTGCCAGGATTTGTTTAAGAAGCTCTGCATTTTGGAACTTAAGAAGACGGACTGATCGTGACAAGTGAAGTGTTCGAAAGACTGAGATGGAGCGGGTTGTTGGTAAATCAGTTGTAGCATTTCTCTGAACTGAGGGCAAGTCATCAGTGGTCTAGAACAGCCTTCAGCCCTATCCAGGTCAGCCACTGCAGTGTGTCAGTGAGCTTTTGCGGACAGGGACTGGCTTAACTGCTTTGACATAGAACTTGCTCTCTCCCAAGGTTTCGAGTTAAGTAGTCATTCCACGCAAATCCAAACTGGCGAAGTTATCGTAAACCTGGTTGTATCGTTGTTGTGAACACAACAGCCATGAACACACTGTATCACAGGATGATGATGATGTGTGTGGATGAAATCCTCTAGAAAAGGCTGTTGAAGACTGGAAGATGTAAGACATGGGTGCAGAGACAAAACAGCTGAAACATGTAAAAGGATAATGCAGCAGGTATGTGAAGTAGAGAAAGTAGCAAGTGCTGAAGATTGGCAAGGTAAAAAGTATGCTGCGGGAAGAGCTGCAGGTTTGAGGATGAAAGTTGTAGGGACAAAACAGAGGTGTAAGGAAACTTGCAGACAGGATGATGCTGTTGGGAAGAACCCTCACTGGTTTGATTCTCTGAGGAGCATTACAAGAGAAGAACTTTTTTCTGTGTTTGGGTTTCCCTTTTTCTCCCTTTTGTTTGTGTCTTACTTTTCAATGTGTGTGTGTGCCGGAAGTTGACCTGGTTGAACTACAACCCACTGGTGTAAAAACTTGTTTGGTGTGTGTTTCCTACCTGTGTGTTACAGCCTACCAGTGCTGAGTGTGTAGTGAGCTGACTCTCTGTGCCATGAAAGTGAATGTTCCCACACACATGATGATCACTGGTATGAGCACACACTGGTTTTGTGACAAGAGTTTGATTGGTCTGTGTTTGATGCAGTTGTTTATAGCAACAGTGATATCATATGTCTGCTGGATTTGAAATCAAGTGATATTTTGTCCATATAGTTGTATTTCAACTGTATTTTGATTTCCTCATGTTTAGGAAATTTTACTGCTCTCTCTGTTACATTGTTCTGTCAAAGTTTGGGAATTTCATATGGTGTCGCTTATGTAACAATGGCTTCACTACAGAGAAGTACAATAAGTAACACAGAGACATTTTCTGTGAAACAGTCGGGAGAATGAATTTGTAGTACATGCCTGTGCATTACCCATACTACTCATGAACTTCATTTACTGCTCAGTCTTTTTATTAAAATGGCTTGGAGGTGAATGGCTTGGAGGTGAATACTATCATTTCTGTTTGAAACTATCTTTTTTTTAAGCTGATACAATGTTAATCATTTAACTGGCGTTAATGTATGTAACAAGAATATTGATGTGAATAAAGCACCTGTTTTCATATGTAATTAGCGACTTTCTTAAGTTTTTTGGATGATGGTTGGTATGACAGCAAGTGAGGTATGATCGTGTCAGTTACCAGTCGCAAGAAAGTTTACAGCCTAAGGCATGTATCAGAATACAAATAAATGAGACAAGAGTAAGAAACAGAGGTACTGAAACATCTAGTCTATTTTTCAGCCTGTTTTGGTGTAAAATCCATTTAATCTTCAAAAAAAAAAAGAAAAGAAAAGAAAACAAGATATATATCTCTAAGAGCTGGAAGTCAGAAATGAGATTTTTTTTTTCCCTCGTGCAGCATAAAGAGTTAAGTCCTCTGACTGGTGCTTGAAAACATTGGCATTCATTTTCATGTTCATTGTTTATTTCACTTCCTTGGACTCTGACATAAAGACCATGCAAGAGAGCGCAAGCAAATTCTGCTTTTTGTGACCGCAACTTTCCAAAGCATAGACGCATGGCCACAGCTCTGTAGCTTAAGTGATTCAACTTGCTCGGCTAACCAAGCTGGCATATTACTTTTTGGGCTTGTGAATGTGAAACGCTGTCAATGTCAAAGGAATTAGACAAACTGAAATGAAAGAGGTCATAACAGTTGTCGAAGAGGTCCCAGGACTATATTTTTCCATCATATTTCTGAGGACCAGGAACGATGGTACACATAGGCTAATATCTAATTTAAAATATGAACAAGGTAGTAGAAAAGAACAAAAAATGGACTGACTCAAACCTACTCTCTCGTGGGAAAAATACTGTTTCTTTGCCTCTGTTTGACATAGATGTATTCACCCCCCATACCTAGCGAGTAGTTGAGAGGTTTTTGTGTTTTTTGTTTGTTTTTTCTTCAGGTTAATGGTACACCATAGGAATCCCAAGCCCTACCCCAGGTTTTGTCCAACATGCATCTGGGAAATTCACAGAACAGCTAGAATCTGTGCCAAAGAGAAAAAGGACATACCATTCTAAAATGTATTTGGATGATTCTGTATCATCGACAGGGAATGCTGTGTAATTGTGTAGGGCTGCAGCTGAGGGGTGAGCTTTTTCTGCTTGACGGCTTGAGTCTTTACTGTGAACATTAAAAAAAAAAAAAACATGGTTCAAAAGTATATTGAATTTCTGCTTTACATGCTTGATCCAAAGAGCACGTCAGTTTTACAGACATTCAGAGCAGAAAATCGTAGGAATTGTGTCGGAATGCATTCATGAAGACAGTATTGAGCATTCAGGAGCTTGCAGAACAAATTAGAAACAGGAAAGGTGATAGCAGCATTCCTTGTTGGGCAGTATTGAACTATATTTACAAAACGCCTGGAAATTCGTTAGAACAGGGCACTTGCCTCCGACAAAGGGAATTGTGGTAGCTCAGCATTGCTGATGCACGAGCCAGTGTGTGACATTCGGTAACAATTAACTGCTAACATAAGACAGGCTTCTTGTGTTCTTGCCCATTTCCAACAATAGTGCCTACTGTTACAGAGAAGTCTGATGCATCCAAACATGGGAGGGGGAGGGGAGGGGGGAGAGTGCGATGGTACCAGAACAGGAGGGCTGTAGACCAGATCTGAACGAGACTGGCACATTAACTGCCTAGAACTAGTCAAAGTCGGCATAGGTTGCACTTGAGTCCTCCTCCTCTCCTACAGTTAAAACACATGCACACACACACACACACACACACACACACACACACACACACACACACACACACACATCAAGCCTTGTTTTTCATGATAACCATACAACTACAGTAGCATGAAGACATGAGAGGGCAGTACAAAAGGAAAGTGTTGCGCTATCACATGGGACACCTGGTCGTGGTGCACAGCAATTTCTATTGCCTGTCTGTCCACCTTGAACAGAAAAATGCAGAAGCAGATGAAGAGTGAAGCAGGAAAAGAACGGAAGCTAAACCAGCTGATGTAGAAGGCAATATAACAGAAACTCAGGATTCATGATAATGAGGATCTTTTCGCTCAATGATGAACCACCAGCAATATTGCTGAATTTTTTTTTGGCAGCATAGCCCTGGTGGCAAATGAATAAGCATAAAACTATGGCTGTTTAACCTCACCTATTAAGGGGGAACAAATTCAGCAGTTCACAATGTGCACTTGAGCCTTAATTTTGGACAAGATCACAGGAGACGATGAAAGCCCAGAAAAAGAGCTCCCAGTACTGGAGAATACAAGGCATACAGGCTGTTTGGAAAACACTCCAGAAAGGTTGACTTTCTGGCAAAATGGCAGACATTACCATGTTCTGTTGAAGGCTGGGACATGTAAGGTACCAACAGTATACATGTTGTGATTAATTCAGTATTATGATCAAAGGTCAAAAGATACATTCCAGCCAACTGTTTTTGCCTGCCTCAACATACTGTTGGAAAAGGGAAAGGCTGTAGCTTCCTCACACTAGCACACAGTGCTGTGTCTGATCAGGGGGAAAAGAAACAATTGGCTCATGTCCCCTTATGCAAATAATTGAAAGGTGTGTACAATAGGGGCACAGCACTATTCAGAATACTGTGACTTTGGACATTAGAATTGCTCAGCATTCCTTACACAAATGAAGTCCTGCAAAATGACATTTATACAGTTAACCTAAAAATGGCAATGCTCATGTTGTTGACTGGACATAGAACTAAAGTATCTGGCTCATTAATCTGAGAAACATGGCTGTCTAAACAAGCAATTAGATACAGACTTTGGGGACTTGCTTAAAACTTTAGAACTAAAATCATCAGTAACAAGAGCTTGTGTTCTGAAGCATATCTGCCTGAGAGACGTTTGCATATAGTTACATACATGAAATACTTTTTGGAGAAAAAAAAAATCCTTGTGGAAGTGGTTCAGCCACTGCTAAGTTTCAAGACTTCACACAAAGCCAGCTACCAGTGATGCTGCGCAGCTTTTGGTGAAAACAGTCATGAATCTATCTGGAACAAATATTTACCCTTCGATCTACCAGAGCAGCCTCCTGTGGCAATGTCTCAACCAAAATTTGAGGACAATGCACAGGTGAGCTCTGAAGGTACGAGTACTTGCACATTCACAAGGCAGTTGTAGAAGAAGGGAAGTGCTAAAGTACAAAGAAGTGAATAATGTTGGACTACAAAGAAGTGAATTTTGTTGGACTATAAAGAAGTGAATTTTGTTGGACTATGAAGAAGTGAATTTTGTTGGAGTACAAGGAAGTGAATTAGTTTGAGTACAAGGAAGTGAAATTAAAAGATGTAACAAACTTACCTGTGAGCGCCATACCGAATAGGTTCACACAGTAAAGCACCAGTATTATTATACTACTGAATAATCATAATTACCTATTTGGATTATATTTTGTGACTAAGTGGCCATTTAACACATTCAAGCTGACAAATTTGCTCGCACTCTCTCACATGGTCTTGCATTTTAGTACAAGTCAGTGAAATTCCACTTAAACCTCACAGGTATAAAAACCCTATTTTCTTTTGATCTTGGTGTGTTTTGTTGCTTTTGGTTGTTTGGGATTATTCTTTTTTATCAGTCAGCTATCTTTTCCATTGTGGTGCCCAGCACATTGCAAAAAAAAAACAGTTTTCTTGTGTGTTGTTGTATTTTTGCCGATACTTTTCTTTTTACTGTTGTGTAATATTTCCGTCTTACTGTTTTCCTGCCTGTATGGACCATTCTCTGGACTGTTTTGGAAAGTCTTTTACACTTTTTTTTTTTTTCAGATCACACTTTATGTTACGCCTGCTTCTTGGTTGCATCTGGAAACTTATGGAAATTGTACGCACTGTAAGGGGAGAGCACCTGTACACACTGGCAGGGGAGGGCACCTGTACACACTGGCAGGGGAGGGCACCTGTACACACTGTCAGGGGAGGGCACCTGTACACACTGGCAGGGGAGGGCACCTGTACACACTGGCAGGGGAGGGCACCTGTACACACTGGCAGGGGAGGGCACCTGTATGTACTGTTAGGGGAGGGCACCAGTGGTCCATTCTGCAGTGTGTGTGTTACCTTTTTGGCATTTTTCAATTTTTTTTTTTTTTTTTTAACCACATGTATATTATATGGTTATCATCTACTTCTTAAGGTTTTTTTTTTTTTTTTTTTTTTTTAAATTTGAGAATGATGAATCGAGGAGAATGACTGGCATTTTGAGCATGGCTTTCCCACCGTAACTCCCTAGCACTTCAGATAGTTTCATGCAAAGTTTTGAACAGAATTGGGTTTCTTGCAAATACATAAAGACCATCCCAAAAAATAAATAGCAGAAATGACTGGTATTTTCAGTGTGGCTTTTCCACCATAACTCTTAGCCAGTATAGATACTGTCATGTTAAGTTTTGAACTGAACTGGGTTTAGGTATATGCATAAAGATTATCCTCTTAACCAGTATGGATACTTTCATGTTAAGTTTTGAACTGATTTGGGTTTCGGCAAATGCATAAAGATTATCCATAAACATAGATCACATTGCATATATCATAATGTAGTAAGATGTCTTTAGATTTTGAACTTGTAAAGAAATTTGCAGAATCTGATCACAGAAAATGTTTATGATTAATGAAACGGCTACACTGGAAAAATATCCGAGGGTGCAGCACCGCATGTAGACGTTCACTAGCCATGGAAGGTAAGTAGTAAGAGTTAGGGATGCCAGTAGCTCGGCGACCATGTCATGATCTGTTTCTGTTGTGTGTTTCTGTTTAATAATGTGCCCTTTTTTCTGACTGTGACCTTTTTTTATAATGTGACCTTTTTTCTGACTGTGACCTTTTTTATAATGTGACTTTTTCTTGACTGACCTTTTTTTGAATGTGACCTTTTTTTCATAATGTGACCTTTTTTCTGTGACTTTTTTTTTTTATAATGTGACCTTTTTCTGACTGTGACTTTTTTTTTATAATGTGACCTTTTTTCTGACTGTGACTTTTTTAATAATGTGACTTTTTTCGACTGTGACTTTTTTTTTATAATGTGACCTTTTTCTGACTGTGACCTTTTTTTATAATGTGACCTTTTTTCTGACTGTGACTTTTTTTATAATGTGACCTTTTTTCTGACTGTGACCTTTTTTTATAATGTGACCTTTTTCTGACTGTGACCTTTTTTATAATGTGACCTTTTTCTGACTGTGACCTTTTTTATAATGTGACCTTTTTCTGACTGTGACCTTTTTTATAATGTGACCTTTTTTCTGACTGTGACCTTTTTTCTGAATGAGACCCTTTTTCTGGATGTGACCTTTTTTTTTTCATATGACAGCCCAGGAAAGGCTGTGTGTGGTCAACTGGATTGTAAAATAAAAGCTATAGAACTATAAACTTTAAAGATTTTGAATTAGTCTTGTACAGTATGTATCAGTTGATTTGTGTGTGGGTACACACACACACACGCACGCATGCACGCACGCACGCGCACACACACACACACACACACACACACACACACACACCAATAAGAACGAAGGTTAGATTTACTGAATGTATTATCATTTAATTCTGACTTTTGATGTATTTTTTGTTCTGATTTTGTTCATTCTTAAAAAGTCAAATTGGAAACATGTCTTTTCAGCAATTTCAAAGTAATTTTAGATAATATTGTTCAGCGTTTTGTTGTTGTTGGTTTTAATCCAATTCTAGCTAAAAGAACATCTTTTAGGACACAGAAAGATGTTGTTGAATTGATGCGTACAAATAAAAGCAAAAACGTTTTTTTTTTTTAGTATATCGAGCCACATATTGGCTTTACATTTGAACTGTGAACATTTACAGTTCCAGGCAGAACAGTTTTTCCCTCTTCTGAATCCCATAGCCTTTAAACCAAATTTGAAACCCTGTTAGAATCTCGGAAACTTGCTAAGGCCTAAAGAAACCCATAGGTGACAAGGGAACCCCAGAACAAGGGCCTAAGGAACCTCATTAGGCCTTAAGGAATCTTACAAGGTTCATTGGAATTTTTACCAGAGTTGAGGACACTCTATGACGGCCAAGGGAACCATTATAGCCTAGGGAATCTTTCCAGAGTCTATGGGCACTCTTATTATGGTCAAGCGAACCGTTACAGCTCAGGGAATTTTTCCAGGGTGTGGACACTCCATGACAGCCAAACAAAATCATTGCAGCCTAGGGACCCTTTCCAGGGTCTAGGACACTGTATGACATCCAAGGGAATCATTACAGCTTAGGGACCCTTTCCAGGGTCTAGGACACTGTATGACAGCCAAGGGAATCATACAGCCTGGGACCCTTTCCAGGGTCTAGGACCTGTATGACATCAAGGGAATCAGTACAGCCTTAGGGACCCTTTCCAGGGTCTAGGACACTGTATGACAGGCAAGGGAATCATTACAGCCTAGGGACCCTTTCCAGGGTCTAGGACACTGTATGACAGCCAAGGGAATCAGTACAGCTTAGGGACCTTTCCAGGTCTAGGACCTGTATGACACCAAGGGAATCATTACAGCTAGGGACCCTTTACCAGGGATCTAGGACCCTGTATGACATCCAAGGGAATCATTACAGCCTAGGTACCCTTTCCAGGGTCTAGGACCCTGTATGACAGCCAAGGGAATCAGTACAGCCTAGGGACCCTTTCCAGGGTCTAGGACACGTATGACATCCAAGGGAATCATTACAGCCTAGGTACCCTTTCCAGGGTCTAGGACCCTGTATGACAGCCAAGGGAATCAGTACAGCCTAGGGACCCTTTCCAGGGTCTAGGACACTCCATGACATCCAAGGGAATCAGTACAGCCTAGGTACCCTTTCCAGGGTCTAGGACCCTGTATGACAGCCAAGGGAATCATTACAGACTAGGGACCCTTTCCAGGGTCTAGGACACTGTATGACATCCAAGGGAATCATTACAGCCTAGGTACCCTTTCCAGGGTCTAGGACCCTGTATGACAGCCAAGGGAATCATTACAGACTAGGACCCTTTCCAGGGTCTAGGACACTGTATGACAGGCAAGGGAATCAGTACAGCCTAGGGACCCTTTCCAGGGTCTAGGACACAGTCATGACAGGCAAGGGAATCATTACAGCCTAGGTACCCTTTCCAGGGTCTAGGACACTCTATGACAGGCAAGGGAATCGTTACAGCCTAGGGACCCTTTCCAGGGTCTAGGACACTCCATGACATCCAAGGGAATCAATACAGCCTAGGGACCCTTTCCAGGGTCATCAGGGACAGCTGTACCATGACATGACCATCAAGGGAATCATTACAGCCTAGGGACCTTTTCCAGGGTCTAGGACACTGTATGACATCCAAGGGAATCATTACAGCCTAGGGACCCTTTCCAGGGTCTAGGACCCTGTATGACATCCAAGGGAATCATTACAGCCTAGGGACCCTTTCCTGGGTCTAGATAACCACGCCAGGGCTTACTATTAGCGCCAAAGAAACATTTCCAGGGCAATAAGAAACTGACAAGGGTTAAAGCAACATTACCCAGGCCAAGGGAACCTTAGTTAGTAGGGCCTAGGAACATTAAGGACCTAGGGAACATTGGGGGTGTGGGGAACACTGGGGGCCTAGGGAAGATTATGGGTATAGGGAACATTGGGGTTATCAGGAATATCTTGGGCCTAGGGAACATTGAGGGCCTGGGGAACATCGAGTATCTAGGGAACATTAGGGTGATCGGGAACATTGGGGGTGATCGGGAACATTGGGGGTGATCGGGAACATTGGGGGCCTAGGGAACATTGGGGGCCTAGGGAACACTGGGGGCCTAGGGAACATTGGGGATATAGGGAACATTGGGGGCCTAGGGAACATTAGGGTGATAGGGAACACTGGGGGCCTAGGGAACATTGGGGGCCTTGGGAACATTGGGGGTATAGGGAACATTGGAGTGATAGGGAACATTGGAGTGATAGGGAACATTGGGGGCCTTGGGAACGTTGGGGGCTTAGGGAACACTGGGCGCCTAGGGATCATTGGGGTTGTAGGGAACATTGGGGGTATAGGGAACATTGGGGGTGTAGGGAACATTGGGGTGATAGGGAACATTGGGGTGATAGGGAACACTGGGCGCCTAGGGAACATTGGGGGTGTAGGGAACATTGGGGGCGTGGGGAGCATTGGGGGCATAGGGAGCATTTGGGGTGCAGGGAACATTGGGGGTATAGGGAACATTGGGGGCATAGGGAACATTGGGGGTATAGGGAACATTGGGGGTATAGGAACCATTTGGGTGCAGGGAACATTGGGGGCATAGGGACATTTGGGGGCATAGGGAACATTGGGGGTATAGGGAACATTGGGGGTATAGGGAGCATTTGGGGTGCAGGGAACATTGGGGGTATAGGGAACATTGGGGGCATAGGGAACATATGGGGGTATAGGGAACATTGGGGGTATAGGAACCATTTGGGGTGCAGGGAACATTGGGGTGTAGGGAACATTGGGGGTGTAGGGAACATTGGGGGGCATAGGGAACATTGGGATTATAGGGAACACTGGGTGTCTAGGGAACATTGGGGGTGTAGGGAACATTGGGGATATAGGGAACATTGGGGATGTAGGGAACACTGGGGGCGTATGGAACATTGGGGGCATAGGGAACATTGGGGTGCAGGGAACATTGGGGGCATAGGGAACATTGGGGGTGCAGGGAACATTGGGGGCGTATGGAACATTGGGGGTGCAGGGAACATTGGGGTGATAGGGAACACTGGGCGCCTAGGGAACATTGGGGGTGTAGGGAACACTGGGCGCCTAGGGAACATTGGGGGCGTAGGGAACATTGGGGGCATAGGGAACATTGGGGGCATAGGGAACATTGGGGGTGCAGGAAACATTGGGGGCATAGGGAACATTGGGGGCATAGGGAACATTGGGGTGATAGGGAACACTGGGCGCCTAGGGAACATTGGGGGTGTAGGGAACATTGGGGATATAGGGAACATTGGGGGCGTAGGGAACATTGGGGGCGTAGGGAACATTGGGGGTGCAGGGAACATTGGGGGCATAGGGAACATTGGGGGCATAGGGAACATTGGGGGTATAGGGAACATTGGGGGCATAGGGAACATTATGGGTATAGGAAACATTGGGGTGATAGGGAACATTGGGGTGACAGGGAACATTGGGGCGGTAGGGAGCATTGGGGGCATAGGGAACATTTGGGTAGGACTTTGGGGTGTAGGGACCCATTGGGGTGCACAGGGAGACATTGGGGGTAGGGAACATTGGGGGGATAGGAAACATTGGGGGCGTGGGAACATTGGGGGCTAGGGAACATTGGGGGCATGGGAACATTGGGGGCATAGGGAACATTGGGGGCATAGGGAACATTGGGGGTGCAGGGAACATTGGGGGCATAGGGAACATTGGGGGCATAGGGAACATTGGGGGTGCAGGGAACATTGGGGGCATAGGGAACATTGGGGGTGCAGGGAACATTGGGGTGATAGGGAACATTGGGGGCATAGGGAACATTGGGGCGGTAGGGAGCATTGGGGGCCTAGGGAACATTATGGGTATAGGAAACATTGGGGTGATAGGGAACATGTGGGGCCTAGGGAACATTGGGGGGCATGGGGAACACTGGGGGGCATAGGGAATATTTGGGAGCCTAGGGAACATTGGGGTCATGGGGAACATTGGAGTCATAGGGAACATTGAGGGCCTAGGGAACACTGGGAGGCCTAGGGAACATTGGGGGTACAGGGAACATTGGGGATATTATAGGGAACATTGGGGTCATATGGAACATTGGGGGCCTAGGGAACTCTGGGGGCCTAGGGAACATTGGGGGGCATAGGTAACATTGAGTGTATAGGGAACATTGCAAGGTGGGGGGGGGGGGGGGGGGTAGAGGACTTTGGGAACATTGGGGGGCATAGGGAACATCCGGGGGAGGGGGGGGGGGGGACAGAGAACATTGGGGGCCTTGGGAACATTGGGGATATTATAGGGAACATTGGGGGCCTTGGGAACATTGGGGCCCTTAGGAACATTTGGGCCCTTGGGAACATTAGGGGTATAGGGAACATTGGAGGTATAGGGAACCCCACCAGTGAACGGCAGCCGAGGATCTGCAGGTGAGGATACATGAGTTGCAAAGTGAGGCAGCTGCAGGAGGAAGTTTTACCAAATTTTTAAAAGTGATTATCATGACTCCACCGAATGACGTGGTCAGAAGAATCACAAGACAAAAACACGACGTGTTTCGACCTCCTAGGTCTTCTTCAGGCAAGATCAACAGCACTCAGGACAACGAAAATGAAGAATGAGCAGTCGAATTCGACAAAGATAAGTGATTGCTCGTTCTTCGTTTTGGTTGTCCTGAGTGTTGTTTATCTTGCCTGAAGGAGACCTAAGAGGTCGAAACGCATTGTGTTTTGTCTTGTGATTCGTTTGTCTGTGTTATTCGGTGGAGTCGTAATAATTACTTTAAAAAATCTTTTTAAGGATACATTAGGCCTGTTTCTCTGATAGACAGTACCCCCAACCTCTGGAATTCTGCGCAAGACATTTTGCAAGTACTGGTTTTTGTCACTTTCAGTGTGCGTGTGCCGTTTTTTTTAATCTCTCTCACTTTTCCTTTTTTTGAATCTTTCGTTCTCATTGATTGATCGTATTTGTGAGCAGTATGTTATCCGATGTTGGTTATTTACTTGATCCATTCACCGTTTCCCACCAAAGCTTTAACAAATCTGACACAGTATTGGAAACCATGAGATACTGTCACTCTGCGTCATGACATGCAAATATTGTGTGGGATTATCTACATTCGTGGACAGGGATATATCATTGCTGTGTTCAAAGTGTAATTAGTCACTCACTCTGCCCTAATGTATTTTATTACAGATTACGTCAACTGTGATTATTGAGTGTTTGGCATTACCATCATTTCCACTGAGAGGTGATGAAACATACTTTCAGCCTGATTGTTTCGTGTAGATCTGTTGTGTATTACGTTGATGATCATTAAGAGCGAAAAGACCTTATGTATTGCATGGAACTGCGTGTAGTGTTTATTATTATTTAAAAAAAAAGAGAGAGAGAGAGCATTTTACATCTTTGTCTCATTTGCGGGCCCTTCTGTCTTCCAGTGTATCTGTTTCTCTGCTTGTTTTTCGCATCTTCTGCTTCCTTCCTGTCTATGTAGAGTTATTTTCCCTTCTATTTCTCAGATTGCCTTTCCTCTTGTTACACGCTAAAGGGATGACTTCCTCAGTAACCTACAAGGTAAATGCAGTAGCCTAGTTTGTACGAGTTCGTTGTAGATCCTGTGGTCGGTGTTCGGCTTGCAGACGACAAAATACACCAGGCGGTATTGAAACGAAGAGGATCCTTTTATTTACAAACGTTGAACAATATAGGAACAAAAGACAATCCACTGACCTTCGGGTTCAATAAGTCGTACTGGAACTCGATCGTACATGCAGCAGGCAATATTCTACCGATGGCAGCTTTTCATCGACTACACTCAAACTCAGTGAAGGTTCGAACACTTTTATGCTCGTCAATGACTAGAACTCTTCAAAAAATCTCTCTCTCTCTCTCTCTCTCTCTCTCTCTCTCTCTCTCTCTCAGTCGCACAGCTCTCATTCTTTTATATGTTATCTAAAGAATATTCTCGAACGTACTCCGTTATTCTTTTCTAAATTATTCCGCTTATCAGTAAGCTTAAACCAATGAAATCGTGATGAGCGTATGCGAATGTAATTCGGTCAGCTTCTGCAACATTCTCGAACCTTCAGTAATGCACTAGCAACGTACGGAAACATGATGAACATTCTAACATAATCTTGAATATTCCACTCGCATTATCAATCGATCCAAAAACAATACTGAACAACAAGGCGTACGTTCACTGTCCAGATGTTTTAAAGAGATTAACAATAGCACTACACTGACCGAAAATACCAAAGATCTAAAAGCGGTAAGTAAAAGAAGGCTTGCAACTTGTCATTATTGCTATGACGTCTTTCGCAAAAGTTCCTCCTCTCTTGTCTCCCTTTTAAATTGTAACACCTCTCTTTTTTTTTTCCTCTGATCACACTATAGAATACTTCCTTCGCTTCTCTCATTGCCGATTTTTCCACCTTTGGATGGAATGGTCAGAAATATGTCATTTCCCATTGCAAATGAATGACACAATTGTTGGTGTGGATTTTGTTTTAAATGAAGCACTGTTCTTCCTATGGGTGATGTGTTCATCCTTTCCGTCAGCATCCTATCATTTGTGTTGTTGGCATGCAGCAATTGGTATCTGGGATATCAAGTGTTGCTAGAGACGCTGTTGTTTCTACAGTGCTTTTGAAAATTGCTGTCATCACTACCATCGTACTTACAGTTTGCCTTTTTACTGCTTGTCATCATCACCCCACGGGTACCACGACCGGTGACTAAGTGCTTGTCTTGACAGGATGTTGTTCCTTCCTATCTTGTATCTGGTGAACAGTGACTGTGTCCTTGTCATGAGAGGATGTTGTTCCTGTCCAGTGTCTGGTGGATGATGACTAAGTGCTTGTCATTAGAGGATGCATTTCGTATCCAGAGTCTATTCAGTGCACCTTTTCTCATTGAATTCAGCTTCAAAGAAGGTCAAAAGCATACGAGATAAGATAAGATAATGTTGCTTATAGCGCAGCCGACCGCAAAGGGCCACATCAGGGCTGTCACCACGTTAAAATCAACTCACAAGTCATTTAAAAAAAACAAAAAAACAAAAAAAAAACCACTTTCATACATCTCTTGAAATGACATCTTCTAAAACGCACCAGAAACTTCGTTAAAAATCTTTCTTCCGTAAAATCTTAAATCAGGTCAAAAGCATAATACATACATACATACATACATACATATATATAATATATATATATATATATATATATATTTATATATATATATGTGTGTGTGTGTGTGTGTGTGTGTGTGTGTGTGTGTGTGTGTAAAATGAATGGTTCTGTCTTCAGTATGGACTACAACAGTCCCGACGTTCTGCTAGTGAAGATTTTACATTTATAATCTATTTCCCTAGTTTTTCCTTTTTATTTCCTTTCTTCTCCCATCCCCCCTCCTCTCTCCTCCCTTCCCTGCCTTCTCTCTATCTTTTTTTTGTTTAACCCCGTTTCTTTTTTTAATCTTTGCCAAGTCATGAATGACAGAGGAATTTAGCCTTTACTTGTTTCCCCCACTTCTGAATTGTTTAACGTTGTGTGTGTGTGTGTGTGTGTGTGTGTGTGTGTGTGTGTGTGTGTGTGTGTGCGTGTGTGTGTGTGTGTGTGTTTACTTTTTTTTTTTTTCTAATGAGAGTTGTAATGGGAGTGATTTTGAGGGAGTTTGCTCCCCTCCTACTTAGAAACTTCAGGCATTAGGGTCCTTGTTTTGTAACCTGGGCAAACTCAAACATTATTTCATTCTGTACATAACACTGTTTTTAAATGTAAGCATAAAACCAACGCAGTTGTGGGAATTTCTCGGTGTGTTTAGCATGCCTATAAGGAAGGAAGTTCTGTACAAATTTTTTTCCATTTCTTACAGTTTAATGGCTATTCACAAGCTGATAACCCAATTTGAGTGAACAGGCTGTTTTGCCTGAAGTGATGTCTTCACACAGTTTAGAATGAAGTTCAGTGGTGCCCAAACGGCACCCATGTGTAGGATTGAAAGAGTTAACACCACAATGGCTTTGCTGAGATTTGGTGTAGGATCGAATGGGTTAACACCACAAGAGCTTTGCTGAGGTTTGGGTATAGGATGGAATGAGTTAACACCACAAAAGCTTTGCTCAGGTTCAGGTGTAGGACCAAATGCATTAACACCACAAGAGCTTTGTGGAGGTTTGGGTATAGGATGGAATGAGTTAACACCACAAAAGCTTTGCTCAGGTTCAGGTGTAGGACCAGATGCATTAACACACACAAGAGCTTTGCTGAGGTTTGGGTATAGGATGGAATGAGTTAACACCACAAAAGCTTTGCTCAGGTTCAGGTGTAGGACCAAATGCATTAACACCACAAGAGCTTTGTGGAGGTTTGGGTATAGGATGGAATGAGTTAACACCACAAAAGCTTTGCTCAGGTTCAGGTGTAGGACCAGATGCGTTAACACCACAAAAGCTTTGCTGAGGTTCAGGTATAGGATGGAATGGGTTAACACCACAAAAGCTTTGCTGAGGAAGCTGTGGAGAAAGATATCAGGATTCCTGGAGCAACATCACGTCAGGGTCTATGAATGTCTGGGTTGAAGAACAAAGGCAGGGAGGCCCAAGCAGCCATGGGAACGGAGCCTTCTGTTAGGATATTGATGATGACTCTCCAGCCCACACCTCCACCCATCCCCACGCCAACTCCCTTCCCTGCCATTTATTGACAAACACTTTCACCATGTTACCCCAAGGGGAAAGCTTCCGCTGAAAGGCCAACCAGAGTCTTAACAAATCAGCTGATGAAGAATTACAGGATAAGAACAGAGAATTAGAAATATGATTTTTTTTTAAAATGAGATTGATGATGAGAAGACACTGGGTCCTTGAAGGGTTATATGGAAAACAAAACAAACAAAAAAAGTGAGATGTAGTATTGTAGAGAATTTCAAATTATCTGCATGCTGAAGATAATGAAATTCATGAAAATTGAAAAGTCAGACCTCAGTGTGGTACTGTTGATAGCTCAATATCGTCAGTCCTGTAGATAACCAACTACATGTGAAAGTCGGTCCATTGAAACCAAGGTACCAAACACTTCTAACACTTCCTTTTTTCTTTTTTTGTTGTTGTTGTTGTTGTAGAGTTTGATCCCTAATAGTCACTATAGGGCATTGCATATTATTTTAACATGTCTTACATGACTGAGTTTGGGATGACAATACACATATGACAGTCTGATAATTTTGGGGCGTGATGGTTATCTATGCAAACATAATTTTTTTGAAAATAGATAAATGAATAAACACATTTGAAATGTGGATGAAAAATGGTTATTGTCGGTCTAAAGTTGTTTTGTTTTTAAAATTATTTCTGTACAAGCATACAAAATGTCATGAGAGTTCATAAGGATGAGAATAACTGATTTTTAGTGAACTGATCAAGCATAACTAATGTTGTCAAGGAAGACGAGCTAGATTAAGAAATCTTTCTTGATATTTGTCAGACTGCAAGTTAATCTGGGTATGTCAGTATTGAGTTGGATACAATAATCTGGTCAAGCAAATCTGAGGTAAGGAAAGGTAAGGTAAGGTAAGGTAAGGTAAGGTAAGGTAAGGTAAGGTTGCTTATAGCCCAGCCGACCGCAAAGGGCCATATCAGGGCTGTTACCACGTTAAAATCAACTCACAAGTCATCAACAACAACAAAAATAAAACTTCACACATCTCTATAAAATACATCTTCTAAAAGCGTACCAGAAACTTCGTTAAAAAAATCTTTCTTCCGTAAAGTCCTAGATCAGATGAAAAATGTTGATCTCTTTCAGAAACTCAAAGATCATGTCAGGTGGGACATCTCTGAGGGGAAAAAGTTAACATTTGAATAAAACAGACGCAAATGTAGAGAAGTCATAATTAAATCTCTTTCTATACTTGTGACCTAAGAAAAAAGAAAGAAAGATGCTGACATAATTGATCTGCGTTTTGTGTCCTTCACGTGTGTGCAAAGTGCAGATACTAGGTGGCGGGGGGGGGGGGGGGGGGGGGGGGGGGGGGTGGTGGGGGGGGGGGAGGGAGTAAGTGTGTGTTGTGGGTCTTTCAGTGCATGATTTTGGTGTGTGTGCACCTTGTCTGTCCTCCTGATTTTTATATTCAATGGAGTGAAGAGCTGATTGTTATCGTTTGATGTGCTTGTATGCATGTATGTGCAAGCATGCATATTATGTCTGTGTATGAGAAAGGGAGGTACGTGTGTGTGTGTGCCAAAGTGAGTTTCAAACGACGACTAGTGAACATCAACATACCTGTGAACCCTGTACATTCAACTCTCTCCTCTCATTCCATGACTTGGCAAGTCTTACGTTCCACCACAATGCTTTCTGCATGCTGAATAAGCTTGATGTTAAAGATAACCGTACTCATATCAATTATCATTCAAACAAGCGCAAATAAGAATGTTAGAAACAATATCAGTACACAAGGTAACTATCTTTTTTCAACACTGTAAAAACTGTTGTTTTCTTTTCAACCCATGGTGCATAGGGAGGGAAGCAGAGCACGCATGAAAAGTGCTCTTCAACATCCACAGTAGATCAGAAATTATTTTAACATAAAGACAGTGATTAGTATATTTTTTTCCTGTACAACTTCAGTTCGTAGCTTTGACATGAAATCTAAAAGGCACACAGAATTGCACAAGTGATTCAATAAATAAAAGAAAAGAAATAATGCGTACTTTTCATCCTAATTGTTTCATGCATGCATTGTCCATCCCCACCCCACACTCGCAGTCTCCTCCTTCACGTTTGAAGGCAGAATGTCTTTTCCTCTTTGCATACAAAACAACCAGATGATCGAGAACTTTAACTTTATATTCTAGGCATCGTACGAACATGTAATATGCGCACGCACACACACACACACACACACACACACACACACACACACACACACACACACACACACACACACACACACACGAGGAGCACACCCAGACCATGCAAGTATGTACGCTGTGTGTTCAAACTCATTCAGGCATACATCTACTCTGGGATAATGCCCACACACCATGCATACGAGCGTGCGCGCACACACATTCAACATACACACACACGCGCGCGCGCGCGCGCGCGCGCCACACACACACACACAACACACACACACACACACACACAAATAAATCTCTTACCTGACTGACCACAGAGCATGATGATGGTTCTTTGGTTGATTTTTTTTTTCATTCTTTAGTTGCAAAGTGAGGCAACTTGCAGACGGAGATCTAAATAAATCTTTTTTTAAAAAAAGTTTAAGTACTGTATATGCCAAACATGAACAAACGAATCACAAGACAAACACGACGCGTTTCGACCTCATAGGTCTTCTTCAGGCAAGATCAACACCACTCAGGACAACGAAAATGCAGAACGAGCAATCACTTATCTCATTGAATTCGGCGCAAGATGAATTTTGGTTGTCCTGAGTGGTGTTTCTCTTGCCTGAAGAAGACCTATAGGGTCGAAACGCGTCGTGTCTTGTCTAGTGATTCGTTTGTTCATGTTTGGCGGAGACAGTATTTGATTTTTTTTTAATGATTCCATGTATTGTCCGAGTCTAAATTGATTCCGTTTCAGAAGAAAAAGATCTTGGGGTAACGTTTGATAGCTGTCTGAAATTTGATAAGCACATAAACAGTGCGATGATGAAAGCTAATAAAATGCTTGGTATAATTAGACGGTCTTTTTCATATTTGGATCCTGAAGTTTTTACAGTACTATATAAGTCATTAGTTAGACCCCACCTGGAGTATGGAAATGTGATATGGTGCGCTTACTTAAAAAGACAGTCAGTGAGTATTGAGAGAGTGCGAAGAAGAGCCACCTTGTTAATTAAAAAGGTTAAACATATAAGCTATGCAGATAGATTGCGAAGGTTAAATTTACCATCGTTAAAGTTCCGACGAATAAGGGGAGACTTGATTGAGACTTACAAGCTATTTAAGGGACTTAGTACAAATTTTAACAGATTTTTTCAACTAACCTCTGATCAAATTACAAGAAATTCTGCTAACGAAATCCAAATTAAATATTGTCGCACTAATATTAGAAAATTTTCCTTTAGTAACAGAGTGTGACATACCATCAACCTAACAATCGTTTACAAGTCTGGAAGAAAAGGAAAAAAAAAGCTTAAGCTTCAGGGGGCATAACCCGCTGACCCCCCAAGGCCACTGTCCTTGGGGCCCGTCTGGGGGGGTCGAACACCAGCTCCTGGTCCCTCTGGAATTTTTTTTCCAATGCCACTGTCCTTGGGGCCCGTCTGGGGGGTTCGAACACCAGCTTCTGGTTCCTCTGGAATTTTTCAGGCTTTTCGGTGATCTTGGTGCACAGTTAGCATTACTGACCAAAATGCAGGAATATATACAAAAACACCAGGCAGCTTTCCTAACCATGGTGAATAAACTTCAATCGACTGACGGCCCCAGAGAAAAAAACTATGTAGGTGGTGTAAGGGGATTGTGCCCGTTGGGGAGGGGGATGCGTGTGATGTTGCAGCCGGTGTCGCCACTTTCTCCACATCCGTCCTACAGTTCCTCTCGTTTAGCGTTCCATGTTTTATTCTCTGAGCATCAATGGGACAAGGACACGGGTGGTTGCAGCAAGGCCTGTCCATAAAATCACCAAGAAAAATGTCAGTCAACAGCAACAACAAAATCAGGCACACCTGTCCTATATGCTGCAGTACCACTGAATACAAAAAGCCGGGTACACGAAACGGCTACCACCAACTGAACAAACACAACGTAACTAAAGATAAAACCATTACATCACATGGGGCAACAGGGACAGACAGACAGAGATATACAGACAGAGACATATACATACAGACGGAGAAAGAGAGAGAATACACATACATCCAGGGACTGGGGCCACACGGCCTTTAAATCATAAAACAAAAGAAAAGCAAAACT
>CM065735.1:34250909-34253409 GCA_033310375.1 Conus canariensis
ACCACATACTTCTTTAACAGTAACCTTAGTTCCAAAGGATACAGTACCACATACTTCTTTAACAGTAACCTTAGTTCCAAAGGATACAGTACCACATACTTCTTTAACAGTAACCTTAGTTCCAAAGGATACAGCACCACATACTTCTTTAACAGTAACCTTAGTTCCAAAGAATACAGTACCACATACTTCTTTAACAGTAACCTTAGTTCCAAAGGATACAGTACCACATACTTCTTTAACAGTAACCTTAGTTCCAAAGGATACAGTACCACATACTTCTTTAACAGTAACCTTAGTTCCAAAGAATACAGTAACACATACTTCTTTAACAGTAACCTTAGTTCCAAAGGATACAGTACCACATACTTCTTTAACAGTAACCTTAGTTCCAAAGAATACAGTAACACATACTTCTTTAACAGTAACCTTAGTTCCAAAGGATACAGTACCACATACTTCTTTAACAGTAACCTTAGTTCCAAAGGATACAGTAACACATACTTCTTTAACAGTAACCTTAGTTCCAAAGGATACAGTACCACATACTTCTTTAACAGTAACCTGAGTTCCAAAGGATACAGTAACACATACTTCTTTAACAGTAACCTTAATTCCAAAGGCTATAGTAATCCACATCTACTCACCCCACCCCGCCCCAATCAACATCGAATTTCCACCCCCTAGGGGCCTCCGCCCTATTCGGGAAAAGAGGGAACTTGAACATGGGTACAGTCAAAAGATCGTCTAATATTACATAATTTTGTGAAAAGACGTAAACTGAAACTACGATTTCTACTACTACCACCACCACCACCACTACTACTACTACTACTACTACTGCGCTGCTGCTGCTGCTGCTGCTGCTACTACTACTACTACTGCTGCTGCTGCTGCTACTGCTACTACTACTACTACTACTACTACTACTACACTACTACTACTACTGCTGCTGCTGCTGCTGCTACTGCTACTACTTTTACTACTGCTACAGTCAAAAGACTGTTGATATCGATGTTGGTGATCATAATCAACATAATCAAAAGTCCTTCCGCTACAGCAGAAATCGCAGAAACACAAAGACTTCGCAAGAGTGTACAGGTCATGCTTATTCATGCGCTCATTGCTGTCATAGCTTACCTTTTTTTTTTCAACTTTTTTTCTTCCTTATTTAACTTTGTATCCCGTTGCAGGGGCAGCAACACACTGGAGAAAAGCAATGCTTTCAATTAGGCAACAACAGTTCCTTACCCCTGACGGTGACCCCGACCTTTAATGCAAAACTAGTTAGATATTAGCAAGGAAATCTTATTTCGTCATGGGGGCAAGAGTTACCCCCACTTGTTCATTTACTGTTTACTGTTCTCTGCCTAATGTAAGATTTCTCTCTTTTCACACCAGTCTAGTCGAGGTTTCCTGTATTTGTTACTGTTTGTCTGTGTGTTTGACTATATTCAAGATCGAACAGATGAAACCTGTTCTTTTAGAGTGTTGGGACTTGCATGATGTGAAACACAAACATTTTAGAGCAGATTCCATGAAAACCTTGTTCAGAGACGTTCCGCCTGACGCGATCTTTGAGTTCTTGAAAGAGATTAACATTTTTCATCGGATCTGAGTTTTTACAGTGGAAAGATTTTTTTTTACCAAACTTTCGGATAGGTTTTTCGATGTATTTTAAAGAATTGTGTGAACGAATGACATGTGAGTTGATTTTAACGTGGTGACAGCCCCGATGTGGCCCTTTGTGGTCGGCTGGGCTATAAGCAACATTATCGTATCTTATCCTAGGCTGCCCAGTCTTGGATACATGTTGATTTGTGTTTGTTCATTTCTCCTGTATAGATGCGTCAGATACACAGTATATGTGCAAGCTTGGAATCTCCCTTTTTGGGGGTATGTCTCCTTGTTGGTTCTGTGTGCTCTGTGTTGTCATTTCTGCCAGGCGATTCGGTGTCGTGAGCAGCCTTCGTTTGGCGTTATGGGCGTGTAAATATTTCATCGCGGGAGCAAGAGTTACCCTACTTGTTCATTATTCATTAATTATCTTCTGTTACATATTGTATATCTGCTCATGTCACAAACGGCATGGTTTTTACGCCATCGCGATGTTTTCAAAGGTGGATCTCCTTCCTGAAGAGAAGTTCTATGTCCCGGCAGTCTCCCCCCCCCCCCCCCCCCTCCCCCCCTTGTTTGTTCTGTGTGCTCTGTGTTGTCATTTCTGCCAGGCGATTCGGTGTCGTGAGCAGCCTTCGTTTGGCGTTATGGGCGTGTAAATATTTCATCGCGGGAGCAAGAGTTACCCTACTTGTTCATTATTCATTAATTATCTTCTGTTACATATTGTATATCTATTCATGTCACAAACGGCATGGTTTTTACGCCATCGCGATGTTTTCAAAGGTGGGTCTCCTTCCTGAAGAGAAGTTCTATGTCCCGGCAGTCCCCCCCCCCCCCTTCCCCCCCCCCCTCCCCCCCCCCCCCCCCCCCCCCTCCTTCA
>CM065735.1:34258409-34263409 GCA_033310375.1 Conus canariensis
TTTTTTTTCGTATGAACTCAATATTTCAGAAACGAAAATATGGGAAATTATAGCACATGTTGGAATAAAGAACAGCGAGGGGGGTCGAAAAACGTAACAAAAACAAATGAAAAAACAGGACATGAATCACTGCCAATGATTTCTAAAACAAAACGTACTCTTTCATGTCGAGGTCGTCTTTAAAATAACAGGAAGGCATTTTCTTTTTAACGTGTATGCAGACATTATGATATAATGCTCTCAATTGGTGTTGAGGTTAGTATTTTCGGTAGAGCGTATGCGTTTCTTCAGTGTTCCTTCACTTTAAATCTATTCTTTATATCTATGCCAACTAGTATTGCAACATATAACGGGTAACTAACATTGGCAACATGCCTTTGTTATTGACTGATAACATTCTCTTCCAGTTTTACTGTTTTTGTATTTATTGCAGTGTTTTTTGTCGCTTTGGCACCAAATCAAGATATACCACAGTCTACAATTCTGTGGTGTTCTCACCATCAAGGGTTCAAACACAGAATCCAACAGAACCCCAAAGCAGCCAGCGAAAGGTAGAAGTAAACTAAAAATAAAGTGTGGTAAGGAAATAAGTTGTTGAAAAAATTTAAATCATTATGAAAACGGTATAAAATGTAGGGAAAAAATTTTGAGCCTGTGCTTGAGGATGCAAGGGAGGTCAAAAAGTGTTAACAGTCAGAGTGGACAGTTGTACTATTTCATTACCCAAGCATTGTCAGTCACGTAAGTGCTGACAGCAGCGAAGAACTGTGCAGACTTGTATGTCCTAAGAGATGCAATCTCTCACTGATTAACCATGTATGTCCTAAGAGATGCAATCTCTCACTGATTTACCAAACAATAATGTTGAACAATTTAGGTGTGAGGCGAAAACCAAGTGCAGGCTAACAATTCCTCCATTATTAGCCAACATTAACGACTTGGCAAAGATGGAGAAAAAAAAATTAAGTATAGAATGTTAAACAGTAAACAAGTTGGGTATTTTTTGCTCCCATAAGAAAACCTAACACAGAGTAACTTTTATTCAAGACTGGCACAGCCTTTTAAACTTGAATAAAGTCAGACAAATACATAGACGAACAATCTAATAGCGGGGGGGTGGGGAAAACAAGCGCAGGCCAACAACTGAACTCTCTCCATAATAATGACTTGGCAAAGATTTGGACTTAAGGAGGGAGGGGGGGCAGGAATTTGAAGATTTGGACTTAAGGAGAGAGGGGGGGCAGGAATTTGAAGATGGAGAAACTGGGAACATGAAATTAAGAAAATATGTTACAGATATGAAAACTCTTCACTAGCTGCATAAGGGAACCATCGCAATCCCTTTTGAAGGCAGATATATTTGTATTGCCTGCTCCGAGGCCTTTCGTCCGCTGGGTCGGACTCATCAGGGAGACACGGCTGGTTGTGTCTGCGCTCCTGGCGTCAAATTTCATGTTCCCAGTTTCTCCATCTTCAAATTCCTGCCCCCCCTCTCTCCTTAAGTCCAAATCTTCAAATTCCTGCCCCCCCTCCCTCCTTAAGTCCAAATCTTTGCCAAGTCATTATTATGGAGAGAGTTCAGTTGTTGGCCTGCGCTTGTTTTTTCCCCCGCTATTAGATTGTTCGTCTATGTATTTGTCTGACTTTATTCAAGTTTAAAAGGCTGTGCCAGTCTTGAATAAAAGTTACTCTGTGTTAGGTTTTCTTATGGAGCAAAAAATACCCAACTTGTTTACTGTTTATCGTTTACTGTTCCCTGCCTCATTTCATTTCCGATTTTGTTTTGATCAAATTGAGGTTATTTGTATTTGTTTCTGTCCGTCTGTGTCTTTTGATCTCCCTTGCATCTTTGGGTGGATCCTCAAGCGTAGGCTCAAAGATTGTCCCCTATATTTTATACTGTTTGCATAATGTCTTTAGTTTTTCAGCAACTTTTTTCCTCCCCACACTTTCGTTTGGTTTCATTTACTACTCTTCGCTGGCTGCTTTGGGGTGCTATTGGATTCTTTTTTGCACTCTTGGTGGTGAGAACACCACAGTATTATGGACTGTGGTGTGTCTCTATTTGACGCCAGGAGCGCAGACACGACCAGCCGTGTCTCCCTGATGAGTCCGACCCAGCGGACGAAAGGCCTCGGAGCAGGCAATACAAATATATCTGCCTTCAAAAGGGATTGCGATGGTTCCCTTATGCAGCTAGTGAAGAGTTTTTCATATCTGTAACATATTTTCTTAATTTCATGTTCCCAGTTTCTCCATCTTCAAGTTCCTGCCCCCCCCCCCCTCTCTCTCTCTCTCTCTCTCCTTAAGTCCAAATCTTCAAATTCCTGCCCCCCCCTCCCTCCTTAAGTCCAAATCTTTGCCAAGTCATTATTATGGAGAGAGTTCAGTTGTTGGCCTGCGCTTGTTTCCCCCCCCCCCCCCCCCCCCCCCCCCCCCCCCCCCCCCCCCCCGCTATTAGATTGTTCGTCTATGTATTTGTCTGACTTTATTCAAGTTTAAAAGGCTGTGCCAGTCTTGAATAAAAGTTACTCTGTGTTAGGTTTTCTTATGGGAGCAAAAAATACCCAACTTGTTTACTGTTTATCGTTTACTGTTCCCTGCCTCATTTCATTTCCGATTAAGTATAGAATGTATGGGAAAATGCAGGGGGGGGGGGGGGGGAGTATATTTGATAAAATCGTATACTTTGGATTGTTATCAAAAAATCTCGTGAGAGAAATTTGGAAATACTCCAAAGTTCTCTCACGAGATTTTTTTTAAATAACAAACGAGTCTCGAAATCAAAGCACTAAAAAGCAATTTGAACTCAACCAAAAAACACTTTTCTTAATTCATAGACAGAACACTGACTCCTTTAAAAGGAAATACACCAAATACGGTTGTTGTTTTTTTCTTCATATTTGTGGACAGCATGTAACACCTGATCAGGTTCTTTCAGATAATGCAGTACAAGAATTCATTCCAGTTCTATCAGCACGTGCTGCACGAAGCATTTTGTGGTCACCAACATGAACGTGTGTGTGTGTGTGTGTGTGTGTGTGTGTGTGTTTTGTGTGGTAAGTAATTACCTACATACGTATCTGACATTGCTTCACTGTCTCTTGAGAATCTTATATCGGCTGTTTCGTTGTAAGACGCAACTTTCCTCGACTTCAAATGAAGTGGATGTTCAAAAATTAATGAAACATGAACACACACATAGACAAAGCTAACACGCAAACATGCGTGCATGCGAACACATCATATTTGTTATACACATTTTTCAACTATATGCACCCCCCACCCCCTCCCCCAACCCCACCCTTCGCCTTCGAACTCTCCGTCTTTGCCCACCACACGCTCTTCCCTCCTAACCTACTTTTTTTTTCTCGTCTGGTATTACTCCGAGTGGAAAGACGTAAAATTAAAGACAACACACAAACATAGCACATTCATCGTGAACTGAAATGGCGAGACCGCCAGATCTAGAATGAAACTTCAGCGAAGTAGAGAGGGAGAAAGGGTGTGGAGAGGGGGTGTGGAAGGGGGGTGGTGCGTGGGCGTGGGATGGAGAGTGGTATGGTGGGCGGCAAAAGCGCGTCTCCAGCGATCTGACTCGAAGGAGGTTCAGAAGCAAGACAGCCGATTGCCTCACAGCGACCTTTGCCCAGTCAAGAATTCACAACGCCAACTCACGTAAAAAATAACCTCCTCACTAACATGTCCAACTCTCGTGTGACCGTTCGCCCCAAATGGGTTTCAGCATTAATAAAACGTAACATAAGAAAACAAAAACCAAGTATTCCTCTCTATACACTTGAAAACGTTGCGTGCGCTTCCTTCCTCACATTATTATTACATTGCGTCATCAATCCACAAAAAAGCTCTGATCATGAATTTGGAGGCGGGGGAGAGAGAGAGAGAGAGGGGGGGGGGGGGGGGAGTGTAACGGCAGAACAGACCCAACAGGTTATATCACCCACGTACTTGCACCCTCATCATTCTCGTCACTGTCCTTTCGTCGTTTCTAGTTGTCTCCCCTCCCTCCCCTCCCCTCCCCTCCATCTTTCTCCCTCCAGCGATCCTAGCAACGGTGTGGCAAACACTCCCCTCACGATGATGATGACTTGGCCCCAGCGGCCAGACTGGCCTGACAGCAGGCGGATGGCATGCCGCGTCACGCCCCGAACTCCCTAATATTTCATGCGGCCCCGGCTCCCAGGCCAGTGCATTGAGTCTCTGATCTTCAGCCTCGCCTGTGGTCTGTTTTCTCTGTCCGTGGTTACTTCCCTTGCTCCGCTCTGACGCCCAGTTACGTCCCTTGAGTCTGCTGAGCTGACTTGGTTTAGGCCACACAGCTGAAGAGAATCCAAATCCAACAGTTTTGGGATTTCTCAGCTCTGAAGACCCGCTGGTTGGCTGACTGATCGTCGACTGCTCTCGGAATTACTGGTAAGATGGTGGTGACTGGCTGCGTGCTCTAGAGAAAGACAAGTCATCTGATTTTGCGGGTTTGAAAACAAAGTCAAATTCTTCTTCTTCTTTGATTTTTTTTTTTTTTTTTTTTTGAAAGGTGATCGTTGAAGCCCGGACAGATTGATGACGTTTACAAACCCAGCCTTACTGCGAGGAGAGATATGATAAATAACAAATTTCTACAAGTTTTTTTGTTTGTTTGTTTATCAACTTCAAATAATGTGTACCACTCGCTGCAATTGCAGAGGCTGACAGCTAGGATGTCGGGGTTAGGGGAAAAAAAAACGAAAGGCAGGCAAATCGTTATCCACTTTTCATCTCGAGCAGGCTTTTTTTTTTTTACCCTGGATTAAGAACATGGCAGATCAAGTCAGAAAACTAGAAACACACACCTGGATATCACCTTACTCCACAGGAGAGTGTTGTTTAAATATCCTTACCAACACTGCAGCTGTACACACCTGGACATCAACTTAGAGTGTTGCTTAAATATCCTGAGCAACATTGCGGCTGTACACACCTGGACATCAACTTAGAGAGTG
>CM065735.1:34268409-34278409 GCA_033310375.1 Conus canariensis
TATTTTCAAGTGTGGGCACAAACTAAACTGGAGAAAAGGTTTTGCTGGGCAACACCATCACAGTTAAAACTTGATGTAATTGTTACTATGCTCTGCTGATTACAACGATCAGCTTCAGAAAGAACAAGATATGAATGTGGACCCATAAGAGATGATGCGTGGTCTATTACGATGAAATCAGATGACTGATTATTATATCATTCGCTTTGACTGCAGGAGTCTCTCTCTCTCTCTCTCTCTCTCTCTCTCTCTCTCTCACACACACACACACACACACACACACACATGCACACACACACACACACACACACACACACACACAACACACACACGCATGCACACACACACACACACACACACACACACACACACACATATATATATATATATATAACTCACCACTAACCAAGCACAATCAACTACCCTTTTAAGACTTGTACAAGGAATATAATCAAGTCATGTGAAATACCTACTTTCCTACAGTCGAAGGAATGTGAGAGAGAGGAGGAGAGAGAGAAAGAGGGATTTGGAGAGGGGGGGGGGGGGGGGGGGGGGAAGAGGGGCTTGGCTCAGGAAAGGAACGTGACCTTTTCACTTGGCCCACCGACACAGTGTGGATCAGATGACGTCATGACCTGTCTACTACACACGTAAACACCAGAGCCGGTGACGTGAAACAAGTGCAGCTATCATCTTCTGCTGGACGTCCCAAAGTCACCTCAGTCGCCATCTTCTTTCCTCACATTCTCAAAAGACATGGTATTAGTTCCGCTAGACGATACAGATCAACAGATCACAGGACAAAACACGATGCATTTCGACCTCTTGGGTCTTCTCCAAGCACAAACAAACAACATTTGTGGACAATGAAAACGAAGAACGAGCAACCAGTTATCTTCTCATATTCGGCGCAAAATAGGTGTTGGATGAAAACGAGGCCGTTGAGAAGGGATCATGGGAATTGAGAAGGGGATCATGGGAATTGAGAAGGGGTTCATGGGAATTGAAATAATAACTTGAGTGTGGATCTCCGGAGCTTGGGTATGTGGCGGCAGTTCCAACAGTGTTGTCGTTGGTTGGCATCAAGCACCAATGGCCAGACGTTGTCACACATGTTAATGTATATGAATAAGAGACAGAAACGAAGAGCACAGACAATGTAAACACAAGTCTACGACTGAGCTTCTTTCCTTTACAAATCCACTTGATGCTCGACACCAGCAAGGTCTGTGTGGGTCTGCAAGGGCTGGAGGTCCACACAGGAAATCCGTTCTAATCATGTAGGCGTGCCGCCATCATGTTGTTTCCTACGCGCCCTAAATACTGGGTGAACCGAGGGACGTTCTCTTCTCGTTTGTCGGTGTGAAATATCATCAGCGACTCTCGGAGGGAAAAGAATCCTTGGGAGTCGGTCACACTAATGGAGAAGCTTAACTTGGTCGCACTTTCTGCGAACTGAGCGAACAAGTGTCCGTTTTCGTTGGTTTCATATCTCGTGTTACACACACCACACACACACGCACGCACGCACGCATGCATGCACGCACGCACGCACGCACGCGCGCAACACACACACACACACACACTCACAAGCACACACACACACACACACACGCACACACACACACACACACATATATATATATACACACACACACACACACACACACACACACACACACACACACACACACACACATACGCATGCACGCGCACACACACACACACAACACACACACACACACACACACATATACACACTCAAACACACACAAACACACACACACACACACACATACGCATGCACACACACACACACACACACACACACACACACACACACACATACACGCACACACATACACACACAAACACACACACACACATACACACTCACAAACACATAGACGGGAGAAGAGAGAGAGAGAGAGAGAGAGAGAGAGAGAGAGAGAGAGAGAGAGGTGAAAATGGTTCGCCCGTATGAATGTGAACGGTCTATCAAGGCATAGTCTGTCAAGGCACAGTCTGTCAAGACATAGTCTGTCATGGCATTGTCCGTCAAGGCATAGTCTGTCATGACATAGTCTGTCAAGGCATAATCTGTCAAGGCATAGTCTGTCAAGGCATAGTCTGTCAAGACATAGTCTGTCAAGACATAGTCTGTCAAGGTATGTCTGTCAAGGCATAGTCTGTCAAGGCATAGTCTGTCAAGACATAGTCTGTCAAGACATAGTCTGTCAAGGCATAGTCTGTCAAGGCATAGTCTGTCAAGACATAGTCTGTCAAGACATAGTCTGTCAAGGTATGTCTGTCAAGGCATAGTCTGTCAAGGCATAGTCTGTCAAGGCATAGTCTGTCAAGACATAGTCTGTCAAGGCATAGTCTGTCAAGACATAGTCTGTCAAGGTATGTCTGTCAAGGCATAGTCTGTCACGGCATTGTCCGTCAAGGCATTGACTGTCAGGACATAGTCTGTTAAGACATAGTCTGTCAAGGGATAGTCTGTCACGGCATTGTCCGTCAAGGCATAGTCTGTCAAAGCATAGTCTGTCAAGACATAGTATGTCAAGGCATAATCTGTAGAGGCATAGTCTATAAAGACATAGTATGTCAAGGCATAATCTGTCGAGGCATAGTCTATCAAGGCATAGTATGTCAAGGCATAATCTGTCGAGGCATAGTCTATCAAGACATAGTATGTCAAGGCATAATCTGTCGAGGCATAGTCTATCAAGACACAGCGTGTCAAGGCATAATCTGTCACAGCATAGTCCGTCAAGACATAGTCTGTGAAAACATAGTCTTTGAGGGCATAGTCCGTTAAGGCATAGTATGTCATGACACAGTCTGTCAAGGCATAGTCTGTCCAGACATATAGTCTGTCAAAGCATAGTCTGTCAAGACATATAGTCTGTCAAGGCATATTCTTTCAAGGCAAAATCTGTCAAGACATAGTATGTAAAGGCATAGTCTGTCAAGACATAATATGTCAAGACAGACTGTCAAGGCATAGTCTGTCAAGACATAGTCTGTCAAGGTATAGTCTGTCAAGGCACAGTCCGTCAAGACATAGTCTGTCAAGGCATAGTCTGTCAAGGCACAGTCCGTCAAGACATAGTCTGTCAAGGCATAGTCCGTCAAGGCATAGTCCGTCAAGGCATAGTCTGTTAAGACATAGTCTGTCAAAGCATAGTCCACCAAGGCATAGTCTGTCAAGACATAGTCTGTCAAATTATAGTCTGTCAAGACATAATCTGTCAAAGCATTTCCATCATGGCATTGTCTGTCAAGGCTTAGTCTGTCAAAGCATAGTCTGCCAAAGCGAAGTCCATCAAGATATAGTCTGTCAAGGCATAATCCGTCAGGACATAGTCAGGACATAGGTTGTACTGCATGCGGGCGAAACCATGTAGACATAATAGGCTGGAGTATATGCTGACTAAACAGTCTAAATACAGTAGGCTGGATTACACGCTGTCAGTCTGAATATAGAAGGCTGGGTTACATGCTGTCTGAACAGTCTCAAAATAGTAGGCTGGAGTATATGCTGACTAAACAGTCTAAATATAGTAAGCTGGATTACATGCTGACTAAACAGTCTAAATATAGTAAGCTGGATTACGTGCAGTCTAAACAGTCTCAATATAGTAGGCTGGATTACATGCTGGCTAAATCGTGTAAATATTGTAAGCTGGATTACATGCTGTCTAAGCAGTCTAAATATAGTAGGCTGGATTACATGCTGTCTGAACAGTCTAAAAATAGTAGGCTAGATTACATGCTGACTAAACAGTTTAAAAATGGTAGGCTGGATTACATGCTGTCAGTCTGAATATAGTAGGCTGGATTATATGCTGTCTGAACAGTCTCAAAATAGTAGGCTGTATTACATGCTGACGAAACAGTCTAAATATAGTAGGCTGGATTACATGCTGACTAAACAGTCTAAATATAGTAGGCTGGATTACATGCAGACTAAACAGTCTAAGCATAGTAGGTTGGTTTCCCCGCTATCAGTCTAACCATAGTATATTGGATCCCATGCTGGTTGAAAGGCCTCCAAACATGATACATGATAGGTTTTATTCCATGCTGAGTCAAATTCTAGACGGTTGAATTCTGTACTGATTCAGACTCAGTTGAAGCATACGGGTTTGACTCCACGCTGCGCGAAAGTCGGTCTAGCCCTAGTAGATTGAATTCCATGCTGGTCGGTATAGTCAGTCAAAACATAGTAGATCGGACTTCACGTTTATTCATATTCAATCTAAACATAATAAGGCTGGATTCGTTGATAGTTTCTAGTCAGTCTAGCCACATAAGATTGGATTCCATACTGGTCGGTATAGTCAGCTTAATCATAGTAGGCTGGATTCCATACTGGTTGGTATAGTCAGTCTAGCCACAGAAAACTGGATTCCATACTGGTTGGTATAGTCAGTCTAACCATAGAAGACATAGATAGGTTGGTATAGTCAGTCTAACCATAGAAGACATAGATAGGTTGGTATAGTCAGTCTAATCACAGTAGGTTGGATTCCATACTGGTTGGTATAGTCAGTCTAGCCATATAAGATTGGATTCCATATTGGTTGATATAGTCAGTCTAACCATAGAAGATTGGATTCCATACTGGTTGGTATACTCAGTCTAGCCATAGAAAATTGGATTCCATACTGGTTGGTATAGTCAGTCTAGCCACAGAACATTGGATTCCATACTGGTTGGTATAGTCAGCCTAACCATAGAAGACTTAGACAGGTTGGTATGGTCAGTCTAGTCTGGTTGGTATAGTCAGCCTAATCATAGTTGGTTAGATTCCATATGGTTGGTATAGTCAGTATAACCATAGAAGACATATACTGGTTGGTATAGTCAGTCTAGTCTGGTTCGTATAGTCAGTCTAATCATAGTAGGCTGGATTCCATACTGGCTGATATAGTCAGTCTAATTATAGTAGGTTGGATTCCATATGGTTGGTATAGTCAGTATAACCAAAGAAGACATATACTGGTCGGTATAGTCAGTCTAGTCTGGTTGGTATAGTCAGTCTAATTATAGTAGGTTGGATTCCATACTGGTTGGTATAGTCAGTCTAATCATAGTGGGCTAGATTCCATAGTGGCTGATATAGTTAGTCTAACCATAGAAGACATATACTGGTGGTATAGTCAATCTAGTCTGGTTGGTATAGTCAGTCTAATCATAGTAGTCAGTCTAATCATAGTAGGTTGGATTCTATACTGGTTGGTATAGTCAGTCTAATCATAGTGGGCTGGATTCCATACTGGCTGACATAGTCAGTCTAATAATAGAAGACATATACTGGTTGGTATAGTCAATCTAGTCTGGTTGGTACAGTCAGTCTAATCATAGTAGGTTGGATCCCACACTGGTTAAGAATAAGTCTAAACATAACAGGTTAATGTCCACGCTAGTTGAAGAGTCAAAACACATTATTGCATTCCGTGCTGGTTAATAGTGCTTATAAACAAAGTAGGTTTTGTGTTTCATACTGGCCAGACACAATCTAAAAGTAATGGGTTCGATTCCATGCCGGTAAAATAATTCAAAATTAGTATACTGAATTCCAAACTGGTAAGCATTCCGTCTCATCATAATGGGTTGGTTTCCGCGTTCGTTAATAGTCCGTGTAATCGTACTTGACTGGATTCCCATTCTCCACTATAGTCACTGCAAAATAATAGGTTGGATTCCATGTTAGTTAATAGTTCTAAACATAGTCGATTGGATTTTATGGTTGGCAAAAATCGGTCTAAATGTTAAAGGTTGAATTCCATGCTGGTTGAACAGTCACATTTCTGGCCATGGTCAGTTCTCCAGCCGGAGGAAAGACGTGTGATCGTCCGGGGAAAGAACTCTTCCATGGTGCCGAAAATTGTGGCGTGGTTGTCATTCCTGTGGGATGAAAAACCATACACGATGATCTCTGTCTCTGTCTGTCTGTCTGTCTGTCTGTCTCTCTCTCTTTCAAGGTCCATTAGTAAGTGATTTTCGCATAGTTCAGTAATTCCTTCATTATTGTTTTACATTATGCTTTATGGTGTACCAACGTGTGTGTGTGTGTGTGTGTGTGTGTGTGTGTGTGTGTGTGTGTGTGTGTGTGTGTGTGTGTGTGTGAGAGAGAGAGAGAGAGAGAGGGAGGGTGGGAGGGGGAAGAGAGACCAACAGTTATCTCTACAAAACACAAACGGAATAATGCATTGGTAGTGTTTCTATGTTAGCACAGTGCTACATACTTTCATTTCCTTGAAAATTCAGAGGGCTTTAGTGACCTCTAATAAACGATATAATGGGATTTTACACTGACCAAAGGAAGAAAGAGGGCGGGGTGTGGGTGTCGAGCAGGGCAGTCTCCAAGCTATAAATAAACCTCATCCGACGTCGCCGCAAGATTGCAGTGTCAATACTTATCAGTTTAATGTTCCAGAAAAGAGCATTAACCTACTCATTCGTGTCTCGTCAACAAGCGTAGAAAAGCGTCGGGGGAAAAATGTTGATGCTGAAGTCATCCTCAAATGCTCAAACTCGCTTTTAAATTTGAACTCTCCTGACATTAGAACGAGAAATTAAGGCATGATTTCAAGGAGATCCCATGAACAGAACCTGTTTGCTGGCTACCGCGAAGGTCAGAAGCCTCCTAATCAAAAACTCCACCACCCGGACATTTCCTATGTGACGGCTTTTTTCCATGACACTTTAAAGCCGAATTAATTCAAATATGCTAGCTGGTGTGGCAGTTGCGGAACGTTTGCGGCGTTTTCTACTAACATTCGTTTTGATATCTGACGGAAAGAGAATACGATTGAAAGACAAGCTGTTTCAAGGCCTGAGAGTGTTGACAAAGGGGGATGTGGGTGGGGGGTGGAGGGGGTGTGGGAAGTGAAGGTTCCTACATTCTGTTGTCATTTGCTGGTCAAATCAAAGGTCTTCTGCAATCACTCGGCATCATGGCATGTTCACTTATTTGTTGGCTGATCCGACGCCATCTCAAACAACAACAACTACAACAACAAGATCACACCTGTGCTGTCTACACCGCATCGACATCGTCTGCGTCACCTGTTGACATGTCACAGGGCTGATTGTCATGTCTCAACACATCACAACTTACCGCTGATCCACCGCGAGAGAGAAAATAAATAGAAAGTTCTAAGTCAGCAGCACAGGCAGTCCCCCCCCCCCCCCCCCCAACCCCCGCGCCAACCCCATTCTTACGGCCTCCTCTGTCCCACAGCAAACCAGACAGCCCAGGTGAGGGGGAGAAAAATGTCGGTGAACAATGTCACATGATGCTGTTCGGACCAATGGCGGAGCTCGTGTCAGCAGAGAAAGGCGACATTCGCCGTGGCTGACTTGGTCCGTACTGTGAGCCCAATGGTGTTAACTTTGTAGGACTAGAGGGAGCGCGACGGGATCGTCTGCTAAGTACCTCCAGATTGAGTCCCCTGCACTGGTCAAGCCGACGTCGTGACTGACCACCGACACTGCACTCGCCGTGTTTCTGTAACATTGTAGCTCTTGCCCCCGCGAGATATTGTGTGCCCCGTGTCGGCCATCGGGTGTTTGTGAATTCCCGACTATTCACACAGTTGAAAGGAAAGTGTGTACAGTTCAGTAGTTGACACACACACACACTGTCACCCGTTACGCCAGTACCGGTATCACACGGGCAAGTAGAAACAAACCGTTACAGTCACGCCTTTGGACAGAACCCAGGAGTTGGGACAGTAATACTGTGGAGTGTACAACAAACGAAGCAGATGCAGCTGATTTAACGGGCAAAAAAAACGGCCTTGTGCACACAAGTTCTCGGGGGCCGCCAGTGCGTGCATTTCGACCGCTCCCCGAACCTGGCTTGTCTGCATGTCAAAGCTGCTCGGGCCGAACCTGCACGAGGCTACGCTCGATCGCTTTAGCTCCACCCCCCTGTGACAGAGAACCGCTGCAGCGTGAACAAGGAACTGGCATCAGGCGGTTGAACCTGAATGCCTGTGCAGGGATACTGTTGTCCAAGGTCCTTCCAGAAGCGGTTGTTGTGAAGGTTGGTGCTGGTGCCGCACAAAGTTTTCGTGTACTCCAGTACGGAGTTCTGAATTATCGAAGGGCTGTGGTAATCGAAGGGCTGTGGTATTCTTGTCAGCGCTGCGGGTACGAAGAGCAAAGCCAACCGTCTTTCGTATTTTTGTCGGATTTTTGTGGGATAACGTTTCTGCCAGTTTTAGCTACAGCGCTGCAGCCAGTGTGTGTTGAGCAAACAGTTTGAAGTCAAGTTAACCTTTGCCATAAGGATCTACTGCCGGAAGTCTATCGTATCCCCATGTCTCAAACAGTGAGGACGAGCTCCTCCGCGTTCGGCAGTATCCCGGTAGGGACGGCCGTGACGGAAAAGCGCACAGTGATTACCACCTCCTCCTCCCAGAATGAAGAGCCAAGTGGAGACTTTTACTACCGGTCCAGCATCGGCCCTCGCAACGCCAGCATCCAGCGGACCAGCACCTCCTCCATGGGACCCGTCTCCCCGGGAGGAGGGCGGATCACCAGGACCATGGAGATCTCCAGCGGGTTCACCTCCCCGGCCTTCTCCAACCTCACCAACAGCGGGGTCGTCGACTTCAAGCACAACCGCGAGAGGGAGAAGCAGGACATGAGGGACCTCAACGAGCGGTTCGCCAACTACATCGAGAAGGTCCGCTTCCTGGAGGCGCAGAACCGCAAGCTGGCCTCGGAGCTGGAGGACCTGAGGAGCAAGTGGGGCAAGGAGACCAACGCGGTGAAGACTATGTACGAGACTGAGCTGGAGGAGGCCCGCAAGCTGATTGAAGAAACCAACAAGGACAGGTCCAGATTACAAGTCCGCATTGGGCAGCTGGAGGAACAGATGGATGAAGCACAGAGACTGTGAGTTCCTCTGAGCGTGTGTGTGTGTGTGTGTGTGTGTAGAAGAGAGAGAGAGAGAGAGAGAGAGAGAGAGAGAGAGAGAGAGAATTGCCGGTCAGCAAACAGAAAGCTCGGAGGATCATCCTGACACTCGGTGTTGTTTTGTTTTGCTTTAGTCAGCATCTTTCGGAGTTCATACGGTTAGTAACTGTTCTGCCTTAAACCCTGACTCCCCTTCCACCTACCCACCTGCACTTTCTTCCTCATCACACACACACACACACACACACACACACACACACACACACACACACATATATATATATATAGAGAGAGAGAGAGAGAGAGAGGCACTTCCCCTCCTCTCCCCGTCCCCCACCCCACACGTCCCGATCACAGTTTTACAATGTGTTTGTGTGTGTGTTCAAATTGTACTTAATTAAACAGTCTGCATACTCAGTATGCGATGGGCCGAAGGATTAGGAATGCACAAACACATGTAGTCAGTAAAACAGCTACTGCAGATCGCGGACTTTTTAAAGACTTTTCAGATATCTTGATCTGTGTGCACCCACGCAATACCCTCCTTCCCTCCCTCCTGTCTGTCTGTCTGTATGTCTGTCTGTCTGTCTTTCACACACACACACACACACACACACACACACACACACACACACACACACACACACACACACAAGCACGCGCACACTTGTATGTGTGTGTGTGTGTGTGTGTGTGTGTGTGTGTGTGTGTGTGTGTGTTCGTGCTGTCAGCAGTTAGTTATACACTCCAAAAGACCTGTGTTTGTACAATGACTTTGAAAGGAAAACCACGGATCTTCATGCCGGTAAAACGTTGAGTGGAAGGGAAGCGTGTTGCAAAATGCCAGAAATGAAATCAAGTGACGATGCAGCTTGACTGACAGACATACGTGACGCGCGAAGACGGGCCTAGCGCGATCCGTGGATGGATGATGTGACGTGACGTACTTGCAGACACACGACCTGTGTCCTCCTCCTCCCCTCTTGTGCACTGTCGGCCATTAAATCTTTGTGGCAATCTGTCAGTCAGTCTGTCACTCACTCTGTGTCCCAAGCCA
>CM065735.1:34283409-34293409 GCA_033310375.1 Conus canariensis
ATATTTCTGAATACGATTAATTACATTTGTCAGGTGTTGTGAAGTGGGTGTTTTTGTTCCAGATGAGAAAAAAAAAATACTCCCAAGTACCTGCACCCCCCCCCCCCCCCCCCACACACCACACCACACACACTACAAGCACTCTTCTCCATCTGCTTTCTATCTCTTATTCCCCTACCCACCCACCTGTCCCCTCTCCCTCTCCCCTACCCATCCCCCCAGCCCCTATCCTATGCCTATTTTTATCTTTAAATCTTACTTTCGGCATTCTGATATTGTCATGCGTGAACAGACTGTAAAAGGGGGAATAAATGATTCTCTCTCTCTCTCTCTCTCTCTCTCTCTCTCTCTCTCTCTCTCTCTCTCTCTCTCTCTCTCTCTCTCTCTCTCTCAAGTACATCTCATTGCCACCTCTCTCACGTTCTCTGCCTCTCTCTCTCTCTCTCTCTCTCTCTCTCTCTCTCTCTCTCTCTCTCTCTCTCTCTCTCCATTCTTTCTTCCTTATATTAGGGATAAATTCATCACGCATACATATCACGGGCAGCCTTCCTTATGCAAATTGGATTTGATGATGTCTCCAACCTCTGCCGAAGACGTTAACAAAAAATCCTCATTGTTTGAGTTTGAGACATTTAAGCGTAAAGAAATAGCTGTTTCATGAGAATAATTAAATGTTAATATCATTCTTTATGGTTTATTCTATGCCTGATACACATCTTCATTTTTTTTTAATTAATTTATTTTTTTATTTTTTTTTAGCTCCGTGTTAATTTTGTATAATGTTCACACTTCCTTTCATTAGGGGCCAAGGCTTATTAACAAACAAACCATCCAAATCTCTCTCTCTCTCTCTCTCTCTCTCTCTCTCTCTCTCTCTCCACCATTCTCTCTGTCTTTCTCTTTCTCTCTCCTTCTCTCACACACCATTCCCTCCCCCCTCCTCCACACACACACACACACACACACACACACACACACACACACACACACACACACACACACACCTCCCACTTTCTTGCACCACCTGCACAAACAAACACAACTGAGTGAGAGAGCAAACCACTCGCATGGCGAACGCCAGTCCAAAACAATGATGGAAGTGGGAAATAGCTGGTATTGTGTTGTGTGTGTGTGTGTGTGTGTGTGTGTGTGTGTGTGTGTGTGTGTGTGTGTGTGCGCGCGTCCGTGCGTGTGCATGCGTGCGTGCGTGCACACGCGTGCGTGCGTGTGTGTGTGTGTGTGTGTGTGTGTTGTACAACAGACGGGGCAAGACACGTCGTGGAAGGGGAGGGGGGGGGGGGAGGAGGAGAGGCAGTAGTGTGACAGCATCTGCACGCCCACATCTCAGTATACACTGTCACTGCTAGGATAGGCCTTGGCAGGCAACACCTGTCATACGTTTACTTTCCACTGATTTACGATGGGATTTTCTCTTCTTCTGTTCAAGTGTGAGCAAGGTTACACACACGTTTTTAGCGCTCTGTTGTGTGTGTGTTGTGTGTGGTGTGTGTGTGTGTGTGTGTGTGTGTGTGTGTGGGGAGGAGGGGGGAGGAATGGTGGGGAGAGAGAGAGTGAGAAAGAAAATGGAGAGAAGGAGGGAGAGAGAGAGAGGAGAGAGAGAGAGAATGGTGGAGAGAGAGAGAGAGAGAGAGAGAGAGAGGAGAGAGAGAGAGATGGTGGAGAGAGAGAGAGAGAGAGAGAGAGAGAGAGAGAGAGAGAGTACAAATAGATAATATAAACAAGTAAAGGAAAGATAAGGACCCCCTTTTTTTTTTCTTTTTTTTTTTACAAAGACTAACGTTAATTCACTACGGAAATCGTGGAATGGGTATTAGGGGATAACGCTATGAAGGTTGTGTTACAGTGGTCACAAGATCTTGTGACCTTCATGCATGTGACAAATATGCACGTGCAGCTTGCCACCGATGCGTTTTGGTCCACCGCTGTTTGCTCACGCTGGAGAAAATGAACCGCTGTTTTGACAGCCGTTGTGCAGTGTTTCAGTCGATTAAGAGTAAGAATGACACGAAGGAGAAGGGGGCCGGAATAGCTCAGTTGGTAGAGCGCCGGACTCTTAATCTTGGGGTTGCGGGTTCGAATCTCCCCGGGCCGTTTCGGTACAGGGGGATTTTTCCCTCGGATACAGTCCTTCCAGTGAGACTATAAACCGAGGTTCCGTTTGTGAACGCACGCATAACATCTTGCACACACGTCAAATCCCATCACCAACTTTCGGAAGAGAAGGACAGTTTGGCCGTTGGTATGGGTGGCATGTTACACATAGCATGCACCTTCCCCGAAGTTGGAGTATGGCTGTCTTAATGGCGGGATTAAAAAATGGTCGTACACACAAAAAACTCCACTCCCTGTACTGTACACACAGAACTCCACTCCCAGCAGGAGTATCAGTCTGCGTATGCAAAAGAAGAAGACACGAAGGAGAATATCAGAGGCACAGAGATAATAGATTATTTAGTCTCCATTCGGCACGAATGTCCTTCCAAGCAATCTGACGTCAGACCTGATACCGTTACTCCCTTGAAGAAACATACACTGAGGAATGATGGGAAGGACCGTGCACGTTGAGGGCAATCACAGGCAACGTCACAACGGGGGAGACAGGTCACTGCTTCGCCAGCCAAGACGGGGCAGCCAGCTTGCAACGAGCATATCCTTGAAACGTGAATGGCTAGCGATCGCCTCGTTAGCACAAGATCTGTATGGTGCCGGTTAAAGGAGGCTCCTTGCCGTTGTCGCCGTCGTCGTCGTCGTACGACTATACCTGCCGGAAGGTGGCATTACCAGTAGATGGCGCCTAGGTGACAGACAGGCGTGGGGTGGCGCAGTCTGCCTTCCTCGCATCAGCACTGACGACGGCGCGACTGGCCTGTGTCGCCGGGGGACGGTCTTGAAGCTGTGGGGCAGTTCTGCGACTTCACTGTGGCCTGCACGACCAGGAGGGCCCTCCCCTAGGGGAAGGGAGGGTGGAACGTCCCTCATAGGGGACGTCGATCTGTGCGCAGCGGCTTGACGACTTCTGTCCTGGATGTTTCCCGACTCGGCCTCACGTGGCACAGGACTCTCGGCACGAAGACGGCCGCCCGGTAAGCCCTGACGACGGCCTTGGAGGGGAGGACCCACAAGGAAAACGCTATCATCACGACTGTCTACGAAAGAAGGAAAACATCGATTGCCTACGAAGGAACAACTTGATCCAGTGTTTGCACCTGGAAGAACTGAATACCCTGGGTACCTCCTTCCCAACGCAGGTACAGTCTCCAACCAAGCCTGCCGACTGCGAAGCCCGCCAGACAGACAACTGACTGTAGGTGCTGCAGCACACAACTTGTCCCTAAAAGCATTGGCTGTGAGGACGTTACACTCAACAATCATGCAGGAGGCTGGACTGGCATTTTGGGCGGTTATCCAGCGCCTGGACTGGCATTTTGGGCGGTTGTCCAGCGCCTGGACTGGCATTTCGGGCGGTTATCCAGCGCCTCTTGCTGACAGTCACATGAGAAGACGTCGGGCTTGGTGTAAGGCATGGCGTGCTTGGAATCCGTGGTCGTGGCGAAGACTCCCACCGTTCTGACGAACGGACGAGTAGGAGTTTGGAGGTGGAGTAACACAGCCGGCATCCGGGACCATCTGGCCAAACATTCCACGAGGTGGAGGAGCAGCACTGGTTTGGAGGGGTCTTTCTCAGGACTGCAAGCTGAATTTTGTTGCCATATAGTGTTCTCCGACAGACGACGGGTACACCATGGAGGTGTTGGATCCAATCGTTGTTCCTTACGTTGACAGTCACCTGCTTTGCAATCAGGCCAATGTGATGCCCAGTGCAGAAGCGGAATCCTCATGTTCAGAATCAGCGAGAACTGGAGCTATGCACCCCGCTGCCACAGTGTCAATGTCTGGTTAGGGGAATGAGGCGGAGAGTGGAGGCTTTTCATCCGAGCACTTGGAGGAAACACTCCGGCTTACGTAGACTGAATGTGACTCGTCAGCTGTCAGTCGTTGAATGCATTTTATACTCTACTCACAGAGGGTTCTTTTTGAAAAAAAAAACAAAAAAACATGCCACTAATGATCGTCAGCTCATGATTGTTTCGAATATGACATTGTCGCTTCGGGGTTTTTTTTTTCTGCCAAGTCATTGACCCATGACATCATCTTCGTGGCAACCTTGTATATTGATGTAGTTGATCGTATTTGTTTTCATACCCCAAGCCAAATTTGCAGGGGATGCTTCAGTTTGTTTGTGTACAGTTTTGTGTAAATGATTAGGTATTGCACGACTGCGCGCATGCGTCTACGAGAGAGGAATGACGGGGAGACCTTGAACATTACAATGACGGGTTTCACGCCGTTTAGCCTGTTCACCTGAACAGTCCTGCATTTTAGCTGGAAGCCCAGCTTGATCAGGTTGGCAGCTGCCTCAGGGAAGCTCGTGGTTTCATGCAATCTGATTCCAGTGTCATGCTGAACTATCATGGTCGCGCTTTGCTAGCGCTGTGCCCTCGGATTTTCCTGCTGCTTTTCGAGCTGTTTTTAGTTGTTTCTATGAGTCGTCGTCAATGTCGTGACTATCATCATCTGTCGTCTTGTAAATAGATTAGCCGTTTCCTACCTTCTCCTTTTTTCTTTCTTCCTCCTCGTCGTCGTCGTTTTCAATATCGTCACCTCTTTTCTTCTTCGCAGAGTCTAATCGTTGTCGTCAACTTGGTGGACAGACGGAAAGTAGGCTTAGCCCAAGACGGAAGCAATTCAGTGTGGGTGTGGATTTGTTTGGGGCTTTCGGGGTCCCCTTCAGGTAGACTTACTCATTGTCTGCCGTTCAAACATTGCTACCTTAGCGTGCGTACGAACTGGGTAACTATCTCTGGAGTTATATATTTTCCTGGAATATGAAAGCATCCTATAATAGAAACTTCTGTCGTTTTCATAGCCTATGACAGAAATGGACATCGGAAGTGAAATATCTCTTTCCGAACGGCTGTTACTTTTCCTTGACTGTAAAATGATTTTGATACATGAACTGACTCGAAACGCAGATCCAGGATCCGTAAGATCTGTGCGGGCGATCCTTTTCGAAGACTTGTGGTGATCGTCGGCAAGTGCTGAGGTAACAGAGGACCTGTTGGAAAGTGGGTTGATAATACATGTGCTTTGTTCTAGGTCAGTGTTTTTACTTTCGGCACTTCACTGGGTTTCCATTTTTATGTGCTGGCGTTTCATCTCTCTCTCTCTCTCTCTCTCTCTCTCTCTCTCTCTCTCTCTCTCTCTCTCTCTCTCTCTCTCTCTCCCTGTGTGTGTGTGTGTGTGTGTGTGTGTGTGTGTGTGTTGTGTGTGTGTATATATATATATATATATATATCCCTCTCTGTGTGTATATATATGTGTGTGTGTGTGTGTGTGTGTGTGTGTGTGTGTGGGATGTACATCTATGTGTCTGCTTGTGTGTGTGTGTGTGTGCGTGCGCGCGCGCGCGCGCGCGTGCGCGCGTGTGTGTGTAGATGGACAGACAGACAGATAGATAGATAGACAGACAGATAGGTAGATAAATAGATAGATATAGGCCCTATATATCCGTTTTTAACTTATCTGCAGCCATGATGTGATCCCCGTCGTCGGCTGGGCTACAAACATCATGATTTGACATGATCGGTTGTTGGAAAAGCCTTGGAGTGACGGGGGAGAGGGGGGAAACTTGCGGGGGGGGGGGGTCTGACATTTAGCGTTCAATTCCACTCACGTCGCTGTCACTGCTGTCGCCGGAAGTGGTTGGAAAGGAAAGGTCAGGTCAGGTCAGCGTCAATCGGAGTCCAGATGACTTCACTGGTTGCAGTGCTTCTGAAAGAGAGAGAGAGAGAGAGAGAGAGAGAGAGAGAGAGGATGTAAGTTGTATATACGGTATGCTCTCGAAGCACGAAACTAAACAAGAGTCATTCTATAACAATCGCAGTTGTCTTTCATGTGTGTGTGTATGCGGTGGTGGTGTGGTGAGGTGGTGGTGGGGAGTGGTGTGGGGAAGGGGTGTGCGTGCGCGCGCGCAGGCGCGAGCGAGCGTGCGTATGTGCGTGGAAAGACGGGTCTTGTTACTTTCTTCTTAAGAGAATGACGATGAATGATTCGACACACTCAGGATTAGACTACATTTGTACAACGCCCACGCTCAGTGTAAAACACAATTTGTCACAAAGTGTGAGTGCAGGTCACAAGGGTTTTGTTTGTTTGTTTGTTTTTTTTGAGGCAGTTGATCTTTACACATGCAGGTTGACTGTAAGTGCACAGACACGGCGGTTTTGGGGAAGGGGGGGGGGGGGGGAGGGGGGGGGGGGGGCCCGGCTCCATTCCGAAAAACAAACATGAAAATGCTGTCACTTATCTTCCCACCTCCACCACCACCACTCCCCTTCCACCCAATTGTGCCGATAGCAAAGCTCAACGACCTTTAGTTGGGTGTAGTCTCTGTTCTGAACGAGAACTGTCTAGTGGTAAATTCTGCTATGCTACCCTCCTCACCCCCCCCCCCTTCCCATCTGCCCACCTTGTCTCCCCTTTCCTCCCGTCGTCCATTCTTAAACTTTTTGAGGGGGGGGGGGGGGGGGGAGTGCTGTAGACATCGACACAGAAATTGGGCCATCTCCCCATTCTGAGCGAAGTGATATATAATATAGGAGCATGCTGTGATTGAACAAGTGTGACTGTTATCGTGTGTTGGAGCAATGTGCTTCTTGTGTTAACTATGTCTGCCTAGGGTGTTTGGTTACCCGTGCCTATAAGTGCACTGGGTGACAGGTGCGCGGAGAGCTAACTCATTCACACGAGTGATCATCAGAATTTGAAGGTTTGAATGCATTCGTTAGATCGTCAGTAGTCGTAGATGCGTCCAGGGGGTGGGGGGGGGGGGGGGGGGCAAAGCAATTGAAAATCCGATTCGTTTTGATTTGTGGAAAGCATTTTTTATCATCCTTCATATGCCTCTTTCAAGTAGGGGTCGAATTCTGAAATGAGTTAAGAGCAGACAACAACAACAACAACAACAACAACAACAGCAACAATAACAACAAGGCGGAGGAAAGAGTCCTCTTCATTTTTGCTAAGGTCATGAACCGTCATCATCCTTATCATCATCATCATCATCATTTATAGCAATATTCATCATTGTTACCGTGCTGACAAGTAGAAAGAGAAAAGATAAAATAAAAAAAAAAGTATAATGAAGAATATGGCAACGACGATGATTGCGATGACTGGATTTTGTTAGTAATGATCATTTCAACAGTGGTCCTTTCAGCGTCGAGAAAAAGCACAGCTCCCCGCTTAGGCCCCTCAATCCCCTCCTCCTCCCTTTCCCTCTCCACTCCGCTACTCCTTTATATTCCTTTTGTATCCCCCCTTTCATCCCTCCTCTCTCTCTCTCTCCCCTCTTCTCTCTCTCTCTCTCTCTCTCTCTCTCTCTTCTCTCTCTCTCTCCAAGAAACTGACGATGCGAAAGTGGGCAACATTGCAAATGTTCATATGATTTTATGTATCAGAAAGTGGGCTGTTGGCAAATTTAATAAAACTTCCAAGCTGTCGCCACCAGAGTTTCTTCAGGAATAAGATTTTGTGTCTGTTCAATTTTTTTTTTTTTTAAATTCCTGAAGAAGCCCATGTAACGAAGGCTAAGAATTTCATTAAATTTGTCCCCGTGGGGACGAGAACATCGTCACGTTGTTTCTATCTTCCTGTTATTCCCCAATACTGTTTAGATCGTTTTGTTAAGGCGCATGCGATGCGGGCGGGCTCTTCTCCAGAATTCTATCGGCTGATTTGAAATTCATGTACGTATGGTGTATGCATGGTTGGCATGAACAAGTATAGTCTAAAGATGACCTGGCACATAGCAGTACGTCTCTCTCGCTGTGTGTGTGTGTGTGTGTGTGTGTGTGTGTGTGTGTGTGTGTGTGTGTGTTTGTGTGTTTGTGCGCGCACGCGCATTCTGTTTGTCTGAAATTGATCATTGTTTATCTGTCGGCTGGTTTGTGCAGGTTTCAGGAGATTTTTGACAGATTGATCCATGTTACGAGTATGTTAGCTTGTAATTTTTTTTTAGGGGGGGGGGGGGGGGGGAGAGAGAGAAAAAGAATTAAAGAAACCTACGCAAATGCGACAGAAAGAGCGAGCATTTCAGATGAAATGACCGCCACCCAGAGAGCCGCTGATGCCACCCTTCCCACAAAAACCCAGCCGTATTCAGTCGACGATCAGTGACACGAGGGGGTGTGTGCTGTTGGAGCGATACGCTTCGTAGAGACGAAGGAGGCTGATGGAAGTCATTTATTCATAGACTGGCTCCACGTGCGCCTGACGCAATGTCGCATTAACTGTGTGACTGACTGTGTCTCCTCTTCCTGTTCACTGCATGTCGGTCCGTTCCCCGCCACGCAACGTGGCGCAGTGGAGGATGAAGGTCCCAGTCCACGGGTTACAGTGTAGGCCCAAAACGATGTATATTCTCTGTTACACTCAAAAGCTGTACCTGGCTTTTCTCTTAAGATCAGCCAGTATTCTTCTTCTTCTCTTCTTCTTCTTCTTCTTCTGCGTACGCAGGCTGATACTCCTGCGGACATTCCCTATATGGAAAGACAAGTATTAATCCCATCTACCCAACAAAGGGAGTGGAGTTTTGTGTGTATGACCGGTTTTTTTTTTTATCCCGCTATTAAGGCAGCCATACTCCATCTTCGGGGAAGGTGCATGCTATGTGTAACGTGTCATTCATACCAACGGCCAAACTGGCCTTCTCTTCCGAAAGTTGGTGATGGGATTTGACGTGTGCAAGATGTTATGCGTGCGTTCACACACACGGAACCTCGGTTTATAGTCTCATTCGAAGGACTGTATGGGGAAATGGAGTCAGAACTAATGTTAACTCCGAGGGAAAAATCCCCTGTACCGAAACGGCGCGGAGGAGATTCGAACCCGCAACCCTTGGATTACGAGTCCGGCGCTCTACCAGCTGAGCTATTCCGGCCCATCAGCCAGTATCAAAACATATTCATCGCACAGTCCACTCCTTGACCCGTACCATACCTGACTCTTGAGGCAGGTCTCACGTCCGTTCCTGTTGTCTAGTCCACAAGCCATAGATCATTCTGCTACGTTTGCTGACATGTGGCATGGAACTCATTTACTGACCCCAGATTCCAGGATAAATGGATCCCTTTCACATTCAATTTTTTTGTTTTTAACAGAGCCAGGGCGATTGTCATCTGTTCAAACTTAGTTGTAACAACTTTTTTTTTTTTTTTAACCTCTTAGGTCTTCTTCAGGCAAGATAGAAAACACTCAGAACAACGAAAATGAACGAGCAATCACTTATCTTCATCCACTTCAGCGCAAGATGGGCGTTGCGGTCTATGAATGAGAAACAATTCCTCTTTAGTACCAAAAAAAAAGTTGGTCAGAACATCTGGTGTAAAAATTAAAAAAAAAAAAGAAAAAGAAAAAATCCGCTGTAAGTTGATTGTTACATAATTGGCAAAGGGAAATTACCTGATCAACATGGTAATGTCACATAACATGATGCAGTTCTGTCGTGCCAGGCTTGAGCGATATTTTTGACGTTGACGACCCGTATTGAGGAATCATGTCGTGAACAAATAATTGTGATAGGATTACTAATTTTGTAATTGGGTGACCGAGACAATAGAAATGAATGATGGATGACGTTAGTTTTGCGTTTCACGTCGTATGGTATTTGTTGGTGTCCTCAGATGACTGTGCTCCCTTACCACGAGGATTGTTTAGCTAAGTCTTTAAAAGCCAATCTCTCTCTCTCTCTCTCTCTCTCTCTGACCCTCACTCTCTCACAGAAGAGAGAGAGAGAGAGAGAGAGAGAGAATGACAATGACAATGATTCTTAATTTTATAGCGGTAAAAGTATTGGCTTGGTTAGGCTTTTCTCAAACTTGCCGTTAGAGAGAGAGAGAGAAAGAGAGAAAGAGAGAGA
>CM065735.1:34303409-34308409 GCA_033310375.1 Conus canariensis
TTAACTTGTTGACATTCTGTAGGATTGACCAAGACATGTTGACATCTGATACGTGTGACTGACCAAGACCTGTTGACATCTGATATGTGTGATTAAGACTCGTTGACATCTGATATGTGTGATTAAGACTCGTTGACATCTGATATGTGTGATTAAGACTCGTTGACATCTGATATGTGTGACTGACCAAGACATGTTGACAGCTGAGCTGTGGGACTAAGACTTGTTGACATCTGATATGTGGGATTAACCAAGACTTGTTGGCAATTGATATGTGGAATCGATCAAGACATGTTGACATCTGATCTGTGATCTGATGGAGATTTGTTGACATCCGATATGTTGTATAAACAAGGCAGGACTTGTCAACCTGTAATCTGTCAGAAACCTGGAACAGACTGCGGGGTTACTGAAGACAAGCCAAAATGCAAGTAAACACACACACACACACACACACACACACACACACACACACACACACACACACACACACACACACACACAACAGAGTGCAAAGTATTGGTTGACATACACAAAGTACAAAATACTCAAGTGAATTATTGCTAAGTGCTCCGTATTTCAGACGTAAAAAAATCCGCCAAGCAGTACTTCCCAAATCGGCGTTAACTCTCTCTCTCTCTCTCTCTCTCTCTCTCTCTCTCTCTCTCTCTTTCCCTCTTTGCCTTTTACCCTATTGCTCGGTCCCCACCCGTGTTCTTGCAGAAGGGAAGAAGCGTGTCCGTTGGAACCCATGTGGGCCGGCCCCTCGGGGGTCAGGGTTGGTTGAATGCCAACGCTCGGTTTCGGTGTAGATCTTAACGGGTCACGTATCACATGAAACGTCCAGACAGGGATTGAGAGAAGTTCGAGAAGTTCTTTGCTCTCGACACCCATGCACGCAGCAGCAAGCTGATCCCAGATTCCCGTGTGTGTCTGGCTGATGTTTTTGTTTAATTGAAAATGAACAATAGAGTACAACACACACAAGTCCGAATGGTCACACTGAATTGTCATTTTGAAACAGTTGAAAATCAGAGTCGATGAATGATCAAACAACTGATCAGTTAAACACACCACCACACACCACCACCACCACCACCAACAACAACAACAAAACAACAAACAACAACAACAACAACTTTCTTTTTTCTTTTTAAACTTTTTTAATTCGTTTTAATCAACGTACAAAAAACATAACAACATTTGTACATAAAGAGTAATAATTTTTTTTTTTTTTACGAAACTTACACAAAGAAAAAAGGCTATATACATAAAAAATTTTAAAAAAAACAAAAAAAACCGGATATACACGTACACGTACATCTGTGTAACGAACAGCTACCGATCAATATATAGATGTAAACAGCAACATCAGCAAGAATAAAGACATTTGTATACATGTATGTTCATAATTGTCAGTGCACTCTAAACATTTTTTCTTTCTTTCTGCGTACGCAGGCTCATACTCCTGCGGACACTGCCTGTATAGACAGGCAGTCGAGTTTTGTGTGTATGACCGTTTTTTATCCCGCCATTAAGGCAGCCATACTCCAACTTCGGGGAAGGTGCATGCTATGTGTAACGTGTCATCCATACCAACGGCCAAACTGGCCTTCTCTTCCGAAAGTTGGTGATGGGATTTGACGTGTGTGCAAGATGTACGCGTGCGTTCACACCCCGGAACCTCGGTTTATAGTCTCCTTCGAAGGACTGTATGGGGAATGGGGTCAGAACCAATGTTAACTCCGAGGGAAAAATCCCCCAGTACCGAAATTCGAACTCGCAACCCCGAGTCCGGCGCTCTACCAACTGAGCTATTCCGGCCCCACCACCCACCACCAAAAACAACAACAACAACAACAAACAGTAACAGCACACTGTTTTCGTTTTGTTGGTGCTGCAGCTGTCCTCACCATCACATTGACTGAAAATCTGCGCCAAAGAATTCGCAATTATTCGACTGTTAGCACACGATGAGTCAGTCTCGGTGTCCAGTGTGTCCAGTCCAGCCACCAAGGACACGGGGACTGGACTAGCTGTGTGCTGAACGTGTAGGGTTCAGTGTCAGCCTGACCAGCAAAAACAAGGAGTGTCTAAACAGTAACCCGATTTGCTTACACAATCGTTCTCGTGCTGCTGTTCTGCTTTTCAGGCCGCTGTACGGTCTGTTTTGCTCTCCGCGGCTGTTGTTTGGCATGACCTTGATCACAACGACTCCCACCTCCCTCCTTCCCTTCTCCTCCCTCAACCCCCCTCCTCTTTTTCCCCAGTTTCTCTTTTCCCCATTAATTCTGTTTGTCTCAGAGAGAGAGAGAGAGAGAGAGGAGAAGAGAGGAGAGAGAGAGGAGACCTAAGAGGAAGAGGACAGAGAATAGGAAAATAGAGAGGAGAGAGAGGAAGAGAGAGAGAGAGAGGAGAGACCTAAGAGAGAGAGACCTAAGAGGAGAGAGGAGGACAGAGAGCAGAGAGACCTAGAGAGAGAGAGAGAAGAGAGACTGAGAGAGAGAGACTAGAGAGAGAGACCTAGAGGAGAGAGAGAGAAGGAAAGAGAGAGAAGACCTAGCGAGAGAGACAAGAGAGAGATAACAGAGAGGAGAGAGAGAGAGAGAGGAGAGAGAGAGAGAGAGAGCTTGGAAGCTCCCCAAACAGATAAATGGAAACATGTGGATCGGTTAATTCCGTTGTCAGTTTTTTCCTCATTGTACATAGGTTTTAATTAGTAAATGCTTTGACATTTATCTGTGTGTCCGTTACAGTTTCCGGAACGATTAGCCAATTTTGTTTGAGTTCATTCATTCGATTAATTTCATATTTAATTGGTAGCCCAGCACACAACTTTTTTTTTTTTTTTTGCTCAAATTATATGTAGCTTTACGTCAAATACACATGTTGACAAGATGAAATCCGACGTGTTCATTATGTTGGTAATTAGGTTTGTGGCCTGACCAATGTCCGAATGATGACACAGAATTGTCATTTTGAAACAGTTGAGAATCAGAGTCGAATGTTGGTGATGGGATTCTGTGTTCTGGACACTGAACCCTACCGCCAGCGTTACTGTTTTTATGCTGACTGGCTTCATTCGCATAGAAGAGAAAGAAACGACAGGTGTGACAGAGGCCATGACATCAGTAAAAACCAGCCTCCTCACTCTCATTCCTTCACTCATACACCCACTCAACCCACATTTTTTTTTGTACTCCCAGTTCTTATAGAACAGGGAGTATTTTACAATGGGAACGAAGAAATGCTGTCTGTGTGTCTGTCTGTGTCTGTTTGTCTGTCTGTCTGTCCGTCCGTGGTCAAAATGTGTTCCACTCGCTCCAGACAAAGCTGCTGGACCGATCTTTCTGAAAATTTGTAGATATGTTTATTATGGGTCACGGATGATGCCCGATGTTTTATTTTACCAGAATAGCCATTACTGACGGCTATAAATGATAATTTTATGCTGTAATTTTATGATGTACAGTTTAAGCAATAACGGTTTATAAACTTAAGTGTAACAAAATATTGTAGGCTTCTCGGTAGTATAGTGGTTGGTATCCCCCGCCTGTCACGCGGGCGCCCCGGGTTCATTTCCCGCCGGTGAGAGTAGCGTTTTGTTATCTCTTTTTTTTATATACTTGTTTTCTTTTCTCATACAAAATTTCTGCTACCAAAAGGGAACGAAGTGCTATAGTGACAGATTCAATATATATATATATATATATATATAATATATATATATATATCCCCCTTTTTCTTGTACTACTTACTGGGAGTACGTTTATATGCTTTGCATCTTGTTTTTTTCTTTCAAACACCCTCAAAGCAAGTCCACATTCTCATTTCTTCACCCACACACCCACAGATCGGTCCACCTTTCGAAGCTTCATCCCACAGACCCGTCCACCACCCACCCACTCCTTTCCCCCACAAACCACCCTACCCTCGCGTTCCTGTACACACACACACACACACACACACACACACACACACACACACACACACACACACACACACACACGTCTAACTTGTCATTTCTTTTACCGACGCATCCGCTCAGTAAACCAGCCTCCCATTTGTCCAGACCCATAAACCAGTCCACAAACTTCTATCGTCATAGAACCATCAAAAGTGGAAGTAATTAATCCTCTCGTTATTTATTTATTTGTTTTTTGTTTTTTTTTATCAACAATATTACTATTATCATTATTACTGTTATCATTGTTGTTGTTATTTTTATTATCATTATTGTTGTTATTGCTATCGTTATCTTTATTATCAGCATTATTATTTCAACTCCCATTGTCCCCTTCCCAACAGCCTCGTTTTCATTCAACGCCCGTCTTGCGCCGTGTTTGAGAAGACAAGTGATTGCTCGTTCTTCGTTTTCATTGTCCTGAATGTTGTTTATCGAGCTTGAAGAAGGCCTGAGAGGTCGAAACGGGTCGTTGTTTTGTCTTGTCATTTGTTTGTCCCTGTTGTTCGGCGGACTCACAAATGATTTTTTTTTTTTTTGTACTCCCAGTTGTTATAGAACAGGGAGTACTTCAGGATGGGAACGAAGAAATGCTCTCTGTGTGTGTGTGTGTGTGTGTGTGTCCGCGGTCAAAATGTGTTCCACTCGCTCCAGACAAAACTTCTGGGCTGATCTTACTGAAAATTTGTAGGTATGTTCATTATGGGTCACGGATGATGCCCGATGTTTTATTTGACCAGAATAGTCGTTACTAACGACTATAACGGCCCAAAACGGTTTTTCTACTTTATGGGATATCTAGAAAATGATAACGCAAACAAAAATGACGTCAAAGCTTCGTTGATACATTATGACGCATGTTTTGATTGTGACGTCGTATTCAAGATAAACTGGGAGTACGTTTATGTGCTTTGCATCTTGTTTAAGATTTAGTCCACCCCCTTTCCTCCTTTCCCTTGCACACCGGACTTGCATGATGTGAGACATAAACATGTTACAGCCGACTCCATGAAAACCTTGGTCAGAGATGTTCCAC
>CM065735.1:34310909-34328409 GCA_033310375.1 Conus canariensis
AACAGACAGCGAGTCAGACACAGAAGAACCTGCCACAACTACCACTGTATACACACTGATCAGGCGGTACAAGACAAGAGACAGCGAGTCAGACACAGAGGAACCTGTCACAACTACCACTGTATACACACAGATCAGGCGGTATAAGACAATAGACAGTGAGTCAGACACAGAGGAACCTGTCACAGCTACCACTGTATACACACTGATCAGGCGGTATAAGACAGTAGACAGTGAGTCAGACACAGAGGAACCTGTCACAACTACCACTGTATACACACTGATCAGGCGGTATAAGACAATAGACAGTGAGTCAGACACAGAGGAACCTGTCACAGCTACCACTGTATACACACTGATCAGGCGGTATAAGACAGTAGACAGTGAGTCAGACACAGAGGAACCTGTCACAACTACCACTGTATACACACTGATCAGGCGGTATAAGACAATAGACAGTGAGTCAGACACAGAGGAACCTGTCACAACTACCACTGTATACACACTGATCAGGCTGTATAAGACAATAGACAGTGAGTCAACACAGAGGAACCTGTAATACCACTGTATACACATGATAGGCTGTATAAGACATCGCACCCTGCCCATTTCCCCTTCCCCCCCTCCCCCCTCTCTTTTCCTCTTCCCCCCACCCCCATTCCCCTCACTGTTTAGATTCTCTCTCACTTCCTTCGCCCATTCAAACCAGCAGTGAACTGTTTTCAAGACAAGTGAACATCATTCTACAACCAGAAAGCTGCACCTGTGAACTGCTGCTATCTTCAGTTGCTCTGAAGACTCTACGAGTCGAAGTACACACATCTCCTCCTTCCCCCCAAGTGGGTTCAAAGTTCTTTTTCCTCCTGTGGTTTGCACCACTGTGCACATTGATCAGGCGATTTAAGACAGTAGACTGTGAGTCAGACACAGAGGAACCTGTCACAACTATCACTGTATACACTGATCAGGTGGTATTAGACAATAGACTGTGAGGCAGACACAAGAGAGACATGTCATAAGTACCACTATATACACATTGATTAGGCGATATAAGACAATAGACTGTGAGTCAGACACAGAGGACATGTCATAAGTACAACTGTAAGCTCTGATGAGGCACTATAAGGCAATCTTCTCTCTCTCTCTCTCTCTCTCTCTCTCTCTCTCTCTCTCTCTCTCTCTCTCTCCGCTGGTAGATTTTCAAGACATCCAAAAACAAGTTAAATGAAACACTTAACGGCTTAGCAGGTAAAGAACTGGCACATTTTTATGTCTCTAGTCTGCGCACATTTCACACTGACCTGGGCAGTTACGTTCACTTGGCCAGGTAGACTTTTTATCTGAACATGGTTTTTTGTTTTGTTTTTTTTTTTCTCCTTAACCCCTGAGACATCCATCTCTCTTAAACAGACGTAACCGAATCCATAACTATACCCACCCGTCCCTGCCTCCCCCTCCCTTTTCTACTTCTCATCCGTCCCAAATCCGGATCTCTTCATCTGTGTAGAATACTGACAAGTTTCATGAGGCTTGGGTCAGTGGCCTGCCTCGTTTTATGTCTTGTGTTCTTCCCAATCCCCTTAATCAGTGCAAATAATTTTTGTTGGTCAACTCTGCGCTTTTAAATGCAGTACATACACGGAAGGGAACTGGACCTCAAAAGAATACTGACCTGGTTGAACAAGCTAAAAGTCGCAGCAGTATTTTTGGTTGAGAGAATGTTTTTCTGTGTTAACTATAGCTCGCAGAGATGAAGATGATTGGAATTAGGGGTTTAATGGCGGGAAACAGTGAAGTTCGAAAGGGAGATTATATTTGTTGCTTTCTTTTGAGCAAAGTTGAGCTGACATTATGGTATGACACCCAAATAATGCTTGATAGCATCGATTTGCGAAGTCTTCTGTGGCGCCCCAACGGTCTTCAAGGTTCTGGGTTAGGTGAGGTGAGGTGAATATTGACGCATTCTTTCTTCGTCCTTTTTTCGCCCCCCCCCCCCCCCCCCCCCCATCCCCCCGACCTCCCCTTCCCCCCACTTCCGTCCCCCACCCCTGGCATCCTTCATGTTTTGAATATCACCATCACCGAAATGAACACCGCTTATTAAACAGAAATGATATTGCTTGTTATTTTTTCTCTGTCGATGTCGTTGTCCTCGATGTCATACTGACAGGTGAGTTTGACCACAACGATGATCATAACTAACTGATGACGTTCACACACGCACGACGATGACGATGTGACACAGACAGATGACTTTGACCTCAACGATGATCATAACTAACGGATGACATTTATACACGAACGATGCCACTGTGACTCTGACAGATGACTTTGACCACAACGTTGATCATAACTAACGGATGACCTTCACACACGCACGAACGATGACGATGTGACACTGACAGATGACTTTGACCTCAACGATGATCATAACTAACGGATGACCTTCACACACGAACGATGCCACTGTGACTCTGACAGATGACATTGACCACGACGATGATCATAACTAACGGATGACCTTCACACACGCCACGATCGGTGACGATGTGACTACTGACAGATGACTTGTTGACCACAACGATGATCATAACCAACGGATGACCTTCACCTTCACACACGCACGATGCCGCTGTGGCAGGAGCTGAAGGAGCTGGCGGCCCTGGCCTACAGGGACACCACGGCGGAGAACCGCGAGTTCTGGAAGAACGAGCTGTCCCAGGCCATCAGGGACATCCAGAACGAGTATGACTCCAAGATGGACACCATCCGCGGGGAGATGGAGACCTTCTACAACCTCAAGGTCGGTGTGTGGGGGGGTTGGGGTGGAAATACGACAGAAGAGAGTCTAGAATGTGTTCACAAGGTTTTCAGGATCTTAACCAGAGGCACGGGGTAGCGCATACACACACGAGAAACAAACCAAGAAGCTTCGAATTATCGGATGTGTGGGGAAGGAGAGGGAGGGAAAGTGCTAAAGGAGATTGGTTTGCGTTTGGGTGGGTGGGGGTATATGTGTGTGTGTGTGCGTGTGTGTGTGTGTGTGTGTGTGTGTGTGTGTGTGTGTGTGTTTGATTGAGTGCGTGCGCACGCGCGCGCGCGCGCGTGTGTCTGTGTCTGTGTGTGTGTGTGTATGTGTGTGTGTGCGCGCGCGCGCATGTGCACGTACGTGCGCGAGCGCGTGCATACATGCGTGAGCCTATCTTATGCCAACTCGTTTACCTGTTGTAAGAAAAACTCCCGCTCGCTCGTTCACCCACACACTTGCTCACCAGTTCATTCAATCAGAGTATGAATAATGAAGCAATCCTTCAAGCTAGTACCCATGCAGTCGATCGAAGATTCCAGCAAAAGCTGCTGTTCACTGGCATCTTTGACGCTGGCATCCTTCCTACCACCTGCTTCCTCAGCTATTTCTCAGCGCGTTCCTCATGCTCCGCTGTCTGTCTGTCTGTCTCCCCCCCCCCCCTCCCCCTGTCCTGTCCTTACCAATGTCAGGCTGTACCAACTGGCATGGTGGCACTATTTATCGTGTACTTCCACCTCGTTCGTTGTCTTCCTAGTTTTCTCTCTTAATGCCTGTACAGCAACAACAATAACAACAACAACAACAACTAATACTACTACTATTACTCCTGCTGCTGCTGCTGCTGCTGCTGCTGCTGCAATGACTACAGCTCCTCTTCCTTCTCTTTCTCCTTACTCTACCTGAACTACTGCTACAATTACTACTATACTTCCACAACTACAACAACAACTCCTATTACTACTATCTACTACTGCTGCTGCTGCTACTACTACTTTTCTATTGCTGCTGCTGCTGCTACTACGACTACTACCACTACTATTACTGCTACTACTACTACTACTACTACTACTACTACTATTACTGCTGCTACTGCTACTACTACTACTACTGCTACTACTTCTACTACCACCACCACCACCACCACCACACTACTACAAATCACAGACATTATTTCATGTCGTTCCCTTCCCCGTTGTCAGTGACTGTTGCACCTGTCATTGCTTTTAGACAACAGCCACTTCTGCTGATCCCTCTTCTTCTTCTTCTTACTGCTGCTGGTGCATCAAACTGTCCTGATGCCAAATCACTACCATCAGTATGACCATCCCTACCGCCACTGCTGCTACTGCTGCTGCTACTTCTAACTGTCCTGATGCCAAATCACTACCATCAGTATGACCATCCCTACCGCCACTGCTGCTACTGCTGCTGCTACTTCTAACTGTCCTGATGCCAAATCACTACCATCAGTATGACCATCCCTACCGCCACTGCTGCTACTGCTGCTGCTGCTACTTCTAACTGTCCTGATGCCAAATCACTACCATCAGTATGACCATCCCTACCGCCACTGCTGCTGCTGCTGCTGCTGCTACTTCTAACTGTCCTGATGCCAAATCACTACCATCAGTATGACCATCCCTACCGCCACTGCTGCTGCTGCTGCTGCTGCTACTTCTAACTGTCCTGATGCCAAATCACTACCATCAGTATGACCATCCCTACCGCCACTGCTGCTACTGCTGCTGCTGCTACTTCTAACTGTCCTGATGCCAAATCACTACCATCAGTATGACCATCCCTACCGCCACTGCTGCTGCTGCTGCTGCTGCTACTTCTAACTGTCCTGATGCCAAATCACTACCATCAGTATGACCATCCCTACCGCCACTGCTGCTGCTGCTGCTGCTACTTCAAACTGTCCTGATGCCAAATCACTACCATCAGTATGACCATCCCTACCGCCACTGCTGCTGCTGCTGCTGCTACTTCAAACTGTCCTGATGCCAAATCACTACCATCAGTATGACCATCCCTACCGCCACTGCTGCTACTGCTGCTGCTGCTACTTCTAACTGTCCTGATGCCAAATCACTACCATCAGTATGACCATCCCTACCGCCACTGCTGCTGCTGCTGCTGCTGCTACTTCTAACTGTCCTGATGCCAAATCACAACCATCAGTATGACCATCCCTACCGCCACTGCTGCTGCTACTTCTAACTGTCCTGATGCCAAATCACAACCATCAGTATGACCATCCCTACCGCCACTGCTGCTGCTGCTGCTGCTACTTCAAACTGTCCTGATGCCAAATCACTACCATCAGTATGACCATCCCTACCGCCACTGCTGCTGCTACTGCTGCTGCTACTTCAAACTGTCCTGATGCCAAATCACAACCATCAGTATGACCATCCCTACCGCCACTGCTGCTGCTGCTGCTGCTACTTCAAACTGTCCTGATGCCAAATCACTACCATCAGTATGACCATCCCTACCGCCACTGCTGCTGCTACTGCTGCTACTTCAAACTGTCCTGATGCCAAATCACTACCATCAGTATGACCATCCCTACCGCCACTGCTGCTGCTACTTCTAACTGTCCTGATGCCAAATCACAACCATTAGTATGACTATTCCTGCTGCTGCTTCTTCAAACTATTGTGATGCCAAATCACAACCATTAGTATGACTATTCCTGCTGCTGCTGCTTCTTCAAACTATTGTAATGCCAACTTAACAACCGTAGTATGACTATTACTGCTGCTGCTGCTTTCTTTTCAAACTATTGTAAGGCCAAATTAACAACCCGTAGTATGACTGTTACTGCTGCTGCTGCTTCTTCAAACTATTGTGATGCCAAACAAACAACAATTAGTATGACTATTCCTGCTGCTGCTGCTTCTTCAAACTATTCTAATGCCAAATTAACAACCCGTAGTATGACTATTACTGCTGCTGCTGCTTCTTCAAACAATTGTGATGCCAAACAAACAACAATTAGTATGACTATTCCTGCTGCTGCTGCTTCTTCAAACTATTCTAATGCCAAATTAACAACCCGTAGTATGACTATTACTGCTGCTGCTGCTTCTTCAAACAATTGTGATGCCAAAAAACAATTGGTATGACCATTCCTGCTGATGCTGCTGCTTTTCACAGATTCTTCTACTATCATCTACACAAAGGTCCTGCTGACAGGCTCATGATGCGCTGTGCAGGTGCAGGAGTTCCGTACAGGCGCCACCAAGCAGAACATGGAGGTGACGCACGCCCGGGAGGAGACGAAGAAGGTGCAGAAGATGCTCAACGACTGCAAGATCCGGATGGCCGACCTGGAGGCCAGGGTGAGTGCCTCCAGTCTTTCCCAGTGGGCGTGGGTTCACTAGGATGTTGTGACTTGCGTCCTTTGGTATCCTGGACTGTGGCTTGTTCGTCTGTCTTCTCACTTTTTAGCTAGTGTAGTCGCTCCCTTCCTTTAGCTGTCTGTCCGCTCATTCTGTGTCTTGTTTCCTCATTCTCTGTCTGTCTGTCTGTCTGTCTGTCTGTCTCTCTCTGTCTCTGTCTCTCTCTCTCTCTCTCTCTCTCTCTCTCTCTCTGCCTGTCTGTCTGTCTGTCTGTCTGTCTGTCTGTCTCCCTGTCTGTCGTCTGTCTGTTCTCTCTCTATGTCCCTGTCTCTCTGTCTCCCTGACTGTCAGTGTGTGTGTGTGTGTGTGTGTGTGTGTGTGTGTGTGTGTGTGTGTGTCTTTCTTTACTCTTCTCTTTCTTTCGTTCTTTGTTTCTGGTCTCGACGTATCTATCTGTATGTCCACCTTCATTCACTTACTTTTAATTGGGGTGGAAGGAGGGGTGTGGGGTGGGGATGGGGGGTAAGGGCAACTGGAGAAGGGTTTTTTTATTCCCCCATTTTTTTTATAACCCAGCCGGATGGGGAAGAGGGAGATAATGATAATTATTATTATGGTATTTATAAGGCGCAAAATCTTGATGAAATCAACTCTAAGCGCACCAAAAAAAAAAACTGCACACACACACACATACACACACACACACACACACACACACACACACACACACACACACACACACACACACACACACACTCACGCAGACACACCCAACGAAAGAAGAACGCACGTTGTAAATGAAACCGCACGAGTGCCAGCAGCCTCAAAGCCAGAAGAGGAAGACCGGCATGGAGGTCAACACTGACCACACACAGCAGAACCCAAAAGAACATGGATCAAGTCATTTGCACTGATGTCTGGGAAAAGCACGCCAACTTAGAGAGAATCACCAGCAAGATATGGTATGATAATGAGTGGAGCAAAAGGATGATGACAAAGAGTTCATTTGCTTCCTGAGATCTGGAAAAGCTGTGGTCTGGTTCTTATTGGATAGCGAAAGTGAAAGTCCTGTTTTGAAAAAAAAAGATGCAAAGCATAAAAGCATATAAACGTACTCCCAGTTTATCTTACTGAAAAACGTTACAATCAAACATGCGTCATAATGCATTTGACGTCACAATCAAACAAAAAGAAGAAAAACCGTTTTGGGCCGTTATAGCCGTTAGTAACGGCTATTGTGGAAAAATAAAACATCGGGCATCATCCGTGACCCATAATGAACATACCTACAAATTTTCAGAAAGATCGGCCCAGAAGTGTTGTCTGGAGCGAGTGGAACACATTTTGACCACGGACAGACACACAGACAGCATTTTTCGTTCCCATTGTAAAGTACTCCCTGTTCTGTAAGAACTGGGAGTACAAAAAACTGAAGACTGGACTATCTTTGAGACATGCCTGAAAGGTGTAGATCGGGAGAACATAGAATAGAATTGCCTATCTCAACAGCAAAGGATATGGCTGCTGACACAGGAAAAAAAAAACAACACAGGGATGCAGTAATAGGCAACTCGTTCTTCAGGAATGTGAAGAAGCAAAGCATACAAAAAAAAGGTTATTCATTTACTCGATTGTTTTCAGTATGTATCTGTGTGTGTGTGGGGTGTGTGTGTGTGTGTGTGTGTGTTGTGTGTGTGGTTTTCCAGAACGCCCAACTGGAGAAGCAGTACCAGGACCTGCTGAGGGAGATGGAGCAGAAGGAGCAGGACCACATGCTGGAGGTCAACCAGCTGAAGGACGAGATGAACAAACTGCGGGCAGAAATGGAGTCCATGCTGGTGGAGCTGCAGGTCAGTGCACACACCTCGCACGCATGCACGCACGCACGCACGAACACACATACCGTGCACACACACATACATGCACACAAACATACACTCACTCACACACACATACACACACACATACACACACACACACACACACACACACACACACACACACACACACACACACACACACACACCGCGCGCGCACACATACATACACACAAACATGCACATACACTCACTCACACACACATACACACATACCACACACACACACACACACACACACACACACACACACACACACACACACACACACCGCACGCACACATGCACACACACAAACATGCGCATACACTCACTCACACACACACATGCACATACACACCGCGCACGTCTAATATCACTCAAAGTGAACAGACGTTAAACAGAAGTACGAACGAACGAACGAACACCGCGCACGCACACATGCACGCACACATGCACACACACACACACACACACACACACACACACACACACACACACACACACACACACTCACATACACACACACACACACACACACACACACACACACACACACACACACACTCACATACACACACACACACACACACACACACACACACACACACACACACACACACACACACACAGCAGTCAAGTGAGAGTGGTATCCAGTCTTCTGACGGTGGATGAATGGATGGTGGGGGGTCAGGTCATGCCTGTTGTCTCTGTCCCATGCAGACCCTGATGGACGCCAAACTGTCTCTGGAACTGGAAATAGCCGCCTACCGCAAACTGCTGGAGACCGAGGAAAGCAGGTTGTGTGTGTGTGTGTGTGTGTGTGTGTGTGTGTGTGTGTGTGTGTGTGTGTGTGTGTGTTTCTCCGCTAGCAGCTCCCTCCACATGCCTGCCTCCCTCCATTCCTCCCTCCCCCCCCCCTCTCTCTCTCTCTCTCTCTCTCTCTCTCTCTCTCTCTCTCTCTCCTCCTCTGTCCAGATTCGTCCACATATCCAGTTTTTTTTACCACGCACTCGTCTCGCTTTTTGTCTTCTTTTTTTTTTGTTTCTTGTACTATGTCATCTTTTGTGCCCCTCCCCGTCCCTCCCGCCCAGCATAAAACTCCCACGCCGCTTATTCTGGCTTCCTGGAGACGGCCACGCCCAGGGATTCACAGCCTCAGTATTGACAGCCCTCCCGGGAGCAGCCAGTATCATCAGCTGCCGTGAGGCGACACATCAGAGAAGACACAGCGCTGCTGCTTCTTGAGTCACTTGAATGAAGAATAGTCATTGTCGCTTTTTTTTCTGATCCAACATACCACAGACACCACTCACTCACTACCTTCGAGGTCTGTTCGATGCTGATAGCTAGAATTTGCTTATAATTACTTACGGAACGGAGGGAGCTCTCCTGTGTAGAAGGCGCCACTGTATCCATCTGATGACGGGTCCAAGAACTTGTCATTACCGCTGACTTGGACTCGACGATGTCTCCGCTGGGGGGAGGGGGGTGGGGGATGGTGGTGGTCGTGGAGAGGAAATTTGACTCTGAGGCCACCACCACGAGAGAAGGGCATGAAGGGTTACAGAACTGGAAGATCGTTTGTGATGATTGGTGAGGAGGATGAGGAGAATGAAAGATGATACTTGTGGATTTCCATTCTGGGCAGAAAGAACGTGGCAGAACTGTGGTCTGCTCATTATTTCATAGTGTGTGTGTGTGTGTGTGTGTGTGTGTGTGTGGTGTGCGTGCAGGGCGCGTGCGCGCGCGTGTGTGAGCCAGACCTAAGCATCATTAGAAACTTTCAGTCTTGGCCAGTTAATGTCGGCCACACTGCACTGTGTGGCCCCAGCCTTGTTCTCACTGGAGCCCGTGGCACACTTTGCTGTGTGTGGGGCTGGGACACATATCGAAGTAAATGCTTGGGACTGGAATCGTGCCCAGGCCCCCACCCCCCACCCCCGCCCCCCTACCAGCTCACAAGCCCACGACGGCTAACTACAGCGCCAGAGTGGCTTGCTTTTTTTATCACTGGAAAAAAAGAGGACATTAAGACAGGTCCACAGTGTTGGCAGTCAGATTACTAGAATGTTTGCGTTGACAGCTCGCTCAAGACATTTTCAGTCTTTGAAATTATCTCGCAACTTTAAGACAAGCCTACTCACTGGAATCGAACAAAATTATTACATTAATTTAAGTCACGTTTAATGGATCTGAGAACAAGAGACTTGCAGACACTACAGACAGAAAGTGGATTTTGTCAGTTATGAAAATGGTGGGCTTCGGAGTTCTTAGTATTGTGATGTGCAGCCTTTTACATTTAGTATTTAAAAAAAATACGTGTCAGATTCTCTGTCAATCCCTTTTAACGCAAATAGTATGGTAATGAAAGACAAACAACGCCAATGGAATGACATGGAAGATCACACGGAGAGAAGAAGGAGGAGGAGAGGGAGGAGGAGGGGGGCAAAGAGAGAGGGGAATAGAGAAGAAAGGAAGGTAGAGACGGGGGGGGGGGGGGGGGGGTATGAAAGACTAGTGAGCGAGATAAAGGAAGAGAGAGGGGAAGAGTAGGAAATCACAGTTGTGTCCTTCACAGAGTGGGAAAGGGGACAACATCCACCTATCTCCCACAAACAAGCCAGACAGGTGTGGTGGTGGTGGTGTGTTTGTGTGTGGGTGGGGGGGGGGGGGGTAGGGCGTTGAAGGGCCAACAGAGCTGGTTCCTCTGTCCCTCAGTAGTAGTAGCCCTCACACTGGTTGGACCAGACCAGACCTAATACAACAGTGACACGCACATCACGCACATCAAACCACCAACAGTGCCTGCCGGCTCACACGACCGGCTCAGCGAACTAACAACTCCTGTAGAGCGGCTGGTCCGGACAGGTTCCGGGTCCGCGTGGACGTGATGGTCATTGCTCAAACTCCTCCCCCCCCCCCCCTCCACCCTTCTCACCCTATCTCCCTTTCCCCTTCCCTACTTCCCCCCCCCCCCCCCCCACTCCGGTGAAACCAGCCAGTTGCCGAAGTTGTCAGACGGGTCATGACTTTTTTTTTTTTTTTTTTTTTTTTGCTGCCGTGTTGTTCTCACCTTGGTTGAATACCAGCTTTTTCAGTGCTATGCCCCCCCCCCCCCCCTCCTCCATTCCCTTTCCAGCAGGCTTTTGTGTGTGGCTCTCTCTCCTTCTTTCGGTCTGTCCGAGTTTATAGTGTCACTGTTTTGATGTGTATAGTACAAAAGTGTGTGTGTGTGTGGTGGGGGGGGGGGGGGTATGTGTGTGTGTGTGTGCTTTTGTGTGTGTGTGTGTGTGTGTGAGAGAGGAGAGAGAGAGAGAGAGAGAGAGAGAGTGCGTGATGTGTGTGTGGGGGGATTGGTGCTAGTGTTTGTCTGTGCAGGAAGACTTGATGACATACGTGTGCACGCACACAAATACACACACACACACACACACACACACACACACACACACACACACACACACACATTGAAATACACTCGCAGACTCGCTACAGATAGACACTTGATTATGATTAATCCGTTTTGGGGGAATCAGTGTCTGTGAATGATATTTTTTATTTCACCAGGAAAATCACACCAACTTCAACATGATTTTTTTTTTCAGATGCTGCATGCAAAAAGAATTAAGTGACCCAATGAGAACGTTTTGTAGAAATGTTTCATGGCGTAACAAACATAGCACAGCTATGCCAAGTCAGGCAAGCCGATTCCTTTTGTTGAATCGTTTTAAAATAAAATGCAATTTTTTTAAAAATAATTCTTTGTTCATTGAATGATCTATGGTTTGAATTTTCCCTGTTCAGAAACGAAGTATTTGCTTTCCTCTTGCAGAAGACCGGAGTCGTGTCGTGAAATGACAGGTGTCTCCAGTAACTAACTCATCCCCACTTTTCCTGCCTTTCTCTCCACAGAGTCAGCCAGCGTCAGTGACGCCGGCTTCACGCCAGTGTCATACCGGAGGTAGCTCAGTCTACTTTCGCTAAGAAACTCTCCACTTCCTGTGGAAAGAAACCCTCTGACATTCCCCCCGAAATGTAGTGCAGATGAGCTTAAAAGACTTTCAGTCTTGCACAAAGTCAGATGAAAGGCCGGTTTATCTGGAAACAGAGCACAGATGCCAGACAGATCAGATTCAGATCAGGAATTCTTTTTTTTTTTTTTTTTTGTAGATGGTACTACACTAGAGGACAAACACGAAACACCCGGCAAACAGACATGGGCGAGCAAACCAAGACAACATTGAGGAGAAAGATGAAGAGAAAGAGGATGCGTGACGAAAAGCTGGAGAAATAAGTCGACGATGTAAGATGGGAACCCGGGAAAGTACCCCTCCAAAAAAGAAAAGTAGAAAAAAAAAGCTAAAAAGGAAAAAAAAAAAAAAAGTAAAAAAGCTTAGAAGTCTCAGGACAAAACAAAAGACAGCGACCAGGACGTTACAAGAAAGCACCAGAAAACATGTTGAAAGAGCAGCGGAGACCAAGAAAATAGAAGAATAGAGAAAAAGCAAACAAAACACACACACACACACACACACACACACACACACACACACACACACACACACACACACACACACACACAGAGAGAAGCCAGAAGAATTCGTACAGGAAAGCAAAACAGAGTAAAGACACAACAGTTTGTGATGGCGAGGGTGCAGCTGAACAGTCAACAACTTGCCAGAATTTTTAAGCAGAAACTAGAAACGACGTCACCAAAAGAACCACAGATGGATCAAGCGAACGCAGCACCAAAAAAAAAAAAAAAAAAAAAGAGACTGTTTAGCGGACACTGCACGGTCAGTTGAAAACACAACCACAGACAGCACGGGAGAGTCGGTCAGTACTCATCCAGGTGATAAGAATGACAAGAGATGGGGTTTTTTTAAGAGAAAAGGAAAAAAAAAATGAAACATCGAGGAGAAACGAAACGGGCTCAGTGACCCCCATAGCTTACAGAGAGGAGAGTGAAGAAGTCATTCAGCCAACGACCATGAATAAGGAACGTCCAGAGTATGAACAGAATAGAACCAGAGCGCAAGTTGAACGTAGTTGGGTACAAAAACCAAGCATGAAGACAAGAGGACTACAGAATCAGAGGGCGTGAGGATAGGAGTAAGTGCTGAAACAGGCGAAGATAACAAAGGGATAGAACAAGGGGGAGACAATGCACAGTTCAAAATCAAGTAGAACCAGCGTTATCATTGGGATGGTCATATGATTCATGTAGCCTATTCCTATTTTTTCTTTTTTCTTTTTTTTTTTCTTTTTTTTTTTTTTTTTTTGGGGGGGGGGGGGTATCATTCTGTAATTGAGAGAAGAACCACACGTCGAAAAAAAAAAAGCGCCCAAAATGGTCTCAATCGTTTGGATCATTAGAGAACGAGCTGAGATGTTTTGGGTGTTTTTTTTTTTCAGTTAAAAAGTACATATCTTATCATCCGCAACTTTTGGTTACCCACTTTTTTCCAGTTTGGAAACATTTTTTTAAATCAAATTATACTTTAGTCACGTCAGTGTTCTGTGAATTTTGATTCTGTTTTTTTTTTTTTTTTTTTTTTTTTTTTGTATGCAATTTCAACACAAAGGTGGTAGAGTTGAATTTGGCCTGTTAAATGTGAATTCTTAAATTGTAATGAAGATTATTTCATATCCAAATGAGTGGCGGGCTTGAAGTCATTGCAATGATGTCTGAAAAAGCAACCCACCACCACTACCACCACAAACACCACCAACAACAACAGCTAAAGCCTTGATGTTGTTCCATTGATCACCAAAGTTTGCACGTTTCTGTATTGGCCTCCAGTTAAAAGTATAACGCGCCATCAGATCTCTCAACATGACATCTCAGTACTGCAGTCTTCGGCTGCAGACCCTTCCCAGTCAACCACTGTAGTTAGACAATTCCTTTGTGGTGCTGCTCGTCTTGAACTTTAACCGTCACATTTTTTCTCCTGTGTTCCAGTGTGACTCGTTCGTGGTTTGCTGTGACGTGGACGTAGTAGTTTGGTGTTCGTTGTTTTGTGTTGAACCAGTGGTTTATAATGGTATGCCCTTGTTGCTAACGTGGTGACCATGTCGGTAATGATGTTTGTGCTAAAACACCGTCCTCATTGTAAGTTGTACTGTTTTCCTCCCCCCTCACTTTGGTCATGCGCCCCTCCCTGACACAGAGACGCGGGAGGATTGAATCTCACGCGCGCATTTTCTCGTATAAGACATGCCGGGGACACGGATTTACCTGACGGTAGGTCATGTGCATTGTCCATCTGCTCATACCGGTGCATTAGAGATAGAGGTTTTCGTTTCTTCTTTTTTCCTTCTACTGAGGTGACCCGTCCGAGCCTCCCCTTTCCCCCCCCCCCCCCCCCCCCCCCACCACCTCCCGACCCAGCTTTCTTTTGCACTAGCTGTGGTGAAAGGTTTTTCCAGGCTTTGACGACCAGCAACACTTTGGACTGGGGCTGGGAATATTTCAGGCTTGTTCGTTCGTTGATGCACACACGTTTATTTTGAAAAAGAAAAACGTCTTCTTCAACATCAGTCGCTTGTTTCTTTTTGTTGTGCTGATTTGAATTATTGGCTTTTTGTGTTGTTATGTGTTATATGACTTTTTTCCCCTTTTTTTTGCCAGCAGATTTACGTGCAAACTATTTCTGTCCGTGCAGATAGGAAATCCCAGAGAAAACGATGTATTAATATGATTTTGACCCCTCGTCCCTGACCTCTGACCTCCTGTCTTTGACCTATCTGAACAGAGTTGGGTTGCGGTCTGTGGTAGAGCAGACCCTTGGAGTGCGCAGCAGCGGAAGTGCGCGACTTGCTGACATCATAAATGTCAGCCAATCAGAATATGAAGGAGGCGGTGCGTAAAAAGAATTTGACTCTTTGGAAACCCACCTTTAACATGCTTTTAAACCAAGCATTCGTCACCGTAGATGGGTGCGAGACTTGTGGCACGTGCATTTTCATACTAATTGATAGAGGTGTAGTGCTGTCCATATTCGTGCATGCCTTTTTCAATCATTGGAAGTGTTTCCGCTATTTTCATGCTCTGTGTGAAAGCATCTAACCTTACATTTTCTTGGCTTTTCCTGTTGTTTGGGTGACAGTAGACACTTTCAAGAGTGCTTTGTGTGTTACTACTACTTGTGTGGGTACTATCTGAGTGTGGGCGGTAAAGTTGTTGCCAGTTTTATTAGTCTGGCTCAATATGAAGTATTTAAAACAGTTTATAGTACAGATTTTCAAAAATTCAAAAAGTGTACGGACTTTTTTTTTCGTAGGAGATAGTACTGTGTGTCGCTGAAGGGAGGGCGGGGTGCATATCCTTACGGGAAAACAGATTTAGGTTTGTTTGGTTGATTTTATCACAGGAATTTTGTAGCTCTGTTGAGCAGTTGGGGAGGAAGGAGCGGAGAGAGGGTAAACTGAAAGATGAGAGGGTAGCAGCGCTTGACAGAAGAGGACATTGCTCGGTGGACATTGCTTCAATACATCTGAAAGACTTGAGTTATATTTTACGCATTGTTTAGCAGAAATTTGCATTCGCTTCAAAGATCAGATTTTGTTTGCTCAGAAGTAGAATGTGAATAAAAGCATTTGTTGGGCCGGGGAAGAAGCGTAAGTTAGTTCGTTGAGACGGCATGTCAGTGGTGTTACATGTACTTGGAAACCTCTGATCTTGCATGGGGGAGGGGGAGGGGAGGGAGTGTCTGCTTGTCAGTGTGACGAAATGGGAGCTGTTTTGTCTTACGGTGATGGGTGTTGTGGGGTAGTTGGCTTGCTTATTTATACCCACCGCAATAATACATAGAACATCTTGTTTTGCCTCGCCTGTCTCATACCCTGCTTTCTGGTTTCTGCTCTGTTGGTATTCATGTCATGAACTTTTTTTCTGAACACTCGCTGCTGAACTTGTACGTGGTTCCTTTTCTTTTGCCTACTTCTGTCAGACGTGTACGTGCTACGGTTAAAATGAAGATCGCCGTTTTGTTAAACACTGATCTGTTTTGCTAAGAGTAAGTAAGGTGTTTGAGCTCGTTTCCAAAAGTAATTTTGGTTTTTGGATTCTCTGAGAAATATGAGAGGACAGACACAAAAAGAGAGAAGAAAACGGAACAACAAGGTAAAAGAAAGTTAAATGAGACCAAAAAAAAAAAAAAAAACAAGAAAAGATTTATTGCGTGAATAAGTCTAGTTGCAAAGTGAGACGACTGCAGGCGGAAATCTAAACAAATCTTAAATAAATGTTAGCGAACCGCCAACAGAAACGTGGACAAATGAGTCACAAGACAAAACACAACGCGTTTCGACCTCTTAGGTCTTCTTCAGACAAGACACGAACAAATAGGACAATTAGCTTGCGTTTTGTCTTGTGACTCGTTTGTACACGTTTCTCTAGGCGGTTCGCTAACATTTATTTCAGATTTGCGTGAATAAGGTGAAAGACGTGAAGACTGGTTTCTGTCGCAGGGCAAAGGATACAAGTTATATACCCTTGTGTGTCAATGAGGTCTCACTGTCAATCACAGTGCCTTTTACTTTGTCATCTATCATAGTGGCTTGTCCATGATAACGCAATGTGTCTATTCCGACACCTGTTTCACTCAGCTTATGGCTTCATTGTACTGGATGGAACTTACATGTGGGGGGGGGGGGGGGGGGGGGGGGGGGGGGGGGGGTGCCATGACATTAACAGGCCATTCTTTTCCTTCTCTTTCTACCTCTGCAAATACTTTTAAACCCATTTGTATGTTAACAATGCTTCCATCAATGAATTTTCTATGGGGTAGGACCAGACAGACATCCGGAGGTTAATATGGTGTAAGACCAGACTGACACCTGGAGTTAATGTTGGGTAGGACCAGACTGACACCCGGAGGTTAATGTTGGGTAGGACCAGACTGACACCTGGAGATTAATATGAAGTAGGACCAGACTGACACCTGGAGATTAATGTGGGGAAGGACCAGACTGACACCTGGAGATTAATGTGAAGTAGGACCAGACTGACACCTGGAGATTAATGTGGGGTAGGACCAGACTGACACTTGGAGATTAATGTGAGGTAGGACCAGATTGACACTCGGAGTTAATGTGGTAGGACCAGACTGACACCTGGAGATTAATGTGGGGAGGACCAGACTGACACCTGGAGATTAATGTGGTAGGACCAGACTGACACCTGGAGATTAATGTGGGGTAGGACCAGACTGACACCCGGAAAATTAATGTGGGGTAGGACCAGACTGACATCGGAAGTTAATGTGAAGTAGGACCAGACTGTACACCTGGAGTTAATGTGGGGTAGGACCAGACTGACACCTGGAGTTAATGTGGGTAGGACCAGACTGACACTGGAGATTAATGTGGGGTAGGACCAGACTGACACTGGAAGTTAATGTGGGTAGGACCAGACTGACACCTGGAGTTAATGTGGGTAGGACCAGACTGACACTCTGGAAGTTAATGTGAAGTAGGAC
>CM065735.1:34330909-34338409 GCA_033310375.1 Conus canariensis
AATAATAATCAAAAAGATCGAAAATATCAGATCTGAACTTTGGGAAGGCGAGAGAGAGAGAGAGAGAGAGAGAGAGAGAGAGAGAGAGAGAGAGAGAGAGAGAGAGAGAGAGAGCATATGGCGTAGTGGTTCACAAGCTATGAATGGAAAAGCGTCATTTCCTAGTCGTTCACAGGTAGGTATGGAACAGTTGTGCCATAGTGGATCACAAGGTCGGAATGGGAAAGGTGTCACTCCGTGATGGTTCACATGGTAGAAATGGACATGTGTCATTTCAGAGGTTCACATGGTAGAAATGGAAGTGTGTCATTTCGTAGTGGTTCACATGATAGAAATGGAAGTATGTCATTTCACAGTGGTTCACATGGTAGGAGAGGGAAAGTGTCATTTCTTAATGGTTCACATGGTAGAAATGGAAGTGTGTCATTTCACAGTGGTTCACATGGTAGAAATGGAAGTGTGTCGTTTCATAGTGGTTCACATGGTAGGAGAGGAAAAGTGTCATTTCATAATATGTCAGCCAGTGATGCTCTTTACTCAATCTAATCTCCATTATAACAATTGCCCTCTCTCTCTCTCTCTCTCTCTCTCTCTCTCTCTCTCTCTCTCTCTCTCTCTCTCTCTCTCTCTGCAGGATGTGAACCTGATGAACTGGAGTATTCAGAGAATGCTGGACAACAAGAGGAGCATCACCTTCAAGTTCCCACCCAGCGCCGTCATCAAGCTGGGCAAGACCCTCAAGGTACCCTTCTTGTGTGTGTGTGTGTGTGTGTGTGTTGTGTGTGTGTGTGTGTGTGTGTGTGTGTGTGTGTACGACACAAAGAGACTTTTTAACATGTCTCTTCATGTACTTGCTTTTTATTTTCGCTTTTTTTTTAAATTCTCCTTGCTTGTTTGTCTCATAAAGACATTATACAATCGAACCTCTACTTCAGTGGTTTCATTCAGACAAACTCGTAACCATACAGTCGCAAATAATTCAGCAATATATACTGTCCACCTCTAGAACGGATCTTAAAAGCACACGTTGGAAACGTAGATATTTAAAATGAATATGAAGTGATGCTGCTATGTCAATAATTGAACTACTACAGACCATATAGCCTTTTGAGTATATGTGTGGCAGGTGAGAGAGAGAGAGAGAGAGAGAGAGAGAGAGAGAGAGAGAGAGAGAGAGAGAAAATAGACTGATAACTTCTCTATTTTGATGGGTTTTTCGATCATTTTATTTTTCACACTGGATAACATTACTTGTGTACTATATGATACTTTGGTTGTTGTTACTTTAAGTTCTGTTGTGTTTATTCCCTTTTCCACTTTAATTCACAAATGCCATGTAAGACTGCACAACATCTGTAACTTGCTGTTTTCTTGTTGTTAATTGTTTTTGTGGTCGTTATACTTTAAAACCGCTTTGCTTTCATTTGGTTATTTCACTGTTGATTTCAGTACTTGCTTCTTGGTTGGCGTTGTTGTTGTTGTGGTTTGTTCGGTTGGTTGGTTGGTTGGTTGGTTTGCTTGTATTGCCATGTTTCGATGCAATACGTTGTATCGCTGAGTACTAGCTTGGTGGAATAATAACGGCGAGTATGAAGAAGAGTGACTAACTACGCCAGTGCATTTACTGTTGTAAAAATAGTCATTGTCATCGTCTATTGCGATTTCATGCGTGAGTTCGACTGTGCGTATGCATCGCCTACTTCTTGGTAAACTCAGCCACGTGTCAGTCATTCTCGGTGTGCGTGTGTGTGTGTGCGGACTGCGTTCAAAGACACTGTTGTTGACGGGTCTTTTCTTCACGCAGATCTGGGCGGGCGGCTTCAAGGGTGAAGTCGGCTCGGGCGACCTGGTGTTCAACGAGCAGTCCTCGTGGGGCACGGCCTCCCAGATCACCACCACGCTCTACAACGAAAAGAATGAGGTCAGCACACGGGAGGGGGGAGGGGGGGGGTCTCTCCAATCTTTTGTAGCTCTACCATTTAAGGCTTTTACCACAATAGCTAGGTCAACAGCATATGGATGTCCAGCATTCGTTGTGGTTTGTGTTTCTAATCCCCGTTCCCTCTTCGGCGACAAGAAGGATGGGAGGCATGGGTCTTCATCTTTCTTCTTCTGTCCTAACTTTTGTCTACTACGTCAGGTAAATGCGCGTAGTCACCCACCTATCCCCCACCTTCAAGCCCCTTTCTTTGCGTGTCTGTCTGTTTCCCCCCTCCTCCCATCAGTACCCCCACCCCCACCCCCACCCTAGCCCTCCATATTTGACAAGCACGAAAGAAGGCGACGTAAACAGTCTTTTGGAATGAAGTCAGATTCGCTCCCTTTCATCATCCACATCATGATACTGTTTTGGTTGTCTGTGTGAACGCAAGTTCCTTGCGAGAACTAAACACGCTCCCATCATCATGATACTGTCTTGGTTGTCTGTGTGAACGCAAGTTCCTTGCGAGAACTAAACACGCTCCCCTTTCTTTTCTTTTGTTTTGTTTTTGCAGGAGAAAGCCAGTCACATCCAGAAAACGCTCTACTCCTAAGCAGTTGTTCCCCGTGGCAAGAGTTGTGTCCCCTCCGGCCCGGCACCTCCTTGACCTTGTGGGCCGGCTGACCTCTGACACGTTCACCTTCCATCAAGGACTCAGTCGTCACATGTTAATCTTTTGTATAGACAAGATGGTTATTTTATTTTTTTCTCTCTCTCCCCTTTTCCCCTCCTTTTGCACATTCCACCACGCTTCCATAATACATGCCAGCCCCATCTTGCCTGCTTTTTTTTTGTGCAGTAGCTTGTAGAACGGTCAAGAAGCTTCCTAGATGGAATGACCTAGGCCCGGCTAGTTACCCCCCTTAGTGCTATGTCAAATAGATTGGTCGTCAAAGAATAAACTCAACAGGACGGAAACTGGTAGTTTGGAAAGAAAATGTATACTGAGTACAGGCTCAGGGATTTTTTTCTTTTTTTTTTTCAAATAGGTGTAGCCTTTCTTGCTGCAAATTTACATGTAAGTTTTGAATTCGGGCTTACACGAGGAAAGGTGTTGGTGCGCTCCTGAAATTTCTTCAAGAGCGAATTGTATGTCAGAAATTGCAACATGTGTGTATGCGGGCATGCGCGCGCGCGCACACACACACACACACACACACACACATTGACACACAGACACACGCACACGCGCGCGCGCGCACACACACACACACACACACACACACACACACACACACACACACACACACACACACACAGAGCCTGGTAGTGTGTTCCTTTCCCACTAACCTCTAGACAACAGAATACACTCAGAGACAACAGAATACACTCAGAGACAACAGAATACACTCAGAGACAACAGAATGCAATCAGAGTCGTCCAACTTTGCCATACTTTAGAGAGGTTTTTTTTTCTGTCCATATCTTGGTTGTCTTGCTGGCTTCCCAGCTGAGATATTTATTTTTAATTTGTCACGCATAGAAAATGGATGGATGATATCATATTCATGTTTTCTTGGGTGTTCATCAATAAATCGGTAATGACCGTGTGTTGTGGCTACTCATTCCTACATATTTCTAAGGCAGTGAAAAGGCGATGATCGCCTTCTTTTTCAATCGATTTTTTTTTTACCTTTCTAAACAACGAGAGCGAGACAGATTGTGAGAAAAGCATGTTCTTGTTTTATGAAGTTTATCGATGTTTTCGTACCCCCTGACTGAGACTGCAGAGGTTCTACTCACTGTTCACGCTTTTTTACACGTCGTTGTATGCTGGAATTATTTTTGCTATGCCGTTTTTCATTTTAAGGTGTATCCTAACCCACTTCTCGTAAGAGAACAAACGTTGTTTTTTTTTGTGTGGATCATGAGTTTTGTTGTTGTTTTTTTTTTTTGAGGAGCCTGTATCAGATCTGAAACCAGACAGCTGGGTGGGTGACTGATCTTTGTTTTACGGCGGGCCAGCTGGAAAAGAAACATAATTATGGCCGGGAGGCGGTTATCTGAAGGAAGCTATTTTCCGTTGGTGCTACTGGAAGCCTAGAGAGTGTAATGCCTGTAGTGTAGAGCGACTGTGTCTCTGTTATACTGCTGTCTGGATTTGTGTTATGCCCGTTTCTTATTCTTTTTCTTCTTCTTCTATCTTCTTCTTTTTCTGTCTCTCTCTCTGTCTCTCTTCATTTTCTTCTTCTGCCTGTCTGTCTGTCTTTTCTCTGTGTGTGTGTGTGTGTGTGCGCACGCGCATGCGCGTGCGTGCAAGGCGTATGTGTGGCCCCAATTTCTAATAAAACTGAACTCGCCTTTACTATCATTCCTGCCTTAGCACTTTGATCTGTTATTTAATCTGCTGCCTACTAAAGTTTTTTTTCTTCTGTGTGTTTTTTTCGAATACTTTGTTGTTGTTTGTTTTTTTTCAGTGGTGTTACCTTTGTCATGTTTGTGGAAACGTTTCCAAGAGTAGAAGACCATTCCTGGTGTGATCGATCACATTTGAAGGGCCGTTCCAAGACATTGTATCTCAGCCCGCTGACATTGCTGCCATTTCACGACCTGTTTAGATCGCTTTCTAGTGCCCCCACCCCCACACCCCACCCCAAGTCCACAACTGCGCCTTTTTTATGTTTTTCTCATAAAGAAATCAAATATGTTGTCACTCGCTAAAAGATATGATTTTTAGACTTGGTTTGAATTTGGGTGGTCTGGCATTTTAGTCAGTCTTGAAAATTTTAGAAATAAAAAATGAAGGTAAAATTTACATGACCGTTTTATGTACTCGTAGTTCTCGTTGGATATGGGTAAATCTCATGTCAGAAGAAAATGTGATATTTGAGGGGGGGGGGGGGGGGGGGGGGTCATTCCCAAAGGAACCAAGCTTTCTCTCCTAACATCCAACCCATCATCTTGAATCTCCCTGTGTACGGCAGATCATGTACCATATATTTCACCAGGCTTACTGTCAAGGTTTGTCACCCAGCCAACAAGCCAAGGCAGCGAGACAGGTCAACATGAGAGGTGGTGCGATGTGGTTAGTACGTGTGGCTGACTTTTCCCCATTACTCACTGACTTTTTGCCATCTGTGAACTGGCCATTGCTCTTGTTTCGAATGGATTTCGATTTGTCTTCTGGACTTTCGGTAAACGCACATCAGTTTTCGGGGTAATCATGATGCCTGCTTTCTTTGTATGTACCAGTACATCTTCAAGCTCTCTCTATATAAGGCCTATATGTATGTGAATAGTGATTTTGGTCTTTTTGGCATTAAAAGATATCAATAAAGAAAATTGTTTACTTATGATTGGATGGTCGATTTGCGAGGTTTGGTATGTTCGATGGTGTTAGAATGGTGTATTTTATTTTGCAAGTGTGATGTATGTTTGAGCATACATACACTGTTTGTATATATATATATATATATATATATATATATACTGTGTCTTTGGTCTGTCTGTCTGTCTGTCTGTCTCTCTCTCTCTCTCTCTCTCTCTCTCTCTCTCTCTCTCTCTCTCGCATACATACACTGTCTGTCTATATATTCTCTCTCTTTCGCATACATACACTGCCTGTCTATATATTCTCTCAGTCTGTCTGTCTTTCTGTCTGTCTCACCTTTGGGCACACACACACACGCGCGCGCACACACACACACACACACACACACACACACACACACACACACACACACACACACACACATATATATTATGCTCTCTCTCTCTCTCTCTGTCTTAAGCATACACGCACTATCTGTCTCTATATTCTCTCCCTCTTGAGCACACGTACACTGTCTTTATATTCTCTCTGTCTGTCTCTCTCCTTTGGGCATAATACACTGTCTACATTCTCTCTCTCTCTCTCTCTCTCTCTCTCTCTCTCTCTCTCCTCTCTCTCTCTCTCTCTCTCTGGAGCATACATACACTGTCTGTCTTTATATTCCCTCTGTCTGTCTCTCTCCTTTGGGCATACATACACTGTCTACATCCTCTCTCTCTCCTCTCTCTCTCTCTCTCTCTCTCTCCTCTCTCTCTCTCTCTCTGGGGGCCAAGGCCTATAAGAATAAAACATCTGAATCTGAATCTCTCTCTCTCTCTGGAGCATACATACACAGTCTGTGTCTATATTCTCTCTCTCTCTCTCTCTCTCTCTCTCTCTCTCTCTCTCTCTCTCTCTCTCTCTCTCTCGAGCATAGGCCTGCACACACTCTATACATGTATTCTCTCTCTCTCTCTGTCTGGAGCATACATACACTGTCTATATGCTCTCCTCTCTCTCTTTGGAGCATACATACACTATCTGTTTCTATTTTCTCTGTCTCTCTTTCTCGCACACATACACTGTCTATATACTCTCTCTTTCTCTCTCTCTCTCTCTCTCTCTCTCTCTCTCTCTCTCTCCTCCTCTCTCTCTCTCTCTCCTCTCGCATATTTACAATGTGTCAATATTCTCTCTCACTCGAGCATACAGACAGCCTCTATATACTCTCTCTCTGGAGCATACATACACCGTCTGTGTCTACACACACATACACTCTCTCTCTCTCTCTCTCTCTCTCTCTCTCTCTCTCTCTCTCTCTCTTGAGCATACATACTGTTGGTCTATGTTCTCTCTCTCCTCCTCTCTCTCTCTCTCTCTCTCTCTCTCTCTCTCTCTTGAGCATACATACACTGTCAGTCTATGCTTTCTCTCTCTCTTGAGCATACATAAACGGTCTCTCTCTCTCTCTCTTGAGCATACATACACTGTCGGTCTATGTTCTCTCTCTCTCCTCTCTCTCTCTCTCTCCTCTCTCTCTCTCTTTGAGCATACATACACGGTCTCTCTCTTGAGCATACATACATGCTCTCTCTCTCTCTCTCTCTCTCTCTCTCTCTCTCTCTCTTCTCTCCTCTCTCTCTCCTCCTCTCTCTTGAGCATACATACACTCTCGGTCTCTGTTCTCTCTCTCTCTCTCTTCAGCATACATATACTGTCGGTCTCTGTTCTCTCCTCTCTCTCTCTCTTGAGCATACATACACTCTCTCTCTCTCTCTCTCTCTCTCTCTCTCTTGAGCATACATACACTCTCGGTCTCTGTTCTCTCTCTCTCTCTCTTCAGCATACATATACTGTCGGTCTCTGTTCTCTCTCTCTCTCTCTCTCTCTCTCTCTCTCTCTCTCTCTCTCTCTCTCCTCTCTCTCTCTCTCTCTCTCTTTGAGCATACATACACTCTCGGTCTCTGTTCTCTCTCTCTCTCTCTCTCTCTCTCTCTCTCTCTCTCTCTCTCTCTCTCTCTCTCTTGAGCATACATACACTGTCAGTCTGTGCTTTCTCTCTCTCTTGAGCATACATACACGGTCTCTCTCTCTCCTCTCTCTCTCCTCTCTCTCTCTCTCTCTCTCTCTCTCTCTTTCTCTTGAGCATACATACATGGTCTCTCTCTCTCTTGAGCATACATACACGCTCTCTCTCTCTCCGCTGGAAAAGAAACATAATTATGGCCGGGAGGCGGTTATCTGAAGGAAGCTATTTTCCGTTGGTGCTA
>CM065735.1:34343409-34410909 GCA_033310375.1 Conus canariensis
TTATGCACGCATTCAAATCATGTCGGTGTCAGCTAACAATTACAAAGCTAACGTCGAATCACAATATCTTGATTCTTTTGTTGGCATCTGTGAATGTTCTCATGCATATATACACTCACAGAGAGAGAGAGAGAGAGAGAGAGACAGACAGACAGACAGACAGACAGACAGACAGACAGACACATACACACACACCCCGGCCGAAAAGGACCCAAGTGCTTTTCATTTTCATAAAAATTAACTGCACTGACGCGATCGACGATCAAGCCAACTGACATACTGTGTACATACTAACAGCAATTTTTGGACAAAGAGGCGGGTATCTTTCTTTCATACAAACCACACACATACTTACACACACACACACACACACACACACACACACACACACACACACACACACACACACACACTGACGACAAAGAGGCAGACAGTGTGAGCAAAATGAAAACAGAAAACCGGAAATATACGAAACAGTATTTGCATTATTTTGTATTATCTCTCATTTATATACATTAAGCATGATTTTACAATATTCAAATACCCCGTAGCGATCAGAGAAAATCAACGAAAAACGATACAGAGAAGCAAGATGAATCACTTGTCTTACAAGCTGCGTCCACTTTAAGGTCCCACAGGCATGTCCTTTCTGAAAACCACATCAACATTATCCCCGTACCTCAGTCTCAGTTTTGTTATTTGTCAGTTTTGCAAACAATTTCCCATGTGATGACCAGGTCGTAAGGGTATAACAATGTCTGTAGGCCTCCCGTAACAACCTGTAGGTAGCCGGTGTGAGGTCCTCATCCACAGACACACCTTTACTCTTCAGTTTCCTCCGGTTGAAAAGCACACTGTCTTTCCATTTCCTTGACATGGATCTCACAGTAATAGGGCGTTTTTTTTCGCCGGCACGACAGGGCCGGTGCGATGGGATGCCTCGAGGTCCCCTTCCGTCGTAGTAACGCCGATCAGGTCTTTGAAGATCTGGCGGACGTGTCCCCCATCCTTCTCCGCGATCTTGTAGACCCTCACGTTCCAGCGCCGGTCATACTGCTGCTGGTCGTTCAGGTCGCTTAACACTTGCTGTGTGCGCTGTTCTTGCTTCTTTAACTGTTCTCTTAGCTCAGTGTTTTCGGCTTTTACGGATACTATTTCACTCTTAAGGCTGTCAGTCTCTCTCTGCACTTCAAAAAAAACCTCCCTTCCAGCACCTCCAGCTCAGTAGTAAGGCCATCTACCAGTCTCTCCATTTCCGTCTTGTACTCTTTTATCAAGTCAAGTCAAGTCAAGTCGTCAACTTTATTATCTCAATACGAGAAATTAGTTTGTGGTCACACACATTCACAGCACATAAATAATGATTTTGTCACATCACCCATTTTGTCACATATGACATACATTCATATAAAAGAATTTGGATTTCAAGGTGACTGTATAATATAAAAATAATACTATATAAAATTACATTCCTACAACGTATTTGACAATAAATTCTAAGATGAGATTTAAAACTAAAATAAAACAAGTATTTGTTATCTAAATGCAACAGTACGCACACTCTGAGTTTAAATTATATGTATCTTTATAAAACAAAATGTAACAATAATCCATAGTTAAAAAGCAATTAAACATCACTTCTGTTCAGAACATCAGTGGACAGGGGAATAAAACTTTGTTTAAATCTGATACTTCATACTGATTTGCAAGAACGTGTTTCTGGTCACACGAAATCTTCTTCGCTTTACAAACAACACGGCACCCGTACAGCTCACTCAGACTTTTTTTGTCTCCCACCAACAATTTTTCCTCCCACGTTCACCAATTTCTCAAGCACATTTCTGCTCTTCGCAGTCAATCCACCATACTAACACATAAATGAGAAAGTTAAAACAGATTCCAAGAAGCATGAATAAAATGTCCGAAGAATGTCAGTATCCACATGAAATGATCGCAGCTTGCAAAGACAATACCATCTGGTTTGACATTGTTTGTGGACATAATCAACATGGGATTTAAAATTCAGCTTATTATCTATAAAAGTTCCTAAATATTTGTACGATTCAACACGTTCTACTTCAGCACCTTTGATAAAAAGTGGTGGTACAACTTTTAGATTCTTTCTAAAATCAATCAACATTTCTTTCGTTTTTGTTACATTCAGATCAAGATCGCACCAGTCAACAAATCTTTGAACCTCCTTGAAGTAAACAGAGTCAGAGTTGGAAAGATCCTCAAGTGCTGAGTCATCTGAATATTAATGTACAAAGCTGAATCACTTCCTGAACAATCATTTGTGTACAGAGTAAAAAGCACTGGAGATAAAACAGTACCCTGAGGTGCGCCAGTTGAAATGACTCTGGAAGACGAAACAACACTTTGATATCGAAGAGACTGTGTCCTATGTGTTAGAAAATCAATTATCCAAAGAATGAGCTTGTTACACATTTATGTTAATGAGTTTCTTTGCCATCAGATGTGGTTGTACGGTGTTGAATGCTGATGGGAAATCAATAAAAAAAGAATGCTTACAAATAGGCAGGTTTTTCGAGGTGTGAAAACGCATGATGGAGAAGTGTGAGTGTGGCATCATCTGTTGATCTGTTCTGTTTGTATGCAAACTGAAACGGGTCTTGGTACTGTGTGGTATCTTTTAAAACAGAACAGAGAACAATTCTTTCAAGACATTTCATTGCAACAGATGTGAGGGCAACTGGTCGGTAATCATTTAAACAGCTTGGGTTGCGTTTTTTGGGAACAGGACATACAATGGCATTTTTCCATAAAACAGGAATTATACATTCTCTTAGTGACCAGGTAAACAAACGACTGTAAACATAGGAGAGCTGAGAAGCACACACCTTCAACAATTTTCCACAGATATTATCAGGGCCCATTGCCTTTCTCACATTCAAACGTTTGAAAAAAGACTGAACATCATTTTCCTCAGTCACAACAGAATCATTTCCATCAACATCTTTTTTAACTATGCTTTGGAGTTCTTCCTTCACTTCCTTTAATTCTTTACTAAAATCTTTATTATCAAATCTACAGTAAAAATCGTTTAGCTTTTCTGCAAATTGCTTCTGTTCTTTTGCTGTTTTTTGTTTGTTACTAATATCTTGATTTGAATATTTTTCTGAACCTGATGAAAAAAAAAACAACCTTTATTCCTTTCCATGGATCTCACATATTTCCAGTCTGGAACATGTTTTCTACTTTTCTCTTGTAAGCTCTCTTTGATTCTTCAATCTCTGTTTGCAGTTTCTTTTGTACAACCTTACGATTGCTTTTATTGCCTGATTGAAAAGCAATTTTTTTAGAAAGAGAGGGTGTTAGTTACCGCCAATGACATTGACAAACAAAGCACATGACAAGACACGATGCATTTCAACCTCTTGGGTCTTCTTCAGGCGAAAAAATAAATCACATTTAACATTTAAGACAGTACAAACAAAGAACGAAAATGACTCATCTGTTGTTGTCCATGTGGTGGGGAGAATATTCGTTCGCCGCCATCAGTCACTCCATTTTGAAACTGAAAAGCTTTTTTTTTTTCTCAATTAGAGTTACTTTCAGAGATTTTGTAACCCAAGGTTTGTTGTTGGGAAATATTTTGATAGTTTTAGTAGGTACAATCATGTGTTCACAGAAAGAAATGTAGTTGGAAATAACATCAGTGGCTTCGTTAATGTCAAAACTAAAATGTAAAAACAAATTCCAATCTGTACATTCAAAACAAGCCTGTAATTCATCAACACTTCCTTGTGTCCAACACTGCACTTGCTTTTAAGTGATAGGTTGTGTTTTCACTTTTGGTCTGTAAGCTGGCAAGAGATGAATGGCATTGTGATCAGACTGACCAACAGGGGGAGCTGAACAGACTTGTATGTCGTCCTTGGTTGCTAAGGTTTGAAATGGAGATTTCAGTTCTTCAACTGCTGCTTGAAGCGCCATAGTGTTCGTGTCCTCCTCAAATGAGTCAGATGCTGGGTGAAAAACAGCCTTTTTGTCTTGCTTAGGCCTGTCATTCACTGGACTTCACGGAAGTTCGTCGTGACTTTCCGGGGGAAGGATTACTTTTAGGCATAGTCTGTCGCAGAGAGCTCAAACGAGGGAAGAAACAAAAACAAAAACAAAAAAAAAAACCTGTCAATTTTCCACAAGAGGAGAGAATCGGCAACAACACTCTCACACCACAGGTTATTGAACTCCCATGCTTTGCCCAGCTGTCTAACTGCACGTGAACTTCGTTCTGCTTTCCGTTCCTTCATCTACCTTCGACACTGGCTTACTACAGCGTCATGGCCGACATGGTGAAATGTCCAAATTCGCTGTAAAAATTCCACTTCACCATACACCGGCAGAAAAACTATACGGACACGATCTACAGTGGATCGTGAAATAAATCCTCTTATAGTGGACTTAATTAGATTTAATTTCTTCACTTAATTGGCGATTTTTTGTGGAGCACAGTGTCGTGTCGACCTCAACGCTGGTGAATTTGTTACTTATGTTACAATATGTGACAGCTTAACGGACCACTCCTGGATGGATGGATGGATGGATGGGAAAAAGAAACCGTGTCAATCAGTCAGACAAGCTCTGGCTTCTAATGTTGGTGACAGTCCTGTTGATTATTGCCTGACGAGCCCTACTAATGTGACAGTATTGAACGTCAGGTGCAAACCCCGCTAACCAGTCTGCTGTGGTATTGATCGGCTCACGAGCCCAGGGATGAAACGGAAAGGAAAAATATGTCAACATATGCTTGGAAAAAAATAATGTCATCGTTTTTGTGGCAGTATCAAACGTCAGGTGCAAACCCCACTAGCCTCCCTTGATTAAGTCTACTGTGCTGTTGATCGGTCCCACGACGATGCAAGGAAAAATGTGTCAACGTTCGGTCGATTGTACAGCTTTAAAGCCTTGTTTTTCTGGGGTCGTCGGTATACCACTGATGGATTTGTTATATGATATTATTGGTAGTTATTAACAAGATCCATTGTGATCTCCGTTTTTTTGTGTTAATATATGCTTGGGTCTGGTCGATTGTATTGCTTTAACGCCTTATTACTTTTTTTTTTTTTTTTTTTTTTTTGAGGACTAACATTGGTGGATGCGATGTTATTGGAAGTTATAATCGGTGTAACGATCCATTTTTAACTCCACTCCACTTTTTAACTCCACGGGAGTTAGAATTAGCACGTGCCAATTTCAACTCCCCGGGAGTTTAAACAAACCACGCCAGAATGACACCCCCCCCCCCCCCTCCCCCCTGTTTTATAGATTAACTCCCCCACCCCAAAACATTCAGTTTTATGTGTTAGTCACGATATGAGAAATAAACATTTAATATACACCCCCTCCCCCCTTCCCTCCCTCCCCCTCTCTCTGTCTGTCTGCCTGTCTGTCTCCCTCCCCCCCCCCCCAACTTTCTTTCAGTCTCTCGCTCACTCTTTCACTCTCCTTGCTTGTCTGTCTGCCTTTTTGCTTGTCTGTCTATTTGTCTCTCTTAATCTCTCTCCCTCTCTCTTTGCTTGTATCTCTGTCTGCCTGTCTGTTTATCTATCTCAGTGTCTCTGTCTCTAGTGTCTCCCCTCACTCCCCCTCTGTCTGTCTGTCTGTCTGTTTTTCTTTCTTTCTTTTACTCCCCCCCCCCCCACCCCCACCCCTTCTCTCGCTCTCTCTCTCTTTCTTGATCAACATACCAGAAAGCTATTTTTTCGTGCATACATCCAGCCAGATATTGATTATGCATCAACATGTTGGGATCAGGCCAGTCAAAATTGCTTAAAACCTCTTGACAGCTTATACAGACGCTCTCTCAAACTAATTCTTCTTAAATCCTCTTCTCTTGTCCCTGTAGATTATAAACAATTAGATATTCTCCCCTTCAGTCTTAAATGTCGCTACAACAAAGCTGTTTTCATGTTTAAAATTGTGAACAAATTAACGCCTGCTTATCTCGACAACAAATTTCCCATCAATAATGTTCGTAACAAACGTAATATCCGCATTCCTGTCCCAAGAACTAATCTTTTTATGTCTTCTCTCATTTATTCTGGAAGCAAATTATGGAATGATATGCAAGACCACATTAAATGCAAATCAAGCGTTTTGTCATTTAGGAAGGCATACCACTCACATTTGATAGAACAGTGTTAAGTCAAAACATGTTGAGTAACATAATATACAACAACCTCAACTTGATGGGTCCTTTTATGCATTTTCATATGACTTGAATTGATCATGTGCTTATACTGTAAGTGTTTGGTGGTATACGATGGTGTTTGTGTGGAGGAGGCGAGCATCTGAAGTGATTATGTATGCGGAAATGCATGCACACGCTTGTGCGTGTGTGTGCGTGTGTGTGTGTGTGTGTGTGTGTGTGTGTGTGTGTGTGTGTGTGTGTGTGTGTGTGTGTGTGTGTGCGCGCGCGCGTGCGTGCGCGCATGTGTGCGTGCGTGCTTACGTGTGTGTGTGTGTGTGGTGTGTGTGTGTGTGTGTGTGTGTGTGTGTGTTCTGAGCCATGCACGAGCGCACATGCTTATTTTCGTTTCTTCTTTTTCTTTCTTTTTCCCGAATGTACATTATTCCTAAATTGTGACCTAACCCTTGTTACTATGTTAATCATGTTTCGTCGTTATAAGTTTGTTCATTGTTTCCTTTTCGTGTATCATGTATATGTTTATTTTGATATCGTTTGTTATTGTTCTTGTTCTTGAGGGCATGGTGTAAAAAAGCTGTAAGCTTATCCATTTTACCCTCAATAAAAATATTCGTATTCGTATTCGTATTCGTATTCTCTCTCTCTCTCTGTCTCTCTCTCCTTCTCTCTCTCTCTCTCTCTCTCTCTCTCTCTTCTCTCTCTCTCTGCATGCTTCTAGTCATCTTTGTTTACTATTATTAGTGTTTATCAAAGACAGATTGGATTAATAGGCTTTTATGTTAGCCTAAGATCCTTATCCTTGTCAAGTAAAGTTTTCAAGTGTCATGTGTCAAGTGTCGCTCTGCAGTGTGTGTGTGTAGGTGGGGAGGGGGGAGGGGGGGGGCGAGTCCTGGCATAAGGCCAGAATGACCCCCCCCCCCCCCCCCCCCCCCCCCCCCTTCTATTTTTAACTCCCCGGAGTCAATCTGGATCAACATTTCTTGATCGAAAGTAACTCCCCAGGAGTTAGTTTAGGCACGTGCGTATTTTAACTGTACACCAGGGGGGGTAGAGTTAAAATACGCACGTGCCTGGAGAGAGAGAGAGAGAGAGAGAGAGAGAGAGAGAGAGAGAGAGAGAGAGAGAGAGAGAGAGAGAGAGAGAAGGGGGGGGGGGGAGTAAAAGAAAGAAAGAAAAACAGACAGACAGACAGAGAGAGGGGGAGTGGGGGAGACACTAGAGACAGAGACACTGAGATAGACAAACAAATAGGCAGACAGAGAGAAAAACAAAGAGAGAGGGAGAGAGACTAAGAGAGACAAACAGACAGACAAGCGAAAAGGCAGACAGACAAGCAAGGAGAGTGAGAGAGTGAGCGAGAGACTGAAAGAAAGTTTTGGGGGAGAGAGAGAGAGGGACACAGACAGACAGAGAGAGGGGGAGAGAGGGAGGGGGTGTTTATTAAATGTTTATTTCTCATATTGTGACTAACACATAAAACTGAATTTTTTGTGGTGGGGGAGTTAATCTAAAACAGGGGGGGGGGGGGGGGGGGGGGGGGGGGGAGTCATTCTGGCGTGGTTTGTTTTAACTCCCGGGGAGTTAAAAAGTGGAGGGGAGTTAAAATGGATCGTTACACCGGGATCCATTGCGATCTCCATTATTTTTGCTGAATAATACCGTTGAATATTAATTACGATGTTAATACCTAAACCATGTGCAGAATAAGCAATTTGCCTCTATAAAAAGAGAGAGAAACCCTCGGCTCTTCCAGTGCCTCGCCGGTTCTACTACTCCGAGGAAGAAACAAAAGGAAAAAAGGTAAAACTCGTCATGACAACAGTTACCAGAAAGAACGGTGAAAAAAAGGCTCAAACTAGGCAACCCAGAGAGTCTTTATTTCCTGCTTGTATTGGAAAGGGATTTTACAAAGTACACATTTGGAAATTTACGAAGGGCATCGGCTTCCGCGAAGATGATAACGAAGAAGACTATTTTCCCACCAAAACGGGAGTAGCCTTGACCTCCCAGGACATGGAGCAACTCTTTCAAACGGAAAAAAGCTGTTTAAAGAATGACACAAAAGTGCAAAAAGGAGGAAGATGAGGGAAATGAAGAGCCCTAAAGAAAAAAACAAACAAACAGAAAACAAATTTAACAGTGAAGACATCCTAATAATGTTTTTAAGCCTTGTCATGATTTTTTTTTCTGGATCGACCTAGGACGTAGGTGAAGCGTAACCACGGTGTGTCCGCTGGAAAATATCAGGTTCTTGCCCGTGTCGGTGCTTAAGACCATTTCCATGGAGGTAAACTGAGACCGACTCAGGAGTACGTAGCACGGTTTGTTATAGATTTGATAATACACCTCCGTGTCATGAGGGATGACGGGGAGAGTTCTCAGAAGAGGAGCCATGACGTCCCCAACTGGTCCTGGGCTTGCGAGATCGCAGCAGACAAATATACTTTTGAGCTACTCATACAAAAAAACAACAACAGACAGACAGAGAAAAAGAAGGAAAGAAAGGGAGGAAGGAAGAAGAGGAAGAAGGAAAGAACACCAAAACGAAAAAGAATTCGTTGCTGTGTAAAGACAAACGAAATAACAAAATAAATGTACAGTTGTTATGCAAATGTGAAACAATAATCTTCAGGCCTAGATGTGACCAGGTTGAATACACTGACTACAACATAAAGATTTCATTTCGCCTTCTCCGTTCTCTCCTGTGTACCCGAACGTTCCCCGAAAGCCCTCCTGGAACGAAAAAGCGAAAACATGCCAGTACACCACACATTAGAACATAAACAAACCCAGACACATTGTATCAAACGCCAAAACACTAAAATCAGAAGCTGTTCCTCTGGTCGTTGCGCCCTTTGGGAAAGCTGTTGTAGCACTGCCCCTGTGTCTGTGGTTTGGGGGTACTGACAGCCTCCACGTCTGCCTGGGAAATGCTTCTTTGAGACGGTCCTTAAAAAAGGCCCTTTTCTGTTGCCCCCATTTCTGTCATACTGGGAGCGACTAAATTTGGGGTTGTTTCCCTTTTTCCCAGCAGACAAGGCCTCGTAGCCTATCTTATCCATTTCATTTATATCTTTGAGGGTGGAAGCAAGACTGTCGCCAAACGAATGTTCGGTAATGTCAATCGTTTCGTCGCACAAGCGTGGATTGACCGGCGGACTCATTGCTCGACAACGGAACATGGATAACTCATGCATGGCATTGTCCTAGCAACGCAACTGCGTCAGTGCAGTTCCGTATCAGTTCTGCATTTTGTCGCGAAGCCTCGTTCTCGTCTGCCACGCGGTCGTGGCCTTGATAAAAGCGCGCTGAGTCTGTGCGATTTTTGTTCCCTTTTTTTTTTCCGTGAATTTCTTGTGTCCATGCTTACCATACCTGTGCGATCTTCTGATCCGACTTGCGTTGATCTGTGGAAAGTTTGGACTGTACCTCCTTTTTTGTCAACGGCACAACTAATTTTGCGCAATTTTCCGGACGATTGTGAGTAGCAAGTTTCTCAATATGGACCTTTTCACTCAACTTTCGACTAAAACGCCCATTGACTATTGTTGCCAAACTGTCACTGACCTAGCACTTATTTTCCACTGAGCTCTTGTTCGATTTCATCAAATAACTGAGCATTGTCTTTCTTTGTTGTGCTAGAGGTAGAACTACACGTATTTCCCTCAATCATTGCCCTTTTCACACTGCTATAGGTCAATCTCTTCTTGATCCTCTTGAAAAACGCGAACATCGCGCTCGTCATAAACGTTGTCAGAATCGTTTTCCGCTCATGTCTCCGGCATCGAGTTTACGTTTTAAAGGAAGCTCTCAAAAGAGTTTCAAATTCATCGAACCTCTTTTCCCATTTCGCATCTAAACTTTGAGCTACATCTTGAAGCCTGTCCTCTAATTTTTCCTCCATTTTGGAATCTCTCAAGTCCTTACTTTCAACAGCAGGCCTTTCATCATGATCATGTGAGGCCATGGTGCCAGACTTGGTACCGGTACGGGGCTGAAAACCGGCAATTACTATGTTGTTGATCTGAGCAGCAACACGAAATCTGGCTGCAAAAAAAGTCACTGAAAGCACCCAGCCTTGTTATCTTTAACCAATAAAGTTATATAAAAAAAAAAAAAAGGAAAGAAAGAAAGAAAAGAAAAAAAAGAATATAAAGGAATGGACTGACCTCGTGAAACGATAATTTTTCTTTTGGCGGAAAAAGCACGTGTCTTGCCTCTTGCATGATACAATCATCACTGGCTAGATGCGCGCGCATCTCTCACGTATGGGGTAGGACCAGTGTGACACTCGAAAGTTAATATGAAGTAGGACCAGACTGTTGCTTGGAGGTTAACATTGGGTAGGATCAACCAGACTGATCCCGGGAGTTAAACAGAGTAAGGTGGGGGGGGGGGGGGGGGGGGGGGGGGGGGGGGGGGGGGGGGGGGGGGGGGGGGGGGGGCGTTTCCACATATTTCCCATCCACTTTTCGGATTGTTTTCTGTAAACCATGATTTAAAAACGCGGCGTTCTTTCAAAATTATTTTGCTTTATTCTACGTGTTGTGTTGTGTGTGTGTGTGTGTGTGTGTGTGTGTGTGTGTGTGTGAGAGAGAGAGAGAGAGGAGAGAGAGAGAGAGAGAGAGAGGAGAGGAGGAGGAGGACTTCAAAGGTATTTATAACAACATTTATAGTTCCTATGTCACAACACGTGGAAATTTCATCGTGATGCTACAGGTTGTTAAACTGATTATTACTGAACTCTTTTCACATAAATCATGATTGATAGTGCAAATACTGTTACTGTCAACTCTTCTAACAGACGTTGACACCAAAGTGTAGGACTCTGTGAGAGAAGTTGGTTTGTAAAACTGTAAATTCTAAGAGAGGATGGTGAAAAAAATGAAGATTTAAAACTATCGTTTGGTACTTCACGCTTTTATGGTAAACCTTTCGCAGTGCGCATTATTATACCTGAATATTTTCCAAAGGTTTGTGGCTGTTTTCCATCCTATTAAGTTGTGTAGCTGAGGTAGGTCACTGTTCTCTAGAAATAAAGCTTTCACCGCTTCTGCTGCTGGCTAACATTCTTTGATTATATGTGATAGTATGCTCGTCTTGCTTTTGAAAGTGTCTTATGTAGCATTTGGAATGCGCATGTGTGTATACGTGTTTGATATGTGTGTATATTCCAGCAAATATCTGGGTTTAAGGTACATTGCTACTGTGTATGTGTGTGTGTGTGTGTGTGTGTGTGTGTGTGTGTGTGTGTGTGTGTGTGTGTGTGTGTGTGTGTGTGTGTGTGTGTGTAGCGTTCAGTTTGTTTTTTAATCGACGCTTCCTCGATTTCTTTCTTCCTCATCCATTTACATTGCCATCGTTACAGTCACCCTCGTCATTATTATCCTCATTAGAAACAAGATCAGCAACATAATCATTGTCGTCAGCATGGACAGAATGATAAATTTAACAGCTTTGATCTTTCATGAAATGATCAAGTGTCAAATGCATGTTGAGACTGACAAGATATCTCGAATACCTACAAAGAGAACAGAGAGAGAGGGGAACACAAAAAAATACGTAGCACACACACACACACACACACACACACACACACACACACACACACACACACACACACACACAGAAGAGAGAGAGAGAGAGTGTGTCGCACATACCCAACGCATTGGAGCCAAACTCTGGTCAGCAGCAAGCTCCACCATATTGATGGACCACTGTGCCCCTGTGTCCCCCCTTCGCAGGCTCCTTGTTGAGATGAAGATGATGCGGAGTGAGGAGTCGGCCAAGACCACCTACCACGGGACAGCCAACGGCCCTGTGGCCATCGTTGAGACCCACCCGGAAGGCAAGTTCATCGTCCTGAAGAACATGTCCAGCAACGACGTACAGGAGGTGAGAGAGACGGGCACTTTATTCATGTAGGCCATGGCCCCTAATGAAGGGGGTAATTTGAACAAATCTTTTCGAAAAAGGGACAGGAACAAATCAAGCAAATATCCATCAAAGTGCACCAGGTGATCGACGAACTGAATTTCAAACGGTGCACAATAATTCTTAACTGCATTCTATTCTTCGAATCCTAAATGCCTTATACTAGAAAACAGCAAAACGTTTTATGGTAATTTGGTTTGTGGATGCCATGAGTAATAAAAGACCAAATAAGAAGGGTGCTTAGAATATTTTTGATCGATTAATTGACTCCCCGGATCATTCAAAATAGGACAACAGAACACAAAGTGAGCGGACAGAGATCACATTTGCTATGCTTCCTGTAACGATAAAAATGATCAAAAGATTAAAAATATCAGATCTGAACTTTGGAAAGTGGAGAGAGAAGGAGAGAGAGAGAGAGAGAGAGAGAGAGAGAGAGAGAGAGAGAGAGAGAGAGATTCGGAATTCAGAATCCTGTTTATTTTCATCCAGGCCAAGGCCCCTTATGAGGGGAATGTGAACACAACAAAAGAACATTGAAGCAGCGCTAGTTATGACTTAATAAAAACATAACAAATGTGATACAAACAAAATTCTTAAGATGTGGCAGTTTCTCTGAACTTAAATGCTTTTGAAAGAAACATTGAAAGACCTCTAACAACTTCAACTGATTGAGAAGACATTAATAAACACAATTTAAATAAACACGGTTGACTATAATACTTAGGTTTGATGAACTTTTCACGAATACCACTAAGAACTGGACAGCAAAGAACAAAATGTATTTCATTTTCTTGTGCTACTTTACATAATGGACAAATCAGAGCCTCGTTGTTAGCCATTCTGTATCTATAATGGTGCACTTTAATTCTGATATTCCTAATCGAAAACGTATTGTAACACACTGTAAATGTCTATCAATATTAATGGTCAAATATGGTTTCAAATCATGCACACTGCAAAAATTGGTATAAAAACTAAATCTATCACTATTGTGAATATGGTCAGACCATTTTTGCCAAGTGCAATCTATTAATCGTTGCCTGAAAATACTTATAAATACTTTAATATTTCCCACTCCCTGATTTAACCAGACATATCCAAACCCATATTCTGTCAAACAAATACGTACTTTGGAGGCCCAGTTATTTTACCTTTAGAGTCCATATCTAGAAGCATATTGTAGGTTTTTCTAGGAATTCTATCATTAACATTTGCAATAATTTAAGCCAATATCGAATGCAGTTAACAGCAGATAAAACAAACATTGGGTAGCGATTAGTTTCTCCGTATATCATATCATTCGGCGTACGTCTGTCTACACCAAGAAACTTTTTTAGAGCAAATAAATGAACAGATTCGCAACAAGTAGCAGCTTTATCTAATCCCCATAATTCAGAGCCGTAAAGAACAATGGGCTGTACTTGGGTATTGAATAACCTGATGAATACCTTAAAGGATGTATTATTCAAAACATACAACTTTTTCATTATACATAGTAAAGCATTCCTTGCCCTACTTGCCAGATCTTTACAAGCACCTGTGAAACTCAACCATGTAGAAAACATTATACCTAAATACTTATATGCATTAACAACTGGCATATTAACATCACCATAAACCCATCTTTCCCTCGCACCAAGATAACCCCCCTTACGAAACACAATAATATTACTTTTTGACATATTAACTTTTAATTGAAGTGTACCAGCTGCACGTCGTAAATTATTCAACTGTGTCTGTAGACCAACAAGGCGTCTCTGATATCAAAATAATATCATCAGCTAAGAGAATAAACAACTCTAAGGTATCAAGAGACAACAAGGCACCATGTCTACCGTTATTGATAACTTCTATAGCTAGTTCATTTATAAACAAAGAAAATAAAACTGGACTACATGCATCTCCTTGTCTGACCCCAGCTGTACAGTTAATGAAATCTGTCAGTTTACCTCCACAACGAACTCTAGCTCTAACAACATTATACATGCTTTTAATACACCTATAGAGTTTACAGCATATACCATTTTGTTGTTGTTGTAGTATTGGCCAAAGTATATTTCTATTGATTGAATCAAATGCCTTTTGAAAATCTATAAAAGCAACATATAACTTACGATTACGATAAAACTGCTTTTGGATAAGTGCCAACAAAGTAAACATGTGATCGACGGTCGAATAACCCTTTTTGAATCCTGCTTACTGTTCCCCGGTTATATTATTCTCATCAACCCATTCTTGTATTCTCCTTTTAATAATTATTCCAAACAGTTTACTGCTAATGTCACTAAGAGAAATTCCTCTATAATTATTGGGATTGTTCACATCGCCTTTTTTTAGATATAGGCAAAATAATTGATTCACACCAATTATCAGGGTACAAGCCCTCATTAAATAATTTATTAAATAATTTATGAAAAAAATAGCACAGCCTGCTGTGTTGCGTGTTTTGATAATTCTCCAATAAGACCATCTGGGCCAGCTGACTTGCCATTTTTCAGTTTTCTAATAGCTAAAGTAACCTCTTCCATGGATATTGGACGATTAAATGAACTATCTACATCAGCATCCACCACTTCTTCATTAACACTGTCACTAACATTCTGTTCTAACAAATTTTGGAAATGATGAAACCAAATATCGCTAGTTATCTTATTCTTCGGTTATTTTCTTTTGAAAGATACTTTCTGAACAGTCTCCCAGAAGTCTTTCTGGCAATTAACTGAGGAAATCAACTTATCTATTAAGAACTTATTATACTCTTTCTCCTTTCTTTTTAACAATTTTTGTATTCTCGCTTTGCAACACAATAAGCCGCTCTATCTTGTGGATCATGAGTACGACAGCTAATTCTTGATAATTTTCTAGCTTTTTGTTCACTGATTCGGCACTATCATACCAATCATTAGACCTGTGATTTCTATTGACACGTATATGCTTCTTCATACACTTAGCACTTTCCTTTACGCACTCATTAAACATGTTCAAAGCTTCATTTACGTCGGATTGTATCATATCTATGGCATTTTCAATTTTTCTAACAACATCTACGCTACATAATAGTTCTTGAAATCGATTAGCACAATCATTATTCCATACAAATTTCTCTACAACATGATTTTCTTGCTCATTATTGTCAACAACATTTTCCTTTGGAAAACCAGCAATGAAAGAAACAGGCATGTGATCGGAGTCTATGCGGTCTAAAACTTGAAATTTACATGAGTCATATACCAAAGCAAGAAGATCGCTTGAAATAATAAAGTAATCGTCAACACTGTAGCCAGAATCAGATATGTATGTGCAGCGTCCTTCTAGGTCGCCATTACATACCCCATTAAGAATACACAAATTCAAGGCAGTGCATACATTTAGCATCAGCTTTCCGTAATTATTTAATGTACAGTCTTCAGAGTTACGATTTATACTGAGAGAATGACTATCACATTGTCTATCAAAAAAAAATTTTTTTCCCGAAAAATCCTGAGAAATATTGGATGTTCTGCTATTCAAGTCTCCATTAATTATGACATCAACATCTTTTCTAACAAACATTCTATCAAACAATCTTCAAGTAAACTGATTCCATTTTCAACATCAAAAAAGGTGTAAAAAGGAGAATTTTCCGGATGAATGTAGCAACAAAAATACAAAACATCTTTGTCTGTTCCAAATAATTTTTTTTGTCAATTCCAAATACGCGAGTGATTGACATCAACAGCTCTTTACAAAGGGAGATAACTCCTTCCTGATCAAACAAACAATTCCACCTGATGCTCTCCCCTGTCTACTGAATTTGACAGTAGGTTTGCAAAACACATCATAGTCAGAAAACAGATGATCAAACTTCCACTCATCAAGAAACGTTTCAACAAGACAGACAAAATCAAACTTATAAAGGAATGAAAAGGAATTTGGATCGGCATTTATGCCATTAACATTCCATAACATAAAAAGAAGAGAGAGAGAGAGAGAGAGAGAGAGAGAGAGAGAGAGAGAGAGAGAGAGCACATATGGCATAGTGGTTCACAAGGTATGAATGGAAAAGGGTCATTTCCTAGTCGTTCACAGGTAGGCATGGAACAGTTGTGCCATAGTGGATCACAAGGTCGGAATGGAAAGGTGTCAGCCCGTGATGATTGACATGGTAGAAATTGGCAAAGCGTCATTTCATTGTCGTTTTACATGGTAGGACTGGGAGTGTGTGCTTTTTTTTCCATACTGGTTCTCATGATAGGGATGTTAATGTGTCCTTTTTTTTCTACCAGTGGTTCTTATGCTAGGAATGAGGAAGTATCAGTCATAGTTGTTCACATGGTAGAAATAGAAATGTGTCGTTTTATAGTGGTTCACATAGTAGAAATGGAAATGTTTCATTTCATAGTGGTTCACATGGTAGAAATGGAAGTGTGTCATTTCATAGTGGTTCACATGGTAGAAATGGACATGTGTCATTTCAGAGGTTCACATGATGGAAATGTAAGTGTGTCATTTCACAGTGGTTCACATGGTAGAAATGGAAGTGTGTCATTTCATAATGGTTCACATGGTAGAAATGGAAGTGTGTCATTTCATAATGGTTCACATGGTAGAAATGGGAGTGTGTCATTTCATAATGGTTCACATGGTAGAAATGGAAGTGTGTCATTTCACAGTGGTTCACATGGTAGAAATGGAAGTGTGTCATTTCATAATGGTTCACATGGTAGAAATGGAAGTGTGTCATTTCATAATGGTTCACATGGTAGAAATGGAAGTGTGTCATTTCATAATGGTTCACATGGTAGAAATGGAAGTGTGTCATTTCACAGTGGTTCACATGGTAGAAATGGAAGTGTGTCATTTCATAATGGTTCACATGGTAGAAATGGAAGTGTGTCATTTCATAATGGTTCACATGGTAGAAATGGAAGTGTGTCGTTTCATAGTGGTTCACATGGTAGGAAAGGGAAAGTGTCATTTCATAATATGTCAGCCAGTGATTCTCTTTACTCAAACTAATCTCCATTATAACAATTGTCCGCTCTCTCTCTCTCTCTCTCTCTCTCTCTCTCTCTCTCTCTCTCTCTCTCTCTCTCTCTTTTGTATCAGGATGTGAACCTGACGAACTGGAGTATTCAGAGAGTTCTGGACAAGGACAATACGAACCCCATAACCTACAAGTTCCCATCCAGCGCTGTCATCATGCGGGGCAAGACCCTCAAGGTATCCTTCTGTGTGTGTGTGTGTGTGTGTGTGTGTGTTGTGTGTGTGTGTGTGTGTGTGTGTGTGTGTGTGTGTGTGTGTGTGTGTGTGTGTGTGTGTACGACACAGAGAGTCTTTTTAACATGTCTCTTCATACACTTGCTTTTATTTTCGATTTCCCCCCCCCCCCCCCCCCCCCCCCCCCCATGCTTGCTTGTGTCATAGAGACATTATAAAATCGTGCCTCTACTTCAATGGTTTCATTCAGACTAACGCGTAATCATACTGTCGCAAATACTTCAGGAGTATAGACTTTAAGATGTCCACCTCTAGAACGGATCTTAAAAGCCCACGTTGGAAACGTAGGTACTTAAGATGAATATAAAGTGATGCTACTGAGTCAATAATTGAACTATTACAGACCATATAGCCCTTTGAGTATATTGTGTGTGTGGGGGGGGGGGGGGGGGGGGGGGGAGGAGAGAGAGAGAGAGAGAGAGAGAGAGAGAGAGAGAGAGAGAGAACAGACTGACAAATTCTCTATTTTGATGGGTTTTTCCCTCATCTTACCATTCTACACTTGATAACATTACTTGTGTACTATATGATACTTTTGTTGCTGCTGCTTTAAGTTCTTTTGTGTTCGTTACCTTCTCCATTTTAATTCACAAATGCCATGTAAGACTGTGCAACATCTATATTTGCTGTTGTCTTGTTGTTAATTGTTTTTGTGGTCGTTATACTTTAAGACCGCTTTGCTTTCATTTGGTTATTTCACTGTTGATTTCAGTACTTGCTTCTTGGTTGTCGTTGTTGTGGTTTGTATGTTTGTTTGTTTGGTTGGTTGGTTGGTTGGTTTGTATTACCATGTTTCGATGCAATACGTTGTATCATTTAGTACTAGCTTGGTGGAATAATAACGGCGAGTACGAAGAAGAATGACTAACTGAGCCAGTGCATTTTACTGTTGTAAAATAGTCATTGTTATCGTCTATTGCGATTTCAAGTATGAGTTCGACTGTGCGTATGCATAGCCTACTTCTTGGTAAACTCAGTCACGTAACAGTCATTCCCGGTGTGTGTGTGTGTGTGTGGCGCGCGCGCGCGCGCGCGTGCGGACTGCGTTCAAAGACACTGTTGTTGTCGGGTCTTTTCTTCACGCAGATCTGGGCGGGTGGCTTCAGTACTGAATCCGGCACGGACGACCTGGTGTTCAAAGAGCAGTCCTCGTGGGGCACCGCCTCCGAGATCACCACCACGCTCTACAACGAAAAGAACGAGGTAAGCACACAGGTGGGGCGTTGGGGGGGGGGGGGGGGGGGGTCTCCTACCTTTTGTCCCTTTACCATTTAAGAGTACAAATAATCACACAAAACAAGATGTAAAGTGACGTAAATTTAATAGACTGTACATAAAACAGACAAGTGAATTTTCGACACAAAGTCTTCACCAGACGTGACAAGCTGCAAACAAACATAAACAAGCCAGTACTTCCCTTGTGGCTGTCAGGAGTCGTCGCCGAAGAGGGAACGGGGAAGGACAGCCTAAAGGGAAGAATTGTTTTGTTCATATTTGTTTGCAGCTAGTCAGGTCTGATGAAGACTTTGTGTCGAAAATTCACCTGTCTGTTTTGTACACAGTCTGTCAAATTTGCGTTACTTAAGATCTTGTTTTGTGTGTTGATTTGTATTTTGAGTCATTTTCCAGTAACGCAGCAGTCTGTTTTCGGCGTTTACCATTTAAGGCTTATACCGCAATAGCTATGTCGACAACGTATGGATGCCCAGCGTTCGTTTTGGTTTGTGTTTCTAATCCCGTCCTTCCCTGTTCCCTCTCTGACGACAAGAACGAAGGAGTGGCTTGGGTCTTCACCTTTCTTCTTCTGTCCTAACTTTTGTCTGCTACGTCAGGTAAATGCTCGTAATGCTCGTAGTCTCTCTCCCCCTCCCCCCTTCAAGCCCCTTTTTTGTGCGTCCGTCTGTTCCCCACCCCCACCCCCCTAAGTAACCTCCGCCCACCCCACCCCCCACCCCCACCATAGCCCTCCATATTTGACAAGCCGGGAAAGAAGGCAACGTAGACACTCTTTTGGAATGAAGTCAAATTCGCTCACTTTCATTTCTTTCATCATGATACTGTCTTCGCTGTCCGTGTGGGCACAAGTTCCTTGCGAGAACTAAACACGCTCCCCTTTTTTATCTTTTTTTTTTTTTTTTTCTTTTTTTTGCAGGAGAAAGCCACTCACATCGAGAAAACGCTCTACTCCTAAGCAGTTGTTCCCCCGTGGCAAGAGTTGTGTCCTTTCCGGCCCGGCACCTCCTTGACCTTGTGGGCCGGCTGACCTCTGACACGTTCACCTTCCATCAAGGACTCGGTCGTCACATGTTAATCTTTTGTATAGACAAGATGGTTATTTTATTTTTTCTCTCTCTCCCCTTTCCCCCCCTCCTTTTGCACATTCCACCACGCTTCCACAATACATGCCAGCCCCATCTTGCCTGCTTTTTTTTGTGCAGTAGCTTGTAGAACGGTCAAGAAGCTTCCTAGATGGAATGACCTAGGCCCGGCTAGTTACCCCCTTAGTGCTATGTCAAATAGATTGGTCATCAAAGAATAAACTGAACAGGACGGAAACTGGTAGTTTGGAAAGAAAATGTATGCTGAGTACAGGCTCAGGGTTTTGGGGCTTTTTTTGGGTTTTTTTCAAATAGGCGTAGCCCTTCTTGCTGCAAATTTACATGTAAGTTTTGAATTCGGGCTTACACGAGGAAAGGTGTTGGTGCGCTCCTGAAATTTCTTCAACAGCGACTTGTATGTCAGAAATTGCAACATGTGTGTATGCGGGCATGCACGCGCGCGCACACACACACACACACATCGACACACAGACACACGCACACGCGCGCGCGCGCGCGCGCGCGCACACACACACACACCACACACACACACACACACACACACACACACACACACACACACACAGAGCCTGGTAGTGTGTTCCTTTCCCACTAACCTCTAGACAACAGAATACACTCAGAGACAACAGAATACACTCAGAGACAACATAATACACTCAGAGTCGTCCAACTTCGCCATACTTTACAGAGGTTTTTTTTCTGTCCATATCTTGGTTGTTATGCTGGCTTCCCAGCCGAGATATTTATTTTTAATTTGTCACACATAGAAAATGGATGGATGATATCATATTCATGTTTTCTTGGGTGTTCATCAATAAATCGGTAATGACCGTGTGTTGTGGCTACTCATTCCTACATATTTCTAAGGCAGTGAAAAGGCGATGATCGCCTTCTTTTTCAATAGATTATTTTTTCTTTCTAAACAACGAGAGCGAGACAGATTGTGAGAAAAGCATGTTCTTGTTTTATGAAGTTTATCGATGTTTTCGTACCCCTGACTGAGACTGCAGAGGTTCTACTCACTGTTCACGCTTTTTTACACGTCGTTGTATGCTGGAATTATTTTTGCTATGCCGTTTTTCATTTTAAGGTGTATCCTAACCCACTTCTCGTAAGAGAACAAACGTTGTTTTTTTTTGTGTGGATCATGAGTTTTTTTGTTGTTGTTTTTTTTTTGAGGAGCCTGTATCAGATCTGAAACCAGACAGCTGGGTGGGTGACTGATCTTTGTTTTACGGCGGGCCAGCTGGAAAGAAACATAATTATGGCCGGGAGGCGGTTATCTGAAGGAAGCTATTTTCCGTTGGTGCTACTGGAAGCCTAGAGAGTGTAATGCCTGTAGTGTAGAGCGACTGTGTCTCTGTTATACTGCTGTCTGGATTTGTGTTATGCCCGTTTCTTATTCTTTTTCTTCTTCTTCTATCTTCTTCTTTTTCTGTCTCTCTCTCTGTCTCTCTTCATTTTCTTCTTCTGCCTGTCTGTCTGTCTTTTCTCTGTGTGTGTGTGTGTGTGTGTGTGTGTGTGTGTGTGTGTGTGTGTGTGTGTGTGTGCGCACGCGCATGCGCGTGCGTGCAAGGCGTATGTGTGGCCCCAATTTCTAATAAAACTGAACTCGCCTTTACTATCATTCCTGCCTTAGCACTTTGATCTGTTATTTAATCTGCTGCCTACTAAAGTTTTTTTTCTTCTGTGTGTTTTTTTTCGAATACTTTGTTGTTGTTTGTTTTTTTCAGTGGTGTTACCTTTGTCATGTTTGTGGAAACCATTCCTGGTGTGATCGATCACATTTGAAGGGCCGTTCCAAGACATTGTATCTCAGCCCGCTGACATTGTTGCCATTTCACGACCTGTTAGATCGCTTTCTAGTGCCCCCCACCCCCACACCCCACCCCAAGTCCACAACTGCGCCTTTTTTATGTTTTTCTCATAAAGAAATCAAATATGTTGTCACTCGCTAAAAGATATGATTTTTTAGACTTGGTTTGAATTTGGGTGGTCTGGCATTTTTAGTCAGTCTTGAAAATTTTAGAAATAAAAAATGAAGGTAAAATTTACATGACCGTTTTATGTACTCGTAGTTCTCGTTGGATATGGGTAAATCTCATGTCAGAAGAAAATGTGATATTTGAGGGGGGGGGGGGGGGGGGGGGGGTCATTCCCAAAGGAACCAAGCTTTCTCTCCTAACATCCAACCCATCATCTTGAATCTCCCTGTGTACGGCAGATCATGTACCATATATTTCACCAGGCTTACTGTCAAGGTTTGTCACCCAGCCAACAAGCCAAGGCAGCGAGACAGGTCAACATGAGCGGTGGTGCGATGTGGTTAGTACGTGTGGCTGACTTTTCCCCATTACTCACTGACTTTTTGCCATCTGTGAACTGGCCATTGCTCTTGTTTCGAATGGATTTCGATTTGTCTTCTGGACTTTCGGTAAACGCACATCAGTTTTCGGGGTAATCATGATGCCTGCTTTCTTTGTATGTACCAGTACATCTTCAAGCTCTCTCTATATAAGGCCTATATGTATGTGAATAGTGATTTTGGTCTTTTTGGCATTAAAAGATATCAATAAAGAAAATTGTTTACTTATGATTGGATGGTCGATTTGCGAGGTTTGGTATGTTTGATGGTGTTAGAATGGTGTATTTTATTTTGCAAGTGTGATGTATGTTTGAGCATACATACACTGTTTGTATATTATATATATATATATATATATATACTGTGTCTTTGTCTGTCTGTCTGTCTCTCTCTCTCTCTCTCTCTCGCATACATACACTGTCTGTCTATATATTCTCTCTCTTTCGCATACATACACTGCCTGTCTATATATTCTCTCAGTCTGTCTGTCTTTCTGTCTGTCTCTCCTTTGGGCACACACACACACGCGCACACACACACACACACACACACACACACACACACACACACACACACACACACACACACACACACATATATTATGCTCTCTCTCTCTCTGTCTTAAGCATACTCGCACTATCTGTCTCTATATTCTCTCCCTCTTGAGCACACATACACTGTCTTTATATTCTCTCTGTCTGTCTCTCTCCTTTGGGCATAATACACTGTCTACATTCTCTCTCTCTCTCTCTCTCTCTCTCTCTCTCTCTCTCTCTCTCTTCTCTGGAGCATACATACACTGTCTGTCTTTATATTCCCTCTGTCTGTCTCTCTCCTTTGGGCATACATACACTGTCTACATCCTCTCTCTTCTCTCTCTCTCTCTCTCTCTCTCTCTCTCTCTCTCTCTCTCTCTCTCTCTCTCTCTCTGGGGGCCAAGGCCTATAAGAATAAAACATCTGAATCTGAATCTCTCTCTCTCTCTGGAGCATACATACACAGTCTGTGTCTATATTCTCTCTCTCTCTCTCTCTCTCTCGAGCATAGGCCTGCACACACTCTATACATGTATTTCTCTCTCTCTCTGTCTGGAGCATACATACACTGTCTATATGCTCTCTCTCTCTTTGGAGCATACATACACTATCTGTTTCTATTTTCTCTGTCTCTCTTTCTCGCACACATACACTGTCTATATACTCTCTCTTTCTCTCTCTCTCTCTCTCTCTCTCTCTCTCTCTCTCGCATATTTACAATGTGTCAATATTCTCTCTCACTCGAGCATACAGACAGCCTCTATATACTCTCTCTCTGGAGCATACATACACCGTCTGTGTCTACACACACATACACACACTCTCTCTCTCTCTCTCTCTCTCTCTCTCTCTCTCTCTCTCTCTCTCTTTCTCTTGAGCATACATACACGGTCTCTCTCTCTCTCTCTTGAGCATACATACACGCTCTCTCTCTCTCCGCTGGAAAAGAAACATAATTATGGCCGGGAGGCGGTTATCTGAAGGAAGCTATTTTCCGTTGGTGCTACTGGAAGCCTAGAGAGTGTAATGCCTGTAGTGTAGAGCGACTGTGTCTCTGTTATACTGCTGTCTGGATTTGTGTTATGCCCGTTTCTTATTCTTTTTCTTCTATCTTCTTCTTTTTCTGTCTCTCTCTCTGTCTCTCTTCATTTTCTTCTTCTGCCTGTCTGTCTGTCTTTTCTCTGTGTGTGTGTGTGTGTGTGTGTGTGTGTGTGTGTGTGTGTGTGTGGCGCACGCGCATGCGCGTGCGTGCAAGGCGTATGTGTGGCCCCAATTTCTAATAAAACTGAACTCGCCTTTACTATCATTCCTGCCTTAGCACTTTGATCTGTTATTTAATCTGCTGCCTACTAAAGTTTTTTTTCTTCTGTGTTTTTTTCGAATACTTTGTTGTTGTTTGTTTTTTTTCAGTGGTGTTACCTTTGTCATGTTTGTGGAAACGTTTCCAAGAGTAGAAGACCATTCCTGGTGTGATCGATCACATTTGAAGGGCCGTTCCAAGACATTGTATCTCAGCCCGCTGACATTGCTGCCATTTCACGACCTGTTTAGATCGCTTTCTAGTGCCCCCACCCCCACACCCCACCCCAAGTCCACAACTGCGCCTTTTTTATGTTTTTCTCATAAAGAAATCAAATATGTTGTCACTCGCTAAAAGATATGATTTTTAGACTTGGTTTGAATTTGGGTGGTCTGGCATTTTAGTCAGTCTTGAAAATTTTAGAAATAAAAAATGAAGGTAAAATTTACATGACCGTTTTATGTACTCGTAGTTCTCGTTGGATATGGGTAAATCTCATGTCAGAAGAAAATGTGATATTTGAGGGGGGGGGGGGGGGGGGGGGGTCATTCCCAAAGGAACCAAGCTTTCTCTCCTAACATCTAACCCATCATCTTGAATCTCCCTGTGTACGGCAGATCATGTACCATATATTTCACCAGGCTTACTGTCAAGGTTTGTCACCCAGCCAACAAGCCAAGGCAGCGAGACAGGTCAACATGAGCGGTGGTGCGATGTGGTTAGTACGTGTGGCTGACTTTTCCCCATTACTCACTGACTTTTTGCCATCTGTGAACTGGCCATTGCTCTTGTTTCGAATGGATTTCGATTTGTCTTCTGGACTTTCGGTAAACGCACATCAGTTTTCGGGGTAATCATGATGCCTGCTTTCTTTGTATGAACCAGTACATCTTAAATCTCTCTCTCTCTCTCTCTTTCTCTCTCTCTCTATATATATATATATATATATGTGCGCATATATAAATAAATATATATATATGTGTGTATGAATAGTAATTTTGGTCTTTTTGGCATTAAAAAATATCAATAAAGAAAATTGTTTACTTATGATTGGACGGTCGATTTGAGAGGCTTGGTATGTTTGGTGGTGTTAGAATTGTGTATTTTACTTTGCAAGTGCGATGAGCATACATACACTGTTTGTATATACATGTTCTATGTCTTTGTCTGACTCTCTCTCTATCTCTCTCTCGAGCATACATACACTGTCTGTCTAGATATCCTCTCTTTCTCTTTCGCATACATACACTGTCTATCTATATATTCTCCCTTTCTCATACACACATTGCCAGTCTATATGTTCTCTCAGTCTGTCTGTCTGTCTCTCCTTTGGACACACACACACACACACACACACACACACACAGAGTCTATTATACTCTCTCTCTCTCTCTCTGTCTTAAGCATACACGCGCTGTCTGTCTCTATATTCTCTCCCTCTCCAGCATACATACACTGTCTGTCTTTATATTCTGTCTGTCTTCTTTGGGCATACATGCACTGTCTACATTCTCTCTCTCTCTCTCTCTCTCTCTCTCCTCTCTGGAGCATACATACACTGTCTTTATATTCCCTCTGTCTCTCTCCTTTGGGCATACATACACTGCCTACATTCCCTCTCTCTCTCTCTCTCTGGAGCATACATACACTGTCTGTGTCTGTATTCTCTCTCTCCCTCTCGAGCATAGGCCTACATACACTGGCTATATATTCTCTCTCTTTCTCTGGAGCATACATACACTGTCTATATGCTCTCGCTCTTTGAAGCATACATACACACACACACACACACACACACACTCTCTCTCTCTCTCTCTCTCTCTCAACGCAACAAGTTGCTTTGCTGCTACAGTTGTGAACCCCATTTTATTGACTGTTATTTGGATGCACGTTGCTTAGCTTTCACTTGAACCGATGGTAGGTAGTCAGCGAAATGCTCGGCATCTTCCGTATTTATAGTACAAGCTATTGACGGAAATTATTTATCCATTATTATTACTGTTGTTGTTTCATTTATTGTGATAGAATGAGAACTCATCAAGAACATATTACTGCTATGCCCTTTGCACTTCACTTTGGCACATCCCTCTCTCTGTCCCTCACACACACACACACACACACACACACACACACACACACACACTCACGCGCGCGAACACACACACCACACACACACACACACACACACACACACACACACACACACAGGAATGAGGAATATACTTTCTGGGTCAATGAATCTGAAATCTACGTAGAATTTGAGACTCACAAGCACGCGGTTGTTGCAACTTTATCAGACATAATCCGTAAATGTTGGCGACAATATCATCAGACAAGCCATGCATGTTCGTTAAAACGTCATCCGACCTATTCAACATGTTTATCGCTACGTCATCAGACACACCGTACATGACTTTCACAACGTCATGAGAAACACCATACATGTTTGTTACAGCGTCATCAGACACACCATGCATGTTTGTCACAACGTCATTTGACATACTACGCACATTTGTTTTGATGTCATATGACACAACATACATGTTTGTTACAACATCATCAAACATACCATACTAGTTTCTTAAAACGTGATTAGACATATCAAATGTGTTCGTTACAACGTCATTATATGTACCGTTCATTCGTTACATGTTCAGACATACCATACATAATTGTTAAAACGTCGTCACACATACCATTTATGTTTGTTGCAGTGACATCAGACATATGTGATATCATACACGTGTGTTACAGTGTCATCAGCAATACCATACATGTTTGCTGCAGTGACATCTGACATACCATACATGTGTGTTACAATGTCATCAGAAATACCATACATATTTCTTGTAGTGACATCAGACATACCATACATGTTTGTTACAATGACATCAGAGACACCATACATGATTGTGACAGTGTCATCAGACACACCCCGTACATGTTTGTTACCATGTCATCAGACACACTATACACGTTTGTTGCAATGACATTTGACATACCATACACGTTTGTTGCAGTGATATTTGACATACCATACATGTTTTTGCAGTGTCATCTGACATTATATGTTTGTTGTAACGTCATCAGACATACCATGCACATTTGCTACAATGTCATCAGACATACCACACGTTTGTCGCAACGTCATCAGAAATGCAATAAATATTTGTAACAACGTGATCAGACTTGCTTTACACGTTTGTTACAATGGCATGAGGCATACCATAAATATTTGTTAGAGCTTCATCGGTATACCTCACATGTTGTTTGTAACGTCATGAGACATAGGCCCTATAACATATTTTTGTTACAATGTCATCTGACATACCGTACATGTTTGTTAAAACGTCATCAGATATACAATACACATTTTGTTACAATGTCATCAGACGCGCTGTGCACACCATCCAAAACACCAGCTTTCACCTTTATTCAGAGCAGTTTTGGCACCAAGTTGATCTCCTCGTTCTCCACTGGATATCAATATTTTTCAATGAAATTTCAAACCTACTGCATAAACACCAACTGGCAAATGTTGTGCTATAACTAAAAAGCTTGACATAGGCAGCTACTGTGTCTCTGCACCTTTGTGGTAAATTTGTAGGATTCGGAGAAATATAATCACACCTCCATATCTATATATAAAACCTCTCTCAATGGAACCCAACTTGACAATAATGGATTGATATAAAATGGCCTTGGAATAAAGAAATTATAACCATTATCAGAAATACATACGTTAAACATCACCTAGCGTCCTGTCAATAAAAATTTGAAAAAAGATTTCTGAAATACTGGCATATATATATATATATATATATATATATATATATATATATATATATATATATACAATATTTAAGATGTTAATAACCTAGGAGTGGGCAATTCATCATTCACATGGTTAATAATAATAAATTCTTAAAAAGCCAAACCAACAACTATTTAACAATCAGTGGTGAACTTTCTTGGAGGCAAACCATCGTTTAGTTCTGCTCTTCCACGAACATCACACTTCCATTGTCATCTCTCTAAAACCAGAATCAGCGCCAGCTGAGGCACTGAAAGAAAAGGGAAAAAACAAGAAATGCGGAATACAGTGTAAAATAGACAAGAACTGAATTGTAAAACCATAATCGCATGTTGCTGCTGGCTGCTTTCAGGTGACTATGCTGATGCAAGAATATCCACCAAAAATGCTTTTCTTTAACAGGAATTTTTGTTTGAGGGCAGATGAGGCAAATCGTCTTTCCTATGGAGGGAATTGGGGAGAAATTGCCCTGTACATACATGCTGGGAGGTTTCAGCAAACTTTCTCAAGAAACTTTCCCAAACATCCTGAATCAGGATATTTTCGGCAGGAATTTGTTATATGGGATTTTGATGGCCAAATGCCTTTCTCAGTTTGAAAATGCTGGTAATTGCTTTTTTTTTCCCAGTCAATGATATCGGCCAAATGCTTTTCTCAGTTTACAAATGTTGGCAAAGTATATTTTAGTTTCAGAACGTTGGCAATTTTTCTTTATCAATTTTGAATGTTGGCAAAATGCCTGTCTCAATTTGAGAATGTTGGCAAAAATGTCTTTCTCGGTTTGAAAATATGAGTAAAATTCCCTTTTTAGTTTTTGGAATTATAACAGTATTTCTTTCTCAGTTTGAGAATTTTTGCAACAAACCTTTCTCCGTTTGAGAATATCAGCAAACTGCCTTTCCAGTTTGAGAATGTTAGTAAAATGTTTTTCTCAGTTTCAGAATATTGGCAAAACGCCTTTTCGGTTTGAGAATGTTGACATTTTTTTTGTGTTTTCAGTTCGTGAATGTTGGGAAAAATACATTTAAGAGTATGAGAATAATGGGAAAATACCTTTCTGAGTTTGAGAATGTTGGCGAAAGTCTTTCTCGATTAGAGCACGTTTGCAAAACACCTTTCTCAGTTTTAGAATATTTTTTAAATGCCTTTTTCCAGTTTTAGAATAAAAAGAAATGCCTTCATCAGCTTGAGAATGTTAGCAGTGACTTTTGTTGATGGACTGCAACATCTCTTTCCTAAGGAAGCAGTTTTTGTGGAGAATTGTCTTTTTCACGCAGGTGTTTTTTTTTTCAGGGAGGGGGGGGGGGAGGAAGGGAGAGCAGAACTGGAGGGGGGGGGGGGGAGTGAACGGAAGAATGGGGAAGAGAAAAGGGGGATGTCAACAGACTAAATGATTTTAAAGAAAAATTGCGCTTGTGCACAGCTATTCAATAAAGGGCGATCTACATGGTCTTAGTTGTGCTGTCACGCAGCATCCCGAATCTGATTTTGTTTGATGTCTCTCTAGCTCTTAGGCCTTAGAAGGAACACTGTAACTGGTCCACGTACAACACTACAAACACGGCCTAGTAAGGAACGTTCTGATTGGTCCACTGCAGTCTGGCCAGCGGGCCCTTCTTGTCAGCCATCCCGATGTCCATGACATCAAAAACCTCGTCCTCGGACTCCAGGTCATGCTCCACCACAGAGAACTTGGAATCATTGATTCTGAAACAAAATGGCTTCACCCATTCTAAAACAAATTACATCATCCAGTACAGCATTAAAACGGCGTCATTCACTGTGAAACACATGAAAAACAAAGGCCTACGTAACCGATAAGCATCACCCAGTTTGATATAAAAAAAAAGAAAAATATCCACCCAAAAACCAACGAAAGCATGGTTACCACACACTTCGCTGTGGAGTGAAGGGGGGGGGGGGGGGAGGTTGTGGTCCCACACACTTTGTCAGCAGGACGCTCCAACATACAGTCATGGTGGGGCGTCCTACAAGCTACACTTTCTCGTTCAGGTTCCCGTATGTGTTGGAAGCTTGCTAATTTCCTTGTAAGTTTTTTTTTGCCCCGGACCAAACGACCAACTTGCCTGTTTTCTGACGGAAGCCATTTCATTTTTCTTTTTCATAAAGGTTAATCAAGCTCGCCAGGAGGCAAATCTCCCTCTCCCTGTGTGTGTGTGTGTGTGTGTGTGTGTGTGTGTGTGTGTGTGTGTGTGTGTGTGTGTGTGTGTGCGTGCGTGCGTGCGTGCGTGTGTGTGTGTGTGTGTGTGTTTTGTGTGTGTGTTTGTGTGTGTGTGCGTGCGTGCGTGCGTGTGTGTGTGTGTGTGTGTGTGTGTGTGTGTGTGTGTGTGTGTGTGTGTAAATATACTTTTTTAAACAGGTAGTTCTGTGTGACTTTCATAGGGTATTTGCACGTCTTCTCTTTTCAGTGACGGTATTTATGTAGTATCGCAAGACTTCCCTAATCAATGTAAAAAGAGAATAGCTGTATGAAAACCACACTGCTTTTACGATGCACTGCCAACTTGTTTTTTGTTACGCACACCAACTAATTCTGCTGTTACCTTTATCATATACATAACTCTTCTTTATCCGTTCGTAACAAAGCTACCAATATCCGCTCGTAACAAAGCTACCAAGTGATCTCTCTGCTAACGCCGACCCCAAAACATCTCATTTCTCCCATTAATTCCATAGGGCAGGAAACATCAGCTTGTATTTCAGTTTTATCCAAGGTTGATTAGAGCAAACACCAAATGTCCTCGTTTGGAAATGTGCCATTAAAACCCTGAGCCGTTTTCGTATAATAATCAATCCATATTTTTCAGGCTATAAATCACTATTGAATCGTAAAAACCATGAATGTTTTTTTTCATGAGTTTTCATTTCAGAATACCTTCCCTGCTGGTATGATTAGACGAATTAAATAAGAGTATAGGTTTCTGGATTCTGGATTCAACATTAGAAAAGTAGTTTTAAAGACTCAGAATCAAAACTTACTTGCTGCCACAACAGCAACAGTGAGCTGATGAAGACAGGGCGACCCTGTCAAAATACTGTCCAAGTAAGTTTTGATTCTGAGTCTTTAACTACTTTTCTAACAATTAGACGAATTGTTCTTTAAATTCAATAACAAAGGAAAAAAAAAAGAGTTTGTCGTCTTCGACACACAGGTTGTTCCAAACAGAACCAAAACCATTTTCAAACCGTAATTTCTTCACTTGAGAAACCCAGTTCAGATTCCTACGATTAGACTTATGTAATAAAATATCATACGCTCATGTATTGATTTTACTTAACGGAAGTTTAATAATAAGGCGCATAATATATACCCGAACATTCCACTCGTGACAGTCAAAAACGGGTACATATTCCAGGACCAGTTAATCCCTAACCCTGAACCCCGCTCTCCTTGCACTCTAGACCCCACAGTTTAATTCGGTGGACCCTGGAACACAGGAACAGGTACGGTCAATCTCTACCCCTACTACCCACCCCTCTTTGTTCTCTAGATCCCATTTGTTAATTCAATCAACTCTGTAACACACGCAGACAACAAAACACATGATTTATGAAGTGCCTGTGATTGGAATCAGTGCCCAGCCGGTTTCTGTCCTGCGTATGTACCTGTGTGCGTGTGCAAGTGTGTGTATATGTGGGCGTAGGGTGACGTGGAGAAGTAATCTCACGTGACGGAGTGACCGTACATGTCGGAGCTCACTCACATTGTCACCACATACTGGTTCCCAGTCGGGGAGCGATGGAGGCGTGCCAGTCGGAGGTAGAACGGTTTGTCCGTGTTCAGGTCAGAGAAACCTTTCTCCAGTTTGTTGAAAGCCTTTCGATACTGTCTGTGTCTGCAACCAGTCCAGCCTCCGGGGAATGATCATTAGAAGAAAAAAATGATACATAGTACAGGTTTGATATATGAGCTTTTTTTTTTTTTTTTTTTTGGGGGGGGGGGGGGGGGGGGGGGACTTTGAATTGAGATGTTAATGTCTTATCAGCTTGAGCTTTAAATGACATGTTGTCAGCTGGCCGGGGGTACGAAACGGAGTCATAGAACAGAATGTACAGTTAGTGCTGGGAATTCCTTCAGAGGTTTTTATTTATTTTATTTTTTTTTTTTTATAGTTTTGTTGTTTTTTTTTCTTCTTCTTCTTCTTCTTCTTCTTCTTCTTCTTTTTGTTTGTTTGTTTGTTTTTGCTTTCGTGTCCATTTAGTATGATTCTTGAATGGCATCTTTTCGTCCTGTCCACACACACAACCAGCACACTCAGGTTTGTCCCGTCCAGAGCCCCAGCATCGGCAGCCCACAGAAAACGGTCAATATGAAGGCGGTCATCCGGCACCACAGCAGAGGAGACACTGCACTGCTGCTGAGACACTTCGGCGGGCAGTCAGCGGTGACTGACACATCTACTAAGTGAGTGACCCACTCAACGTAATATTTGTCTTGTTGCAGAGACACCGTGAGGGAGCATCCCGAAAAGGAGAGATCTCCCACGTCCCTCCAGTTCAGTTAGTTCAGTTCATTTAGGCCGATCTCCCGATCGAGCCTCTGTGACGTACTCCTTCCACTTGCTCCTGTCAAGCATAGCTGCCTTGATCTCATCGATGCGTTCGAGGCCAGTGTCCCTTTTAAGAAGATCAATGAAGTCTGTTGTCTTCCTTCCCCTGTTCGCTCTCCCCCCCCCCCCCCCCCCCCCCCCCCCCCCCCCCCCCCCCCCCCCCCCCCCCCCCCCCCAGTCGGCTGCCACAGTATAAGTTGTGAAGCAACCTCCTCTGGATGTCGCATACAATGGCCGGCTAGGCAAAGCCTACGTGTTCTTATCTTGTCACTACCTTTAGGGAGGTGTCCATATAGCTCTTCGTTAGTCATGTGCTGCTTCCAAGAGACATTTAATGCCATCCTCAACATGCGGGTATACGTCCCATCAAGACTCTTCTCCATCTGCTTTGTTAAGGTCCATGTTTCCGAGTTGTAGAGCAACACAGACTCGACAGTGGATATATAGAGACGAATTTTTAGTTCTTTTTTTTTTTCAAGTTAGAAATCCATATCATCTTCAGCTTGTGACATGCCGACTAAGCAAGGGCTTTTCGAACGTCCCTCCAGCTAGCATCTTTACGAGCCCGCCAGACCGACGAGCTTGGAACGAACTACCACTCGGCATGGACGTGGAGAGGAAAAGATCACTGAGATCACCCGAGAGCAGATCATGAAGAGCCACAGAATTTGAGGCTTTTGTTGCAGGGTCTTTTTCTTTCTTTTCTTTTTTTTTTTTTCTTTTTTTTTTTTGTTGTTGATAGGATAAAGAATGATGAAGATGGTGCCATGGAGTTCCTTTCTCAATGCTTACTCTTACAGTATAGTTTGGTGTCAGCCAGGCCCGAGAGCTACAGACACTGTAGTGTTTGTTGGGAAGTTTAAGCAACACTCTCAGAGACGCCATCCATTAAGCAGACAAAACCCGAGTTAGTGGTTCTGATAATTCCAATTCAGCCCACTGAAGACGAAATTGAATGCCGCTGGTGGCCTGAAAAGCTCACAAAGGGATACTTCTGCTAGGACTCGAACCCAAGACTCCAAGCCCACCAGTTCGTAGCCCTAATCACTGCATTGGGGAGACGGGTGTGTTGAGAAATCCTTCTTGTCCTCTCTGTCTGCACTTCTATCTCGACTGTGGCATGCCTTCCAAATAACACTGCTCACACTAACAGGCGATGAGAGACTGCAGAAAAATGATCAATGAAACTTTATAGGCTGACTGTACAAGAGGGACTAAATGTTAAAGAGATAAAGAAGTGCTTCAATCCTGACGTGATATGAACAGGTGATCAGCTTAAGACTCTTAAGGACATGTCGTCTACTGACAAGATTCTTGCTGGAGTCATCGAGGAGAGAGCAAAGACAGTCTTTGCCACCTCATCTCTCTCGCAGCCCGCGAAATTGCAGATAGCTGTTGCTGTCAAAAAGTAAGCAAAACCGAGTGATTCATAAATAAGAACTCACTAAAATATACATACTATACATACACGAGCACCTACAAGCCACAGGCCACAGTTTCAGCCCCAAGAAACCAAGATCTTAAGTACAGACCCCTTTCTCACAAAAAGAAAAGTTAAAGAAACCATCGAAATCAAGATCAGACGCCCCAGCCTGAACAGAGATCATGGCTTTGAAATTCCCCCTATCTACAATCAGATCCTGACAACCGCGCACTCCACACAACAGTCCTCAATCCACAATCAGATCCTGACAACTGCTCACCCCATGCAACAGTCGCCCCACCAGGCCTCACTGTCACAACAGCAACAGTGAGCTGAAGAAGGCAGGGCGATCCTGCCGAAATATTCTCCAAGTAAGTTTTGATTCTGAGTCCTATAACCATTTCTCTAATCACTAAAACATGATATCATGAGTCAATACTTTATGAAACCTTCAGTGGCACACACATGCATACTATTTTTTTTTGGGGGGGGGGGGGGGAAGGGGGGGGGGAGGGAAGGGGGGATGAGAGGGGGAGGGATGGGGATTACAAATGAAGCCTAAAACAGATTGTTGTGAAAGAATTTATCAGTGAATTTAACACATTCTGTGTGAGCTTAAGTGCAGGTAAAATTCAATGGTTAGTTAAATTTGTGCGTATACAAAAACATGTCGACCCCACACATGTCACATGTGCCTGTGAACGAGCACAGGCACAGCCCTCGAATAGCTAGGAAAGCACGTAGCCAGGAAAGATACCAGAAGTCGCTTACCTGTACCACCTGGTCCCGCCACACGCACATAGGAAACAGATAAACACCACCAGTGTGGTGCAAAGGCCCACCGATGTCACTAGCGATCTGTGGCTCACTGCACAGAGAGAGAGAGAGAGAGAGAGCAGTAGTAGCAGCAGCTAAGGATTAGTTAAATTCTAACAAATTGACTCGTGTCAGTTTCCTTACCACAAAGGCCAAATAACATCAACACTGAATGGTTTCGGTCATTGCAGATAGATCAGAACAACAACTGTTTAATTCCTGGGGACTTTAAGCCCGTTTCCCGTCTAAAAACAGGACTATCAAATGGTCAGTAGTAAACGCTTCATTGAGTACTCAGTTGATTTATCCCTCTCACATCCTGACAACCCTAAACACAATTCAAAATACAAATGAACACACAGAACAAGATGTAAAGTAACGTAAATTTAATAGACTGTAAAAAACAACAACAACAGACAAATGAATTTTCGACACAAAGTCTTCACCAGACGTGACAAGTTGCGAATAAACATCAAAACAATACTTCCCTTTTGGCTGCATTGTTATTTCTCTCCTGACAACCAAAGGGGAAGTACTGTTTTGATGTATGTGCAACTTGTCAGTCTAATGAAGATGTCGTGTCGAAAATTCACTTGTCTTTTTTTTATACAGTCTATTAAATTTGCGTTACTTTACATCTTGTTTTGTGTGTTTATTTCTATTTTGAGTCATTTTCAGTCACATTTTCAGCAACGCAGCAGTCTGTTTTCAGTCTTCAACCCCCAAACACAAGCCAAGCGCAGCGCTTTTGGTCTAAATTTAGTCCCCCCCCCCCCCCCCCCAGATCTAGCAACCCTTTGTGACTGGAATACCCTTGATGATGCACTGAACAGCTATCATAAATCACTAATCATCAATCTGGAAACCGTAAGACCTGAACCAGTTAACTGATCTGAAAAGAGTTTCGAAACACAATTATACGCTTGCAAAATGGAGTAAATTTTCAGATTCGTTAAGAAAATTTCAAGATCTCAACTCTTAAACCGTTGTCTGCCAACTCATCTATTCCAACGATTAAAACTGTTATTTCCAGGTGCTATTTAGGTAATGTCTAGTGGAACGAGACTTGCAATGTGGCAAAAAAGGATACATATGAAATAAGTGCGCTGAAGCTCTTTTGGTGAGGAGGAAAAGGGATCATAGCACAAGCAAAGCGTCAACATTAGTCTTCATTTTGTACAAATTGAGGTATTAAGCAATAAAGACGTACAAAAGGTATGGGACGTGGTAAGAACAATTAATTTACATTACCGCGATGACCCATCAAACTTAATAAGACTATTTTTTTTTCAAAGTTACTTACTGAAATCAGGTCCAAAGAAGGCGAAATTCTGTGGCGCCGTGAAGTTATCTTCATGTGTCATGGCGTAATCCTCATTTGGTTTCAGTTTTATGCCAGAACGGACAACCCAGATCGCCGATGAATTGCCCTGACCGTTCATGAGAAGGAGCTGAGCCAGTTCTGAAGATCCATGGAAGGGAAGAGGAACAGCTCTGGTTATTGTTCCATTTCCTCTGTTCAAAAGTTTCTGTCTTTCCGTTTGTTCATTCATGACTGCTTGTTCACGATCAACATTATCTGCTGAATGTGAATGATTGTGTCCCGTGTGAACACCGAACAGTGGATACATGTCTTTTAGGAACTTAAAAACGAGAGGGCGATGTTTGCCAATATGATGTCCCTGCGTACTGCTTTGGGGTGTTCTTTCTGTGTTTAACAGATTTACCTGGTGATTCTGGTGAGTGGGCATATCATTTGAACTGTTCGCCTGCTTCTGGACCTCAGATCCCACATCTGTCTTCACCGTGGTTGTAGCTGAAGATTTTGTCGAGTGTTTGTCGGTAATTTTCGCTGCTGTTGTAATGTTCTTTTTCAGACCAGTCTTCCGAATGAGGGCCAGACTGTCATTGGAGTTTCCTAAATGAAAGGAAATCATTTCTGCGGAACCTTGCGATAATAATCTTTCTGTTTTGGTTGTATTTATGGGGTCTGATATCTGTAATGTACTGGCATCGACGTTCTGCAAAACATGGTCAATTTCCAAACCGTCTTGGTTGGTAGATTTAGGACTGATGGTTGTAGAAATGAACGTTGAGGGATCTGCAAGCAGTTCGCTGCTGCCTTTGTAGATGCTGTCTAATATCTGTCGTTGTCTTGGAATGGCATTCGTGATCGAAACCGGTTGTCTGAAAAAGTGATCATTCCTGTTAGGCACAGGTTCAAGCTGGTTCTGATCAGTTGTCATGTGATTCACCGGAAGTTGGTTCGACCGTTTTTCACCGTTCTCAACAAACTGATTTCGAACTGGATCTATCATGTCAATTTTTGCCACTGAATGAATCTGTTTCTCCACGTCTTTGACGGCATTGACTGACCTTCTAGTCCAGTTTCTACAGCGGTGTCATAGCTGACCACTGACACAGGGGCTTGTTTCTGGTTTGCCACTTGTGTGCTTGGCAAAGACTGAAGTAATGATTGTTTAGTCAAATAAATGTCAGCCGCGAGAGGTTTATTGCCTATTTTATTCATAAGGTCGTTGTCTGCTACTAGGTGGCTTCGAAATAATTTTGTGGAGTCACTGTTGGTCAACGTCATTGGTTGTCTATGCGATTTATTAGTAAGATCATTACTTGCTATGTCTTGCGTTTTACTTGTGATAATGTTTTGTTTCATGGCATTCGGGGGGAAGTCCACATCTAAAGTGTCTTTGACGAGCATGGGATGACCTTCTCTGAAATGTACGGGATCACTGTCTGCTTCAGAGTGATGATGGCTTTGGCCTTTGATGGCCTTGGACGGGTGGTGTTCCAGACCACGGACCTCGTCTGGCATTGTTTGGCTCTGTTTGTCACCTAATGTACCTGTAGTGGATTTTGCTGTATGGGATGTCGGTCTTTGATAATGTCTTGGCGGGTCTTCCCACTGGCAAACAGACGCCTGGGATCTATGACAGCGTTTACCTTATAAGCCATGAGCGGAGGTTCATGCAAACTGTGTCTATTGGTGCTGATGGTCAGGGGCTGTCGATAGTTATTTTTGAGCTCTTCATCTGTTTGGTTCCAGTCTATTGAGGCAGCGGTTTGTGGAGTAGGGGGCTTTATGTTCTTTGTGTTCTGATCTTTATCCCCAAAATGTTTTGTGTATGCAGGGCGTGGAACAGATATCAGATTTGCACTCTGGGCTTTATTGGTCATCTGGCGTTCATTTTTCGTCATTAGGGCGTGAATCTCAGCATGACTGGTGGGCAACAGTCTTTGATAATGATGACGTGCGTTTTCATTGTTAACTGAAGAAAACTCATACGGAAGCAAATCCGGAATATCAGTTCGGAATTTTTTCGCAGGTGGCATCGGGTTTTTCCAGTGTTTCCTTAGGTTTAGGTACCTGTGCATCATCTGTTGATGGTCCTTGCTTGGTCTATGTATATCACTATCCGGTCTATTCAAACGTTCTGTGCTTGGGGTATTGATGGAATTCAGTGGGGGTCTTCTGTCTTTTTCATCTACACTGGTTTCCTTGCTTGAAGATGGCGCAAATACTTCTCCTTTGCCGGATTTAGATTTTCATAGTCTATTTTAAGTGCTGCTCTATGCTGACTATTAAGAAATTCTTTTCCATGTTTACTATTTGCAAACATTTGACTTTGAGTCCGTTCATCTTTTGAAAGCTCAGCTGGGTAATTACCAACAGATGTAAGAGATTTCATACGGTTATGATTATGGACAGAATCATGGATGTTTGGGGGATGCATTTTCTTTGCATTTTCAACTCTATTCGTCTTGGTTTCTATTTTCATTTGTAACATAGATCCTTTTTCATTTGTATCAGGAGTTTCATTATGGATAATAAGACGCTGGTTTGTTCTGCCCTTCTTTCCTGATGGACGTCCTTCATAAAAACCATTTAACTGCGCTGCACTTGTTTTAATGATCGTTTTTCTGTCATTCTCCATTTCCCTCTCATTTTCTCTTTCTGTTTGGATTCTTCCTTGATCTGTGGGTTCTAATTTTTGCACTAGCTTTAACTTCACTTTCTGTTTCTCTTTGTACTTTCTACCCACATCTTGAAAATGTCTAGTTGTCATTTGGTCTTTAGTCTGCTTTTGTACATCAGGCACCTTGGAATCGATTTTGCCGTGTTCATACGCTTTCTTTGATATTCTTTGTTGATCATCTTTGGCCATTTCCTTTCTCATTAAAATATTTGTGGAAGGTTTAAATTTGTTCCGTGCGGTTTTCAAATGAGATTTTTCAACAAAAAAATCGATGCCCTTCTCTCGCCTTCACTGACATTTCTGTGGTCACCTTCCACGTGGTTCTGAAGTACATCACCCTTCCTGTCAGGAGAAGTCACCAATTTTTCAGGAGTACGATGTCTCTCGTGGGCACCGATTTTCTCATTAGATGTGGCCAGCTTTCCTCCTGTCGCCTGGATTTCCTCCTGATTAATCAGGTCTGTCGTCTTGGTTTTGAAAGCTTTGTGCGGAGCGTGCTGTGCTTCGTGCTTCGCATGATCCCCTTGCAGAGAATGAAGAGAGTTGTCGTACTGACGTGGCGGCCCATGCTGTGGTAAACGCATGGGGACAGCCTCTATCTGTCCTGAGCTCGGCCTGCCTTCTGCACGGTGACTTTTGTCCAGTGACTTCTTGTTCTTCCTCCTCCTCCTCCTCCTCCTCCACTTCTCCCGTTTGTTCCTCGTCGCGGCAATAGAGTGCAGTTGCTGAAGTATGTGGGGAGACATTTCGTCTAAGGCTGCCTGGCTGATGTCTTCGTTTCTTAGATACAATTTGCGGTTTCTTGTAGTGCGTGAACTCGGAGTTCTGGTCTGTGGGAATTCGGTAATGCGTTTGCTGGGATCTTTTAAGATAGATATCCTTCGTCGTCTATCGCTGGAGCTGTCAGTCTCATTGTCGATGTCATTTGTTTGTTCGTAGGCTGGCATGGTAGCCAACGATGTGTAGTTGACAGGTGGCGCTATGGTGTAGTTCGGGTTTTGGTTGTCCGTCACCGATTCCGTCGAGAGAACTGCAAAACAAGGAATGTTAAAATTACCTACACGTACTGTCTGTCTGTCTGTCTGTCTGTCTCTCTCTCTCTCTCTCTGACAAGAGACTCGCTGGCCACATCAAGAAATACACAAATTTATACACAGACAGAATTTCACCGAAGAGAGAAGAAGAAATTCTCTTCGTCTTTTTTTTTTTTTCAGCTCCCCTGAGATATACTATCACGGGGAAACCAGCAGAAAGGAAACAAACAAACAAACACACAAACAACAACAGAGAGAAACTCTACAGTCATACACAGCTTTTTCCCCCTTTCTTGAAGTGATTCCTTCGACAAACCTCAAATCTAGTGGACAAGGAAAAATCGGATACGAACACTTAGTAAGACAGGGAAGCTTAAACTGAACATAAAACGAAAGGCTGAGACAAGACTGGAGTGGTCTTGGAAACTAATCGAAAGGTTTTATTTTTCCAACATTTTCCCTCGTCTTTCCTCGCTTTCTTTCTTTTTCTTTTTCTTCTTCTTTTCTCCAAATGGGATCTTCGTCCTCCTCTTTCTCCCCCACTCTGTTTTTCTTTTCGCCGACTCCTATTTTCCATTCAAGTCTGTATTTTCCACTACTAATGGTTATTCTCATGCAGAGAACAATATGTTGCCGTTTGATGCAGAGTATCTGGGTCTGTTTATGTGCTCATGTTTGGTGTGATGCCTCTTTCATTCTGTTTTTGACTAGGTGTGTGTGTGTGGGGGGGGGGGGGGGGGGGGGAGACAGAGAAAATAAGAAGAATGACAAAATGGAAAGAATATGAGAGAGAGAGAGAGAGAGAGAGAGAGAGAGGAGAGAGAGAGAGAGAGAAGAGAGAGAGAGGGGAATGAAAAAAGGGCGCTAAAAAACGCACGCATCACGTCATGTCACAGCGCACACCACACACACACACACACACACACACACACACCTCAATAATAGACACACTGACATGCGCGCTCGCGCGGGCACTCACACACACAGACACACACACACACACGTAAGCGCACCCTCTCTCATAGATCTTTTCTTTTGTGCCCATGTTATCCATTAGAAAGTTCATACATTTACATTTTTTTCCTTCCCAGTAACGTAAGGTACGTGGTGTGCAGTGTGTATGTGTGTGTGGTTGGGCAGGTAGGCGGGGGGGAATAGGTTGGCAGGGAGAGTTGTGTGTACATTTCATTTCATTTAAAGTATAAATTTTAATGAGTAGTAAAAAAAATAACAGACTGCATGTATAAGCACACCATACATTGATACATAGATAAATTTAGATGATTTGTATGAAACGCTGAAACAATAAAATCAGCATGGAAGTGTCCATCTGTAAATAATGTAAATATCTGTTATGGCATATGAATCATACATAAAAGAAGAGAAACGAAGGCAGCGTGACGTAGCGGAAAGAGGCTTCTGCAAGCTAGCTGCTTTGCCTGTGCGAATTTTGTGCCGTGTACAGAAGGAAGTTCGTTCCTTCAGCAGCGCAAAAATTTATTTAAAAAAAAAAAAAAAAAAAGGGTGTGTGTGTGTGTGTGTGTGTGTGTGTGTGTGTGTGTGTGTGCTGATCTAGATCTTGTTAATGAAACTCTCAAGACTTTTCACTTTTGTGAGTCTCTGCCCAGTTTCATGTGAATTACGTCGATCGGTCATACCTTAATCTCACTCGGAAAGTTCGAAGGAATGTGATGGCGGGTCAGGGGGGATGCGACAGCCCAGATAACTTATCTGTCTGTCACTTTGTGTCTCTGTTGACGTAACCTTCGCGTTTTTGTTTGTTTGTTTGTTTGTTTTGAGGGGGCGGGGGGGGGGGGGGGGGTGTCACTTGTGTGCTCTGAGACCTCGTTTTGCAATCACAGACCTCAAGTGCATTTCAACTGGTTAAAAAAAAAAGCAAACATTCCTTTTTTCAAATCATAACTTTCTATTCAGATGTTCGATTGAGATAAATAATGACTTGGCGAGTTGACTTCAACGCGGTGACAGCCTTGATATGACCCTTTGCGGTCGGCTGGGCTGTAAGCAAAATTACCGATTGAGTTGCTCTTTCCATCGTATAATTGCGATGTTTTCCCCCCTTCTTTCTGATGGCGGTATTCATTTTTCAATCCAGTGGGGGGTTTTGTTGTTGTTGTTTTTTTCACGTCCGTATCTGATTATAGTGGCACAAAACAGGCCACACGACTCTTTCTGACCTACGTTACTGTAATTGAAATGATTTAATATTTAAATCTTTGGTGGATATTCCACTTTCCTGATTGCTTTGCAAGTTTCATGCAAAATGTGACCATTCGACCATACTTTTCGAACTTTAGCAACATGCTAAGCGTTCTGTGGGCAACCACTGCCATGTATTTTAGGAAGCTGCAAAAAATTGGTCAGTTCCTGTGACACGAGCCCATCCCAATACAGCTTGTCGTCTTTATTGGAACTTACGATTTTTAACATAAAACCCTCTGTAACCCATATTACACTCAACAAATCAAGTACAATCCGTTCACTCTAATACATGAAATGCTACCAGTTTCCTTTTTGAAAAAAAAAAAAATCTTTCTTGTCACATACCTGGAGCAGTGCGGTACTGTGTTAAATCACATTTGACCTTATCAAAGACTCTCATCTTGTCCTCAAACCTTAACCCCACAATATTCCAAATATGATCGGCAATTAAATGGGCAGACGACAGCTCACCTGCGATAAGAAGAAACGGAGCGAGGATCCCAGCATCTGGCAAAGCACGCATTACAGTCATCGTTTTCTACGTAGGCTAATAAATCCAGCTGCGAAGTAAAATCATACGTACAGCCGGTGGAAAAGCATGCCACCAATTGTGACGTACTTAACATATACGTCACCATTAGTGTTTAAAATGCCGATTCGTCACCATTTTCAACATGAGACATTTATCAGACGAGAGAAAAGCATCATCAAGCCGGCAATGAAATAGCTAACGTTCGCTGGAAACGAACACGATCATAGTTGAAAGCAACAAGATTGACGTGTTGATCCATTTGAAAAGGTGAGTGTTCACTCAGTGTATCGAATGTAAAAATGTTTTACGCTAAACGATGAAACTCCTTTACCACCACCACCACCACCACCACCTCTCCCCCCCCCCTTTTTTTTTTCTCTCTCCCCACCCCCACCCTTCCCCTTTTGTGTGTGTGTGAAGAAAAGTCGTTCCCTTTAAATTTTAGAAACTAACGCAAATATCATTTTCCACGCAAAGGCGCCCTGCAAATACATTTTAGTGAATACCTCGAATTCTTTACCAACAATTTCAACCACAAACAGCGACAAAGATGTTAGGAATAAACTGACTATAATTCAGCGGGTCCTGACAACGTTACATCGAGATGTGTTGTCAAGGGAAGCAACCCAACGTTTGTTTATATCGAAACTACCAGACAACAACAACGTCTCTTATTAAGTAAACAAGTGAAGAATGATCGATCTCAGAGGATCTTGCTGTGAATGTGCTTTCTTCCTGTCTATCAGCCCTATCTTGAGCTGATGTCAGAAGTGTAAGAAGTGTTTTGAAAATGGGTGTATATTATTATTATGGGAGCCGGAATAGCTCAGTTGGTAGAGCGCCTGACTCGTAATCTTGGTGATCCTGGGGTTGCGGGTTCGAATCTCCGCGGGGCGTTTCGGTACAGGGGGATTTTTCCTTCGGAGTTAACATTAGTTCTGACTCCATTTCCCATACAGTCCTTCGAATGAGACTATAAACCGAGGTTCCGTGTGTGAACGCACGCATAATATCTTGCACACACGTCAAATCCCATCACCAGCTTTCGGAAGAGTAGGCCAGTTTGGCCGTTGGTATGGATGACATGTTACACACAGCATGCACCCTGCGTAAGAAATGGAAAGAATGAAGGAAGTAAAGAACTGAGTGAACGATATTGAACGATACTGACTGGATGACACGGGAAACGACTGAATAAAGCGCCAGCTGGCAGCTCTTCAGTCGGCACTACCCAGGTAGGCAGCCCGTTGTGTAAGCGAGTGTTGATTGTAAAGCGCTTAGAGCTTGGTCTCTAGCCGAGAATAGGCGCTATATAAGTATTCATTATTATTATTATTATTCACCTCCAAAACTTTCACTGAAAGCAAGTGAATGGGCAGACGTGCTAGATGACTTTCAACGCTTGAGAAGGGCAACTAAGCTCCATCAGGAAGATGGAGATATTGGAAGGGATTCTGTTTTATATGCCATGGGTTCAAGAGAACCAGTGAAGATCTTCAAGAGTCTGAAATGTAATAATGAAGCTAATCCACATGAAACTGGTACAGACATTGACAGTCGAATTGAGAAGATCTCTGACGAAAAGAAATGTCACCCATGACAGACGTTTATTTAACTCCAGAAAAGAACAGAAATTATGAGAGAAATCTTCAATAAATGTTAGCGAACCGTCAAGAGAAACGTGGACAAACAAGTCAGAAGACAAAACACGACGCGTTTCGACCTCTTAGGTCTTCTTCAGGCAAGACACAAACAAATTGGATAATGAAAATGAAAGGGTTTGTCGCTTAGCTTGATCTCTTCAGCGCAAGGTACACACTGACTGAAACCAATTTATTGTCAGATTAACTCAAGGTTGTACTGACAAAAAGCACACACACACACACACACACACACACACACACCACACACACACACACACACACACATTTTTTTTTTTTTTTTTGCGCTGCTGAAGGAAAGAACTTAATTCATTTTCATTTGTCCTATTTGTTTGTGTCTTGCCTGAAGAAGACCTAAGAGGTCGAAGCGCGTCATGTTTTGTCTTGTGACTCGTTTGTCCACGTTTCTCTTGGCGGTTCGCTAACACTTATTTAAGATTTTCTTTAGATTTCCGCCCGCAGTCGTCTCACTTTGCAACTAGATCTTCTGAGAGAGCTGAAGAGTTTTGCCAGAGCACTGCAGTCACTGGTGCTGAAGTGTGATTACTAGGATCCAGATGATCAGGTGAGAGTCTGCATAATGAGTGAGTCAAAGAGACACTTCAGCTGGCATCTCTCTCTAGATCGTGCAATAGCAGCAGCGAGACAGCAAGGCATGATCAAGCAGCCCCTGCAGCAGCGGTATCGAGCAACCAGTGGTGAAGCTGATCTCAACGAGACATGCATTCGTCATCGGGGGCGTGGTCGATATGTCGGAGGGAAGGAAGGGGGTGGGAGGGCTGTGATTGGAGGCGGGGGGAGGGGGGGGGGCGAAAGCAGACTAGACACTAACCAAAACAGAAAAAGTGGAAAGACTTTCCACCTTTTCTGCCCTAACCAGAGAGAGAGAGAGAGAGAGAGAGAGAGAGAGAGAGAGAGAGAGAGAGAGAGAGAGAGAGAGAGAAGGGGAACGACTACCGCTTTTTCGTGTATGCAGGGATTCCCTCGCAGTTATTTACTCTCTCTCTCTCTCTCTCCTCTCTCTCTCTCTCTCTCTCTCTCTCTCTCTCTCTCTCTCTGATGCCAAAGGAGCACAGAAACAATCGGCCTTGCCTCCCCGGTGAGCCCGACCCAGTGGACGAAAGGCCTCGGAAAAGGCAATGTAAATGGTTCTGTCTTCAAGATGGATTACAATGGCCCCAAAATGTTGCCAGTGAAGGATGCTATTTTCATATTTCCCTGATTTTTCAGTCTCAGTTACTGTCTTCCCCCGTTACCTCCTCCTCCCCTTTCTTTCTTTCTTTCTTTTTTTTTTTTTTAATCTTTGCCAAGTCATTGATGTAATTACGGAGGAATTGTTAGCTTGCACTTGTTTTCACCCACTACTAAATTGTTAGACACACACACACACACACACACACACACACACACACACACACACACACACACACACACACACATCAGGCATAAAAGGTCATAAACAGAATTGGGATGGAATCGAATTTCAGAGAAGAGTTTGACAGCAAAAGCTCTTCAGAGAGCCCCCTCACCCCCACCCCCACCCCTCCTCCCCTCAGACAAGTGGTCTGGCCTGTACTCCCGGCCGGGCCGCATTCAGATCATGACCCCAGATGCCCATCGGCCAATTTTCTTTTTTTTTTCAAATTGGCAGTAGAAGGGCAAATGGGAGTCATTACCTGTATGAGGCCCCGCCTCTTTGACGTGTACGGATTCAGTGCAGGGAAACGATGTGGTGTGGGGGGGGGGAGTGATGGGGGAGGGCGGGGTCACTTAAGACTCCTAGATTCTTCTTCTGTCATACCTCATGAGATTGTATCCTTCATGATACAAAAACACACATAAACTGGATCAGTTAATCACCTCCAATCTCACCCTTTCAACACACACACACACACACACAACACACATCTCCTCTCATCTCCTCATCCTCTCTCCTACCAACACACACCACACACACACACACACACACATCACACACACACACACACACGCACACACCACACACGCACACACACACCGCGCACACCCACCACAACCACACACACACACACAACACACACACACTCACACACACACACCAACACAAACCAGACCAACCCTCACACGTTCACCACACAGACCAGCACATTTTGTACTAGATTGCCATAGATATAAGCAGCTGAGAATACTATTTGTTAATTTTGCAACTATGAAAATGGCATTGCAGTCACCTGCCATACTTTCATTTGAGTTACACAGATGTTCATATCATTGGGGCTCACGCAGGGTGACGCTTTATTCAATCTATCCAAGGACACTTTAAACAAGAAAGTCACTATGATTCGGAAAAACAAATCTATTTCACTGCTGAGTTAACTGCAAAATTATGCATTAAAATTTGTGTTATCCTCAAAATTTTATTAAGTGTATGCGTATGCGAGATCTAAGCAAGTTCTGACTGCAATGAAGAATTAATGAAAAAAAAATTGGACCTGAGTGTCATGACACTTAAATATGACTTAGTCCATTTTCCTCTCCAGTTAAGTCACTGAAGTAACATTGCCTTTGGGTGCTCCTAGTGTTGGTTATATCTTAATGAAAGGTTGATGTTCTAGCAAAGAGAGGAGCAACGATCTTCAGATTCGCATTGTTTAATCTGTGTCAGTACAGAGGTGCTATGACTTTGCAGAAAGTGCATATTTCTAAATTTCATTGATAGAAGGTATTGGGCTGTTTTGGTTTACCTGAAATGAAATTTTCATTTGTAAATGAATTACGTACAAAAAACTTTATCGTAGCAAGAACATAAGTTCCTTGATCTGTAGAGGTAACTGGATTGCCTTCAATACAAAGTATGCAAAATAACAATTGTACAATGTGGTACATAGAATAAAAAGGACAAATTCTTTTGTGTGTACTATCTAAAATTCATTCCAAATACGTCTGTACAGTCTATTCAAAATGTTTTCCTGTCACCAAGTGAAACATATCTTTTCTTTTTACACTTAGCTAAAAGTCCAATTGGCAAATACTTATAATAGATAGCAGTCAGTAGTGAGATGAGGCAGAAGAGTTACATGGGTTTTTTTTCTTAATCTTTGATTAAGTGGATTTTCTATTTTTGTGTTATAGTTGTAAATAAGTTATTTTTTTTCCTTTTTACACGTTGTGTTACCCTTTTTTTTCCCCCGGCCCCGATTTTTTTTTTTTTTTTTTTTCGTCCAATATCACGTAATGTGGAAAGACGTAAAACAAAACAACAACAACAACAACAACGCACACACACACACGCACACATACACGCGCGCACGCGCGCGCGCGCGCGCCGCACACACACACACACACACACACACACACACACACACACACACACACACTTCACAACACACATCGCTTCAACGCTAAACTGCAGGATGCCGATCCCTTTCGTCTTCTTCGTTCACTCAGACAGGAACCCCAGAGTGCGTACTAGGCCTATCTTTGCCCAGAGGCACTGATGAAGGCTGCTGTACGGCGGAGGCCCTCCAGTGATCCATAAAGCTTTTCCCTCATCGGTGTGTTGGCAGGCCTGAAGGTCTCTGCCCATAGCTTTTCATGTGTGGGAGTGTCCAGCAGGAAGTGTTCCACTGTCATTGGGGCTGCACCGCATGGGCATGATCCGTTTTAGATGTTGCGAAAATGCTAATTCAAAAGTATGTAAATGAGTGTGGATTGTAAAGCGCTTAGAGCTTGGTCGCTAACCGAGGATAGGCGCTATATTGGTATTCATAATAATAATGATGATAAAAGTATGTAAGTTGGCAAAATCTGTCAAACTTCCGCGTTTTAAGTTCACGTGTACTGACGAAATGTAGCCGACGAAAATAGCGGAAGTGGCGGAAGTAGAATCGATCAATCGAAAAAAAAAACAATGTGTAAAGCTTCATGTGCACAGTCTGTTATGTGTCGTCTGTTGTATTTTCGCATAAATGGTTCATTGTGAGTGATTATGAGCCCTTTGGGGGTTACTGTGAGGTTTTGTCGCACCCTCCAGCGATCTCTCGCCAATGCCATACGTGAGGATCCCACGCCAATGCCATACGTGAGGATCTTTCGCCAGTGCCGTACGAGAGGATCTCTCGCCAGTGCCATGAGGATGCTGTGAAACTCCCATCACTCGCAGAACTCGCATGGTTGTTTGCATCTAGACCTAGGCTAGTGTATCTCTGCAACGGTAGTCTGTGTACATTTTGTACATTGACTTTCGGTTAAAAGGAACTTTGATCGACAAAAACAACTTTCTACTGTTCAGAAGAGTTATCCTAAGCCTCAGAGTTTCTCTCGAGCTGCACTTCTAACTGAAAAAGGACTACAAATACAGAAAGGAAAAAAAAGGCCACAAAGCAAACCGTCTCATCACGATGATTCTCACACTGGGATTTTGTCTTGGGGGCTTAGCTCTCGCAGCAGCAGTTGGAGGACTTGCGTCAGTGATCGTGAAGGTCCATGCGAGTGCACCGCCACTTTTGTTGTTCGTCCTCCGTCATCTCTTCGACTTTCTGTTTGCCCTCATGGGAGCTTGTTGCCGACTGGTAGCAATCGGGGTGCTATTCCTCTACAACGTTGTGACACAGTGTTTTGACTCATGTGTTGGCATTGTCCCAGCCATTTTCCATATCATCAGCACCCTGTTTTCTTTTACGTTGTGGGTGATCATTCACTTACTCAGAGGTCTGGCAGGGCTAGAATCCAAGGCACTCAATACACTGAGCTGGCTGATCGCCATCTGTGGACTGTTTCTGTATCTCGAAGCAAAATACCAAGATGTGGGCTTGCTTCTTTTCTTGCACAGAAGACCCTGTCTGGGCAGATTTTTTGCGCACAACAGACAAAATGATGGTGAAAATGATAGAGTTGCTGCTGCTGTTAATGGATTGGAGGAAGCAGATTTTATTCCGGAACAGCTACAAGAAAATCAGTTGTTGGAAATTGAAAATCGTGAAAATGAAAATGAAGAAAATGCATTAGAAGAAGCAGACAGAAACCGTGCCAACATTGACAATGTGCAGAATGACCAAAGAGAGTTGGACAGAGATAGAGGAGAGCAAGTTCAGCCTGCACGACACATGGAGGAGGATGATTCCAGTGATTATGAGTTAGATCCAACATTGTGCTCAGTGTGTTTGCATCGTTCAAGAGGGGCAGCTCTGTTCCCTTGTGGGCATACACAGCTGTGTCGGATTTGTGCAAGAATTATTATTGCTGCACAGAGACCTTGTCCAGTTTGTCAGACACCTATACAGGAATCTAGAAATGTTTACCTTTGATTATGTTTGACTGACCAGCATTCCTTGAATCACTGACATTAACCTTAAGCCTTGATAGGGTCTTGGAACCATTTGGCAGATGAGAGTGATGTGACTTGATGACAGAGTTCCAAAGCTTCACAGTCATCAAATGTGACACCATAGAACTTTTTTGAAAAAACGACAGCTTTACACTATAATTACAGGGCCATAAATTTCCAGATAGTATGTAGTTTGCTTGACCTGTCAAATTGCTGTAATTTGCCTTGCTAAGTAGCAATCAAAGATGATTAAAATGTACTCTGCACATGTGTTTGAGAAGGGGAAGTAGATCTATAATGTTTTCATGTTGACAAAGCACTATGCGTGCACATTGCTTACGTGTTTTATGTAGGACATGCCTGGACTCAAGGTGGCACTCAGCTGTGATTCCGATCTGAAACTGCAGGGGATGGTGTGTGCGTGAAAGTGATAGAGGGGAGGATGGATTCGCAATTTGAGTGCTCTGAAGCTGATTACTAACCTATCGACACTGTGACAGTCAAAAAATGGTGGCCTAGTGGACAGATGAAGAGAGCATGTCTGTAGTAACTTCAGTCATCACAGATATATATAATAAGATGGATGGTAAATTTTAAGCCCAGCTTCATTCAGTATGATTGTCATTATGGCTCGGTACTAAAAGAAAAGAAAAGAGATGAAGAAAGAATGGACACACACACACACACACACACACACACACACACACACACCACAAACGAAAGAGAGAGAAATGAAGAAAGAATGCACACAACCACACACACACACACACACCACACACACCAGCAAAGTGAACCATGTGTACGATTTTTTAAACATAATGTATAAATTCTGGCAGTGGTTTGCCTTATTGCTTTGTGAAAAGAAGCCACACACAAACATGCGATTTTTTTTTAAAAACATTGCTGTGTGTAATAGTTCAGATCGTTGTTCTTGAACTTATTAATATTGTACTGGCATGTAGAATTAAGAGTGAAAGTTCAAAATTTAGGCAAGTATCATCAACAGCATATGTGTGCACCAGATGCTTAGCGTAAATCTATCGTGTGTACTTGGCTTGTTTATATGCCCATATGTGTTAAGCAATGTGCATGCGCACGTGTGTGTGTGTTGTGTGTGTGTGTGTGTGTGAGCGAGTGTGTGTGTGTGTACACGTGTACGTGCGTGCACAGGTCTGTCTCTGTGTGCGAGTGTGTAAGTGGTATTAATATGCGTTTGTATATGATTCTGATGTAATAAAAGTATTATATTATTATTTATTGTTTTGTCAATATTTTTCTTCTCATCTGCCTGTACAACTAAATCTATTACAAAATTTCGTTTAAGTACTAATTATGAGTTTTTTTTAAATTCAGAAATAAAACAAAAAGTTACAGAAGTTGTGATGAAAATATGCAAATATGTCAGTAAATTAAGGGATTACAAAACTGTTCTACTGGAAATTTTTTTTTCCTTTTTCTTTTGTTATTAATGACACTTCAGAAGTGGCAGATTCCACAGTATCCATGCTTTGAAAGCTAGGCAATTTTTCAGGTTTGGTCCTACATCATGGACCTTAGAGACAGACACAGAGTAATGTAGTAAATGGTTTTTGCTGAAATTATAGTATAAAATGCGTTGTATGTTTGAGGTCACTAGGAGTAAGAATGCAGTCTATGGAACCAGCACTGTGGCGTTAGTGTCACAGATTCCCCACTGGATAGTCATGGGTTTGATTCTCACCGGAGCCATCTGTTTGTGGAGTTTTTCTGTCCTGACTGGTTCCTGCCCAGCATCGAGTTTGTTGTTGGCTCAGTTTGGAAGACTGAAACCACATTCTTGAATTTTATCTTCTTAATCCCGGATGCATCTCTGAGTGTTGCTCTAAATCCTAACGCTCTAAGTGTCTGTGTATCTCGAGCTTGTTTTTTACACAGGGATGTATTATGAAAGTAAGCGTGGAGAACAGTCCTGTCATGTGCTCATGAACTGAAACTCGGTAACATCCTAAAGATCCTCAACCTCATTGATCAGTTTTTAAGAAATATCTTAATTTCAGTGGCCTTTTGATGGAGTTATGGCTGCCTTAATGGCGGAATAAAAAAAAACGGTCATACACACAAAATTCCACTCCCTTTGTTGGGTAGATGGGATTTATACTTGCCTGTCCATATAGAGAGTGTCCGCAGGAGTATCAGCCTGCGTACGCAGAAGAAAAAGAAGAAGAAGTGGCTTTTCATGCTGTGCTGTCGTGGTTACCTCCATTGTGATTTCCTCTCTGTGGCTGTATCCTCGATTAGCTCATGCTAGTGTTAACTGTTCATGGGGACTTTCATTGGATGGACATTGTGTCACCGTCCAGTGGGGCACTCTCTCTCTCACACTGTTTCCGCGGCTTGGCAATTATTCTCAGAAGGGGGCATAGTAGGTTGTGTCAAGCATATGTTGGATCAGAAAAGATGCCTTCGAACACAGTTGAAACGGTCTGGCAGCATTACAGTGTCTCCTCTGGTGGGTTGCCTCATGACGGCTTGACATTGACTGCTTCCTGTGGACGGCTGGTGTTTGGTCTATGGCGGGAAAAGTTCCAGCGTAGATGTGGATAGGGTGCCAAAATGAGTGGGGTGGGGATAATGCCACTGAAGTGGTGCAAAAGCTAAGAGTAAGACAGACCAAAATGTGAATGCCATTTCCTTTTAAATGTTGATTTCAAATTCACAGTTCCCAAAATTAATGACAGTTAAGAAAAACGTAGTTCTCAAATGGAAAGTGGGTATGGTTCATTAAATGAACAGTTCTGTAAAATCAGTAAATGTCATGATTTGGTCCACACTGAACCTTGATTAACTACTTTTGAAGCCTTAATTTCCCCACTCTTCATGCCCAGAACAAAAACCAGATTATGGCATATTTTGGATCTACAAATGAAAATTAAATTGTAAAAGTTTAAAATGCATGAAACTAATGGAATTTATGTTTGCAGGCAAATAGAAATATGTCTCTAAAATCCAATGACTGAAATGAAATTGTTGATCATTTATACTAATGTTAAGAATAATTCTTAGTGAGTCCGCCAAAAACAAAGACAATCTTGTAATTTGTTTGTCCTTGTTTGTGGGGGACTCGCTAAGAATTATTCTTTAAAAAATTTGTTTGATTTCCGCTTGCAATCACCTCACTTTGGTCTTAAACTAGTTTATCGTAAGTGATACTTTAAACACTCAGTTTCACACTAACTCTCCTTGTTATGAAAAAAACACCTATTAGATTAAAAAAAAAAAAAAAAAAAAGGAAAATCAGAGTAATTCTGATTTTAAGCGAAGTTCAGCATACTTCCTTTAACATTTCTATTTTACCTCCCGTAACTGAAAACTGCTCAACCAAATGACGAAATTTATAATATGTTTGGGAGTTACATAAAATTAGCTTTTCACTTTTTCACATGAAAAAAGTTCTTTGTACATTCAGCATTTGGTGTTTGATTTACATTCATGTTTGAGGTTAACTCCTATTGACTTTCTCTCATGGGGCAGAGAACATAATTGTGAGCAGTGTCCCTTATTGCAGTCATGACCATTGAAGACGGACAAAATGAATCTTGACAAGAGAAATACTGTGAACCAGACCATTAAGGGATAACATTTTTTAAGAGGCATGTGTGTTTATTCACTTATTTTTCACTCCCAGCAACAATTCATACTTCGTGCTTTTTTATTTTTCAAGAGAACTTTGTGTGTTGTCTGTTTCTTTACATTTGTTTACATAATATGATCACAGTGTTGCCAGTGTTTTTTGTTTGTTTTTTTTTTTTTGTTTTGTTTTTGTTTTTGCTGTCCCATCTGCTGTGCCAGCTCAGAGGCATTGCAGCCACGCCGCTCATTCCGACACCCCGTCCACAGCCACAGCCTGGTCAGTCCTGCTGCAGCTCCGGCAACGGCAATCCACAGAGAGCAGTCAATATTAAGTCGTCAAGGGGCAACCCACCGGAGGAGACACTGCACTGCTGCCGAGTCACTTTGGTGATGTTCAGTGGCGCCTGTTCTGATCCAACATATGCAGGACTCCACCTACTAAGCCCCCTACTGTGTTGCCAGTTAGTTAAACTGTCGTAACTTGTACTCATGATTAGATTTTTTTTCTTTTTTTTCCCCCTCTGGTTTTATTTCTGTTTTGAATTGGTCTCAACCATCACATTCTGGATTGTCTCTATGACAAATTCTTTTTCTTATTTTTCTCCTTGCCGTCAGCATGAAGAGTGCTTTGTGATTTTAGGTCAGTTGGTATAGGTTTTGTTTTTTTTTTTTTATCAAATGTGTATGATATCAGTTAAATGCCAAGAGCATGTTCCCCCTGGTAGAATTAGTATAGTAGGTATTACAGATCTGGCTGCCATCCTTTTTTTTTCCTTTTCTTTTTTTTTTTTGTGTGGTCATTTTGTTCTTGCAGACCATTCTTAAGTACAGGTCAGAATTAATGCCAATGGAAATCGTCCTCCTTCTGTGAAAAGAATTTTTTTTATTTTTTAAATGTGAAACAGATGACTGTCCTTGAATTTGGCTTTAATTAAGTAGTTCAATGCTAGATATGTCAAAAAGGATTACGGAAATATGCATGGCTTTTGGACCCTTGTCTTTGTGTGCTGTTACAGCTTTGGTGAGTGAAAAGCCCAACAGAAGACAGGAAAAAATGGGGATCATGTCGTGTGTGCTTGCACAGAAGGTGAACTAAACATTAAGGCTGTCCTAAAGTCAGGCAAAGTGTGTCTTAAAGACTGAACTGTGCAGTGAATTTGTTTGGGGGCTGATGTTCTGAGAGATGTTATGTGTAGCTTTGATTGGAATCGAAAATGTGACCTTCCACCACGGAATGAGTTGCTTGTCATCTCTCCGGGTTTTCAGTTAGCAGCCAAAATAGGCAGTAGGGGTGTCAGGAGGCGATTTTGAGATTTTGACACTAGCTGATACTGCAAGTTTTCCTGCACAAAATACACTAAGTGAATTGTTTATATTTGACTGCTTTCTGTATTAAAATGACATTTTGAAACACTAATATGTTAATATGCTGAATGTGTGCATCTGTTTTTGTTCATTTTCTCAAAAGTGCTTCTCAGAGGGTTACCATCGTCAAAACTCTGTATCTTAAAAACTAAAAGCCTGATTTAAAAATGATTTTCACCATTGAAAAGACCAGAAAAAATACTTTTAGAAAATATGTATATCTTAGAAACACTTAACTATGACAAGCGACTCATTTTGTGGTGGAAGGTCACATATATAGCATTTAGTATCTAATTCATAACTGTGGACCTGGACCTCATAATCGACTTTCCTGGAGGTGTCTTTTTACTGGGATGCAGTTTCATCTGATGAGTGTGGTCTCCAGCCTCTTGCATTGAAGAGCTCTGTACTCAAAAGCAAATGTCTGTGGTGGGAATCTTTAGCCTGACAGTTCAGTCTTCAGGTCTGACTTTCTTCAAGTGAAGGAGGACTTTGGTGGTTCATTCTGGCAGGGGCATTGAGGCTGTTCAGTTGCTATATATCATATGATCTGTAGTCAAAGTGGAGACTTTGTTCTGGAGAGACTTCAGTCTGTGCTCGTGTGTTGATCAATTGATTGATTGATCCCAAGGGTAACAGATAAGCAAGGAGATACTTTTTCCATCTAGCCCTTACCCCTTCAGGGACTAAGGATACTGACACGCAAACATTATTACACCATATAGAACTGATTATAACAGTCACAGGGATGATTCATATTAGCATGAAAGGAAACCCATGTAGACAACATACACACTAAAACTGTCACACACACACACATACACACACACACACACACACACACACTCACACACACACACAACACACACACACACACACACAACTGCAAAGTGTATGATATATATTCCTACACGGAAAGAGGACATAAGAAATATAGGTCAACAAAATAGTATTATCAGCAAAGCCTAGGGAGGAATGAACAGTGATTCAAGAGGCAGCAGTATTTAAGTATGCCAGCATGTTCTTATTATTCATAAAGCAAGACTGGTTTTCAGTGCATTTAGGAATGGATGGTGTTGATGGGGGTGGAAAGAGAGATATATTTAAACAAGCATTATAACATTAAAAAAAGAAAGAAAGAAAGAAAAAGTATAAACACACACACACACACACACACACACACACACACACACACACACGAAAAAAAAAAAAAGAAAAGAAAGAAAGAAAATGTAACTCCATTATCCCCCCTTCCCCGTACCCCCCCCCCCCCTCCCCCCCCAAAGTACATATGATTTTGTGACCAACACATCGTAAATCTTTCACATACTGACACTTGCATGTCCTGACATTACAGTTGCAAATTATTTTGATACAACAGTACCTGTAATAGCAACAATCATTTTGGTAAAGTAAGTAAACTGCATATAATTTTGATGATGATACAGTGATGATATGCATGTGAACAGGCATTGGTAACATGAACGTTGATATGTGTTTACATAACCAGTTAGAGTGTATACAATATGTGTGGCATTTAAGCTCAGGTGGAAGTAGTTCTAAACAAGAGGACCAGAATAACAAAGACTAGGTATGGGAACACTAGGAGTTTTGTAGAATTTCTAAGGAATTATTCTAAATTTAAGTGGAATAGTTGGCAGGGCTAATACAAGTTTTTTGCATAAATATTCTCTTATTAATGGTAAATATTTCTTTTAATGGAAGAACTCAACTTGAATATAATCCAATTCTGTAAGGCCTGAGGATTATAGGAGATTCAGAACTGCTTGAAGGACATGTTTATAGATGCTGATTAGAGGTGTCATTGAATATGTGATGTCTGAGTCAAACTGAGTTGAACGGTAATTGATTGAAGAGAGTATTATGTATGCAGGAATGATTTTCCTGCAAGAATGTTCATAAAGTGCTTAATCCTGCATGACTGATACACTTGGATACTGTTTTGCATAACATTTTGAGATTTGTATTCCGTGAAAGATTGTTGTCAGTTATTATGCCTAGAACACAAATGATTGTCTACTTCTTCGGTTCTTCCATAGTTGATGAAAACAGAAGGGGACTGTTTTATATTTCACTGTCTTTGATGGGTTGTTATGAGCATGAGTTTAGTTGTACTGGGGGTTAAGTGACATATGATCCACACTGCACCATTTACCAACACTCTTTTGTAATGATGCATACACATAATAATGGGTAGAGCTGCTTGTATGAATTGTGTCCATCGTCACAAAAACGTTCACTTGGTTCTTCAATATGAAGAGGGAGATCATTTACATGAATAGAAAATAGGTCTACTGTTAAGCCAACAGTGATTTTTTTCCTCACTTTATTTGCGTAATAACTAGTGGTTGATTACATTAAGAGTCTTTAAGAAATCAACAGACAAAATTTATTTCTGTTTAATTTTCATATGCTAGTGATCTGTGAGGTTAGAGCAGTGTGACGTGAATTTTTTTTTCTGGAAGCAGACTATCACTTTGAAGAATATAAGACTCAAAAGGATCATAAATGTTTATTTATGTGCTTTTCTAAGGATTTGAATAATACTGGCGAAACAGATATATTTTCTATAATTGGTTGGTTTGGAAATGGCACCAGGTTTTCAGGTGGGAATGACTTTTACAACTTTGAACTGTAACTGAAAGTGACATTCTTCAATGCATAAGTAGTAGATGCATGTACATGTTTCAGATATGATAGAGCTGAAAGTTTTTTTTAGACTTCTAGCATCAGTTTTACAAAACCTTTGACTTTCTGTCTCCTTCAGATGACATAAGGAATAGTAAACATCACTAACATGAAAATACAAAACCTCAAAACATCCATGAGTGACAAAATTGTAGTTCATTCAACCTTTATCATGTCTTGCATTTGGCCAGAAGAATAGTAAGCATCAGTTACAGACATTTAAGGCTGAAAACAGTTGGGATTGAATTTTCTTGGAATTGCAGAACATTGTTAATTTTTCAAGGTAATTCAGTTGAGTATGACTTTGTTTTAAAGTCCATTCTGCCACACTTGTGTAATATTTATTGAATTCATTTGGCATAACGCTGCACTTATGACATGTCTAAGATTAGGATGTTTAATCTGAAAGTTCACTTGAAAGGTAAATATCCTGAAAATGTTTCGTTTGTGCAGCTTGTTTGAGCAAATTAACCCTATTTTGCTGATTTGTTGTTGTTTTTTGTTCATCTGGCTTTCTGCCTTTCTCGAAAGGATCTTGTTGAAGGAATATTGCTGCTTTTGTTTCCCCAGTCATCCATTTAGGTTGAAGACTAGGTTTCTCTCTTTGTGTTTTGTATGGAGCATGTCTGTCATAAACAGTTCTCAACATTTGTAGCCGTGGTCTAGAGCTTCTTCTGGATTAGTAAAATACAGTGATTGTCGACCTTGGAAAGCAGGGAGCAGAAGAGATCCGTAAGAAAACTGTCTTACTATAATGTTGCTAAAGATCTATAACTCACATGTTTGTGACCTGTTTGGGGGACTTTAATTCCCTTGTTTTGCCTTTGTGATACACACTGGAAAATGGTCACTGTATCCTCTCACAGCAGCTTTTTATTCAGTGACGTTTTGTGAGTCGGTGACAAAAACATGATCAATGAATATTCGGCTGGTTGAGGTTACACAGATAGGGGTGCCAGTGATCTGAGATAAGTTGTGTGAGGTTTCAAAAGTCATCAAGCAGTAAAATTTTAAGTAGCATCAAGAGATGCAGCATCCATCATGGCGTGAACTTAGGCATCCATTCAGCGTTTTCAGAAGGCAAAGACAGAATTACTGTGCCACCAAAGGAAGAACAGACAATTACAAAACAAACACAATACGTTTCGACTGGTTGGATCTTCTTCAGGCAAGACGAAGTAACATTCAAGGCAATGAAAATGAAGGATAAACAAATCGTCGCTTATCTTCTCGATCTGGACGCATAATGTTTTGTCTAAGGTGAACAACAAAAACTACAAAATGGAACTGAGGTAGAAGGGGAGATATGCAGGTTGAAATGAGAATACTATAATGATGGTAGAATATAGAGAGTAAATTTAATTATAATAATGATGATAATTATAACAATATTAAGAATGATACTAGGAACGGTAGTATAATACAATATTAATGATGATGATGATGGTGGTAGTATGATCATGAAATAACAATAGTTACCATAATGATAATAGTACTTGTAGTAATGATAATGATAGAAACAGAGGAAGAGAAAGGACAAGAATGAGAGGATAGTTGGAATGATATGGTTATGGTAGAAATAATGATGATAATGATAATAATGATGATATTGATAATGATGATAATAAAATAATAGGAAGAAGGATGAGGAGGAAGAGAGGGAAGGGAAGAAGAAAGAGAAGAATATACAATTGGGGAAAGATAATAAGATAGAATCTAACAATATACCAATAGAAAATGGGAACAATGATAAGAAGATGAAATCTAAGAAATTACAAATTCATAGAAATTTACATAATACAAATGGAATAAAAGTCGTTACAGAGAATGAATGATAAAAGTGTTTGATGATGATGATAATAATGATAATAGTAATAGCAACAATAACAACAACAACAATCATATTAGCAGTTTCAATTTTACTACTACCGCTACAACTTCTGCTACTAATGACAATGTTAAAATGTAATATGACTATAGTGATAACAATAAAAATGACACTAATGATACCAACAACAATAAATATAACAATGATAATTATAGGTGGACAATAGTAAAATTGAGCATGGTTGAAAAGCTAATAGTGCTATTAAAACAAGAAGAAAACAAGCAAGCAAACAAAGAAAAAGAGGGAGGGGGGAAAAAGAAAGATGAGAGATAAATGTAAAAGCGGAAGTATATGTAATAAAACCCATAGTAAGAAAAGGGGTGGACAGATAAATGAGTAAAGACTAGATTAACAAAGAAAATGGAAATAGTAAAGGGAGAGAAGAGAAAATAGTTGTAATACCTACATGAGGTAAATAATGAGTAGTGTGTCTGTGGAGAGTACTGCAAACAGGTGTTGGGAGGATGGATAGGTACCTGCTATTGTTGGATGTTGATGCCAAGTGGTCAGAGGGTCCCTAGTCTGGCAGTAAAATGGGATTCCTGCATGGTACGGTCAAAGTTGTCACTCTGTGACTGCCAAAGCGCCAGGACTTTGACCTGATGGATGTTGTGTTGGGGATGGTTGAAGTGCAGAGTGAACGGTTCGGTTTGATGATAGAGGATGTCACCCAGGTGTTCAGAAATTCATGTACCAAGTGTATGGGATGTCTCACCTACATATATCTGACTGCAGAGTACATATTGGATACCACAAACAAAGTTGCAGCTCTGACAAGAGAATGTATGTTTAATTTTGAATGAGCTCTTGGGGCCATGTATGATGGTGTTTGACTCTGTGAGAGGACAGATTTTGTAATGGCTTTGCTGCACTGCCAACCTTCCTGAGTTTTTCTCGAATTTCCTTATTTCAGATTATTCCCAGGAGGGTGGCAGGGAAGGGGGGGGGGGGGGGGGAGGGGGGGGGGGCATTTTTTGATTGGGATGATAAATAATATGGAATCACGCCTGAGAATTTTGGCAGTTGTATGTATAGGAAAAATGCATTTTCCTTTTAAACCACACATTTGTCTACTGAAACACAAAGGGGTTAGAAATACTGTCAATCAAAGCTGAACTGTCTCTCTGCAGCCCACCCCACCCCACCCCTTTCATCCCCTTGTTCCAGAGAGAGAGAGAGTCTGCAAACACACTGTTCACAAGGTGAAAAAAAAACAAAAAAACATAGGAAATTTATTATACTTACTGCTACTGGTTCAAACTACTGATGTTCAAGATTTGTCCCATGCTTTTGTCCCCTCAGTTTAAGACATGTCCCATCATATCTGAAACAAATCGGAAGCTCTGGTCATTGTCATACTTTGGCTTAATAAGAATGCTTCTAATATTCCCTAGACATGGACAACAAAACAAGAAATGAATTTCACCTTCTTTAGGTAAATGACTGTGGGCAAACCAGCCAATGAAACCATATCTAAAACAATGATAAGTAATGTCAGAAATGCCAAATCTAAATTTAATTAAAAAAAAAAGAAAAATACTGTTTAGATAATGATTTCATTTTCATCAGAATAAACTTCTTTCATTTATGAGGTTTTAAAAAGTCTGCTTTGTACAAATCTCTCACTATCACACATGGGGCTGTGCTAATCATGCCATCTTCAATTCATCAATCTTTGTTTGAAACATTTAGGAAAAGCTTGAATACATTGAACACTTTAATTGTCTCATACAAAAGCAAATCCATGTGAAGTCCAAAACTGTCAAACATTCGAAGCTCAAGTTTTCTCACCATTAATTCTAAATTATACGGTGACTTGTATGCTTTTGTTGGCAGCTGGTTTTCATCCATTTGAGTGAAACTCAACCAGTATTTTATACATTTAACGCATGAATTTATGTAAACTGGGTGTCTTCCAAGCTCACTGTATACAAGCTCATTAAGAGAGTTTGAGTATCAACATTTAGAAAACTTTTCATACCAAGTAAATGTACTCTTTCAATTACTAAACCTTTTTACAAATCTCAGATTTTGGCACCATACTGCATTATTGGCTGAACTGAGAATCAAATAGTTTAAAGATTGAAAGAGCAGCCCTCAAGTCTATACAGTATATGCAGGACAATCATCATTGTTTTAATTGTTCTACTAGTGAAATCTTGACATGCAAGCTCAAGATGAAATCTGGTTGAAAAATAAATGACAAGATATTTATATACATTGACAATTTCTATTTTCTCATTACCATAATATGATTTCTCGTTCTGTGTTAAAAAGCCACCTTTATGGAAAAAAAAACAACAACAACAACATTAGATTTGGCCATATTTACTGTCAACTCCAATCTGGAAACAGACTGTAAGCTATTTAACTGTCTCTGTAATACAGCAATAGTTGTAGACAGCAGAATGATATCATCAGCAAATACCAGTAAGAATGATTCTACCAGATGAAAAGTTACACCATTATGATCATTCTCAATAATTTTTAACGCAAGTTCATGGATAAACAATGAAAACAAAACAGGGCTATAAAACATCCCCATGTTTTTACCCCACGTGTACAATTTACAACATCTGATAGTTTTGCTCCTGATCTAATCTGCACTTCCGTGTCATTATACGGTTGTACATATTTCTTATACAAGTAAAAAGCTTGCTTTTGGTACCATTGTCAGTAGAACGGGTCACATCCACATCTCAAAAACTAAATCACATACTTTTTACAAAATAAACAAAAGCAACATACAATTTTGTGTATTTGTAAACTCTTTTGTACCGCAGCTAACAAAGTAAACATGATCGACAGTGGAATATTTTCTTTTAAAACCTGCTTGATGTTCACCAGTGAAGTCCTTTATATTTATCCATTCCTGTAGTCTAGATTTAATAATAGAATTATACAGTTTGCTACTTACATTATACAATGAGGTGCCTCTGTAGTTATTCATGTCATTTATATCACCCTTCTTAAACAGTTGCAAAATAATAGATTCATTCCAACTTGCAGAATAAACTCCTTTATCAAACAAGGAACTGAATAATACCAGAAATTTTAAAGACAGATTCCTTGGAATGCATGAAAAGTTCACCAAAAAGACCGTACTGTCCAGCAGCTTTACCCCCCCCCCCCCCCTCCCCTCCCCTCCCCAACAAACACACCTTTTTTTTTAAATACATTTTGTTTATAGCCAGTGATTCCTTCTCTCTTGTTACAGGTCTATCAAGCATAGCATTTTCCATATCATCCATATCGTCCTGCTGAGGTACTGTTTGTTCGTTTTTATCTATCATACTTTAAAAATGCAGAAACCATTCATCAGTGGATGAATCGTTTAGAGGCTGTGATTTCTTTCTACAAATCTTGTGCATTGTTCCCCTAAACAGCTGTTGACTTTTAACAGAACTCAAACAAAAGTTCATTTAACAAGAAGCCACTGTAATCATTCATCTTTTTCTTCAGCTTTTTATATTCACGTCTTGCGATACAATACAAGGATGTGTTGTTTTTATCCTGAGATTTTCTACATATTCTCAACTGTCTATATACATTACGCCTAGCAGCTCTGCATTCCTTAGTCATGCCAATCATTCTGTGCCTTTCAGATATATATATTTTCTTGTTTCTGAATGCATAAAGCAATACGAAAATGATTTTAATACCCTGAGAATCAATACCTCCTTTAAGAGCTCAAAAAGGCTGATACTTGTTAAACATAGTCATAAACACTGTTTCCAAAACTATCCTGAAGGTCGCCGTTATACACTGTTCTGAGAATGTACAGACCTAACACATTGCATGCAGTTTCTTTCCATACGAATTTAAAACATTATCTTCGAGACATTATCGAGTATAATCTGCGTAAATAATGTTTATGACTAGTTTGAAGGTCATCAACATTGGTTATTTCAGCAAAAATATCTTACTTCTGTACGTTCATGTTTCCATATTGTATAGTAATGAATTTAACATCACCTAAGGGGAAAAAAAAAAAACAACCTTGTCCACCACACATACTTATAACATTTCAATACTATTGTCAAATCCATACATAGATAACACGGTGCATGCAGGAGGAATATTAGGACAAACAAGCAGAACATTGTTATAAAAACCCCAAAAGACCTTATGAAGTTTTAATGACGATGAATAGGTACCGTTACGTTCCGTTAGGTGTGCATGTGCCAAAACAGATTCGCGCACAAGACGGATTATTCCCCCTGAATATCTTTCTTGCTGAGATAATTGAAACGCAGGAGTTATAAACAATGTGTGGTCTTTAAACGCACATTATGGTTCAAACTTTTCAACAAATGTTTCCACGAATGAATTGAAGAAACAAAATGTATAAAATCTGAGTCGCTCATTTCGGAAGTAATAGGCCTACCACATAAATTATGTTCCAATGAAGAAAAGAAAGGATTCTGAACTGAAAAAAACAGCCGTTCTGCTCCGCAAGTGATTCACCATATCCATCTTCCTCGTCGCACTCATCTACACGGTTAATAACACTTTCAGCTGACCATTTATTTACACGCATATGAACAACATCATCGCACGTAATAACATTTGGAAAACAGTCCACACGATTCGCACCGTCACCTTCGCCCTCCACACAGACACGCACGCGCACGCCACACACACACACACAGACACACATGCACACACACACACACACACGAACACACACACGTGCGCACGCACGCACACACACACACACACACACACACACACACACACACACACACACACACACACACACACACAGATATGTTTGAGTTTCATGTCCCCACAGCAAAAGCTTTTAGGGACAAGTTTTTCTTTCGCGGTAGTCTTGGATGCCTTGGTTTATAGGTTCATGGTGGAGTTGGTGTTGTTGTTCGATGGTGGTGGTCGTTAATGTTGTTTTCCTTTGTTGTACTTTTTGGTGTTCTAATCCTCTTCCTCTGGGGAGGAACACACACACACACACACACACACACACACACACACACACACGTGCGCGCGCGCGCGCGCGCACGCACACACACACACACACACACACACACACACACACACACACACACACACACACACGCCATCCTTTCATCCCCACTCCTCCCTGCCTGACGCGGCATACCATTGACTGTATTGTGTGGCAAATACTCCGGGAAGGACAGACATGCTCAACGGTATTAGAATGCAGTGGTAGGCTACTATGAACATTTACAGACTGGTCATCATCACTACAAAGTTTCTCTTTTCATATTCACGTTCACATTATCAACTGGCACGTGTTATTTCAGAATCTGACACTTGATTTTCGTGTTCTTTTTGCCTGGGCCTGCTATACACATGGCAGTCACTCAACACCGACTTACTGCCAGCTGACTTCATGGCAACACTGTTCACACCTTCAGCCAACCTCAACGCACGTGAATCTAAATGGGTCAAACAATACACAGACGGTGAAAGATATTTTTTATAGCACTTAATATATTAAGGTGACTGGACAATTTTAAACTACTGGGCCAACCTAACTCTGTTTCACTGGAACAAGCTTGCACTGTATGTTTGAGTGTGTGCGGCGCTGTGTAGGCCCCTAGTGTTTTTTTTTTTTTTTTTTTTACAGTCTGTGTGAACTTCGTGTGTGTGTGTGTGTGTGTGTTGTGTGTGTGTGTGTGTGTGTGTGTGTTGGTGTGTGTGGATAGTTTGTTTGAGTGGTGTGTGTGAGTAATGTGTGTGTATGCATGCATGTATGTGTAAGCTTATAGTGTGTGTGTTGTTACCTGTAGTGTAGTTACCTGTAGTGTTTGTGTAGTGTGTGGAGTATGTGTGTAAAGTGTTTGTGTAGTCTGTGTGTAGTGTGTGGTGTGGGAATAGTGCATGTGTATTGTGTAGGCAGTGTGTGTGATGTGTTTCTAGTGTGCATGTAGTGTGTGTAATGTGCATACGACTTTTGTGTATATGTAGTGTGTGTGGTGTGTTTTTGGTTTGTGCGTCGAGTGTGTTTGTTGTGTGTGTCTGCAGTGTGTGTGTGTGTGTGTGTGTGTGTGTGTGTGTGTGTGTGTGTGTGTGTGTGTGTGCAGTGTTTTTAGTGTGTGTGCATTGTTTAGTGCATGTTTAGTGTAAATGTAGTATGTGTAGTTAATGTGTAGTGTATGAATGGTGACTCTGTGTGTATGTGGTCCAGTTTTTGTGCTTGTGTGTGTGTGTGTGTGTGTGTGTGTGTGGTGTGTGTGTGTGTGTGTGTGTGTGTACTCCATGTGCAGTGTGCACGAGCAGTATGGTGTGTGCACATTGCGTGTTTAGTATGTGTGAGTGTAGTGTACGTGTAGTGTATGTTTTTACAGTGTGTGTGTATGTGTGTGTGTGTGTGTGTGTGTTTTAGGGGGGGGGGTTAGGGTGTGCATGTGTGAGTTTGTGGTAAGCGTCTGGAGTATTGTAGTGCATGGTGTGTGTGTGTGTGTGTGTGTGTGTGGGGTGTGTGTGTGTGTGTGTGTGTAATGTTCGTAATTTGTCTGTACAGTGTGTGTATGAGTGCATGCCTCTGCGCGCACGCGCGCGTTGTGTGTGTGTGTGTGTGTGTAGTATGTGTTGTGTATATGTAGTGTGCTTGCAGTGTATTGTGTTCTGTGCACAAACTTTGTATAGTTAGTCGTGTGTTTATAGTGTGTATGTAGTATGCGTGTAGCATGTGTGTGTTGTGCGAGTGTACTGCATGCAGTGTGCGTGCGTGCGCGCGCGCGCGCGTGTGTGTGTATGTATGTGTGTGTGTGTGTGTGTGTGTGTGTGTGTGTGTGTGTGTGTGTGTGTGTGTATCGCATTATCATATCCTGGGAAAATATCATCATGTAATGTTATTACATTTTCCCATGAGCAAGTCTCTGCACTCTACTTCTTGTCATGAGTTTACCTAATGGGGTTTTAAAAAAAAAGTTATCATTTCGATGTTTTTCTTCGCAATAATGTTAGTTTTGATGAAAATGATAACCATCGCTGTGAAACCTGCCAGCAGTGAACAAGAACTCAACGAGGTTTTTGGATGGCTGGATGAAACATCAGATAATTTATGGTGGAAATCAGAGCCGAGAAAGAGGAATCCAGCGTTGTCCCTAGTAACTTCCCCAGGCGGTCTGGGAGAAGACACGTGATTTTGTGAGCGATGTCGTTGAGAAAAAATCCTAACAAAAACAATTTAAGTGATTGGGGAAGGGGGAGAAGGTGTTCTTCTTCTTCCTAAAATACTGGTTCACTCAAAAAAGAGTTGTTCATTTGACATATATTCAGTTTAATTTTTAGCTATATCTAAGTTCCATGTTATACCTCAACACCTGTCATGGATTATTGAGCGTTTCAGCGCATATTCCAGTTTGTGGCTTGTAGCCTCAGACTGCTCACTTTCCACCACGGCCCACACATTTTTCTTAGGCAGAGTGAGCTCCCTTCACTAGCCTGATAGGCGAAGTGTGTTGACAAGATGGCGGCGTTTTTGAACAAGCCTTCAGATTTTACAGCAAAATCGAGTACAGGTAAGCTTTGTGTCGTCTTAATTATTGATATGGACTCTTGTTTTAGTGTTTGAAATTGGAAAAACGCAAAAATTGGTCTTAAGAACATCCATTTTCCATGCAATACCAAGTGAATTGCATTCAACTTGTCACAACTTGTTTGCACTATCTTGTCGCTTGTCACACTCACATCTTGAAATCAACTATCGATCGATCGATGTTTACTTCTAACTCCAAGTATCTATTATCATCGTTTTGGTTGTTCAGAAACTGAAGTTGTTAGTGAATGTTTGTTTATTTCGAAGAAGAACAAGAAGGAAGGGAAATGTGATAACATTACATGATGATATTTTCCCAGGATATAATAATGCGACAACACACAACACACACACACACACACACACACACACACACACACACACAGCTGGTGAACTACTCGTTTTTGAGTGAACCAGTATTTTAGGAAGAAGAAGAAGAACTTGAGTGTCATTTTTCAGCTAAATTGAGTACAAGTAAGCATTGTTTTATCTTAGTTATTGATGTGGAGTCTTGTAATGAATTATGGAAGGAAGCAAAAATTGGTCTTAAGAACATCCATTTTCCATGCAGTACCAAGTGAATTGCATTCAACTTATCACAGTTTGTTTGCACTATCTTGTCACATGTCTCACACTGTCACAATTGATGGATCATTCAGTACAATCGATCGATCGATATTTACTTCTAACGTGAAGTATCTACTATCTTCATTTTGGTGGTTCAGATACTGAAGTTATTGGTGAGTGTGTGTTTACTTGAGTGTCACAGCTTCTACTTCCATTGTTAGACTTGAACAGTTGAAGGGAAACTGTACACGCCATTGTCTTAGTTGTATTAGTTCAGTCATTTTGCTTCACTGTGTATCCCCAGCCTGACTTACATTTAGTGACAGAACGATCAGTGTATAACAATATCATCTTTTGTGCCAAGGTCTTCCACCTGCATCTGAATTTCTGTGTTGGTTTTGCCCTCTTCAGTTCTTGCCATTCTCGACAGTGTCTCTGAAGGGCTGGAGCAATGGCAGTTTGGTAGAGAGATTTGGAGTGGTCTGGATACTTTTCCCATTCCTTTGTTTCTTTGAGTTCTGCTAACTGGCACACAAGCTGCATATTGTCTTC
>CM065735.1:34413409-34475909 GCA_033310375.1 Conus canariensis
TTAGCTTGACAACGTTGTCAACAATTTTGTCTAGTCTAAATTTTACTTTTCTATACCCTATTATGTAATGATACTTTGAGGAAAGAGTGATCCTTTTTTTTTCTGTTTTCAGATCTATCGTTATTTCTGTTTAACTAGTATACTTACAAGAGTTGCAGATAAATTTAGTCTCATGCCGTTATCAAGACGGGCCATTCCTTTTACACTCCGTTTACACACACTCATATCTTTGAAAAAGTGAAGAAGCTGTGTGGTGCATTCCATGTGATGTACCACTCACTACAAATCATATTCTTATAGAGTGTTGGGACTTACATGATGTCAGACATTAACACTTTACAGCAGACCCCCATGAGAAATCTGTCACTAGTGTCAGAGATGTCCCACCAAATATATCTATAGTTTTTTTTAGTATCTGAAAGAGATCAACATTTTTCTTCTGATCTCAGATTGTATGGAAGAAAGACTATAATAAAATTCCAGCATGTTTTTTTTCCCCGTAGAAAATCTGTTCTAATGAGCAGTGTGTGTTTGTTTCCTTGTTGGTTTTTTGTTGTTGCTTTTTTTGGTCATCAATATTGATGGTTGACTTTAAGTTTAATGGGGTGACTGTCCTGATATGGCCCTTTGGGGTCAACTGGGCTATAAGCATCATAAATAATTGGCCAAACTAGCCTCTTTCAAACTGGTGATGGGATTTTATGAGTACATGCATTCACAACTAGAAACCTTGGTATTTAATCTCATTTGAAGGATTTGGAAGAAATATGTCAGAACTGGTGTTGACTATGAGGGGAAAGTACCCTGTAACGGAACAGGCTGAGCAGAGACTTGGGCCCGCAACCTCAGCTGAGCTATAGGTTAATGTTCTTTCTTTTCAGTGAAAGCTTTGTCAAAATTGTCAGAAAAAAAAATTGGTTGGACATATACCTATTATTGAAATTTGAATAAAGGGCACAGGGCCTTCTACCTTCCTTTTCATCGGTGTTTTTGTGACCAGATAACATTCTGAATGGACTATCCTAGAAGTGGTGTCTTTTTCTTTTCTTTTCTTTTTTTTTTTTTTTTTTTTTTACCAGGAAGAGGAGGTCTGTTCAAGTGAGTGTTGTCCAGAGCCTTAGTAGAGAACTTGGTATTTTCAGGCAGATGTCTGATATATGGTCAGACTTATCAGTCTGACAAATTATTCAAAACTCATTTCTTCAAATAAACTAGGGCTTGGGCTGGTTGGTTCTGGTTGGGGCATCGAAGCTGTGTGATGGCTGTGTAGCTACAGTCAAGGTGGAGGCTTTGATCTGCAAGGACTTGGGTCTGTGCTTGTGTTTGAAGCCAGAAGAGACTTGTTGTAGTTGTAATGTAGTGTCTTCGTCAAGTGTTCTGCAAGGTGGTGTGAGAGGTTTACATCCTCATCATTTTGTGCCTGTGTATGGCACTGGGTTCATTATGAGCCAGAACTTTGTCACGGTTGTTCCTGTGGTGGACAGGGAGTGGACAGTGCGTTGTGTGGTGATGGCGAGCCTTTGGATGATAGCTGGCTGAAGATGTTCCTTAGGGCCACATATGATTCATGGAAAACCTGGTAAAGGAACAGTTTTCTCTTCAGTTCCTTCTTAATGAAGAAATGGTGACTGGTGGTTTTATCATGGCTTTGACATTATTGTGGTGGTATGAATTGATTACTGTTATTGTGAAACACTTGTGTTTACGGTAACTGTACACTATTATTACCCTTCTGTTATGGGAACTGTTGTGCATTTTGCTGTCATGAAGATTTGTAACACTGCAATGGTGCTGCACTCTGTTGAAAGTGTAGTTATGGGGAGTATCATTGTTAGGCAAAGTAAGTAATTTTGCCTGGTGGACCAACAATCTGTTCAATAGATATATATATATTTGTGTCAATTTTTGGGAGGACGGTACGTACTTTAAGTCCCACCTTGGCCGACAGCATGCGTTTTTTGTTTTGTTTTTGTTTTGTTTAACCTGAATCCACTTAGTGATTGGCGATTATAGGAGGATGGAGTTTGGGGAAGGTTTGCAGAAATAAGATACATGCCTGCAGATTTTGCACCTCAGTGTCCGCTCTCCACTGCAGCTTGGAATTTGCTTGGTGTGGTGACTGGTGGTTCTGGAGGGGAGAACGACCTGTATAACTGACCCCTATGAATCTTAAATAAATGTTATCGAACCGCCCAGAGAAACATGGACAAACGAGTCACAAGATAAAACACAACGCGTTTTGACCTCTTGGGTCTTCCTCAGGTGAGAAACAAACGAATAAAACAACGAAATTCAACGCCTTCTTCCTTGCACTGAACTCTGAAGCGATCTGAAGCGATCAAAGCTAAGTGAATTTTCGTTGTTTTATTTGTTTCTTTCTCACCTGAGGAAGACCCAAGAGGTCGAAACGCGTTGTGTTTTATCTTGTGACTCATTTGTCCATGTTTCTCTGGGCGGTTCGATAACATTTATTTATGATTTATTTAGATTTCCGCCTGCAGTCATCTCACTTTGCAACTTGACCCATATGGGCTGGGGAGGCAGTTGCTGAAGGGATGGGAAGAAGTGCTTCCAGAATGCCTGTCTGCCTAGGAAGAGTTCAGTTCAATATTTACACAAACACCCTTCCACACAGTGATGTGCCCCTCGTATACAAATCTTCTGGCATTGTTGGCACTGATGAACCTCTGACGCTTCACTATGTCCAGGCTGGGCTTCAGAGGACTGAAATTTACAAATTTGTTGTTGTTTTTTAACCTAAGGATGTGTGTGTGTGTGTGTGTGTGAGCGTGCGCGCGCGCGTGTGTGTGTGTGTGTGTGTATGTGTGTGTGCAAAGAAAAGAACCACCACCCTTTCACACAACCACACTTTCACACAGTGATGTGCCCCTCGTATACAAATCTTCTGGTATTGTTGGTACTGATGAACCTGTGGTGTAAAGTCTGTAAATTTACATCAGCTGCTCGTGTGTTTTTAAGTAATTGAATCTGACACATCTTTGCAGAGGTTCGTGTCACTGTAATTTTTGTGTATGGTCATTGGTTGAATTTATATATAATATAGATTTCCATTGCTACTGTCTGGGGAGGGTTACATCACTGTTACATGTAGAGATGTAGAGAAATTCCTATGAATTGTGTTGATCACATTTCGCAGGACAGCTCTATTTCTAATCAAAGCAGAGTTCTTGTGGTGTATTTTTGTTTAAGTCAGCAGTTCTTTTCCTTATCATGGATGTTACATAGTTTAGGGGCTTTTATCTGACAATGTATAGAACAAACAAGTTTGCATATCCCATTGTCATGTAAAAAAAAAAAACCATGATATTCACAGGAAAAGAACCTTTGAGGTTGCTGCCCCCATCAGCATTTGAAGCACCCAAGGTCTTGCCCAGGCCTGAGATGCTGAAGAAAGCTACGGATGAGATTCAGGCCTTGAAGCATGAGAACCAGAAGCTCAAGTGAGTTTAACAACTGATAAACAATTATAAACGTTATGAAATACAGTATGTTTATGATGCATTTGTTTAAACTTGGTTTTCAGTTGCTGTGATTTTATAAGGATTCTTATGGCTTTTGAAGCTTCTTAATCAAACATTAACATAATGGCATACATACTTCTGTATGCATACTTGCAGCATATACACATATAATCACACATGCATTTTTCCGCCAGAAGACATGATAATGCATGATATGAAAAAAACAAAAAGTAGAAAAAAAGAAGAGTGAAAAAAAAGTTACTTAATGATAATAATAATAATGATTATTTATGGTGCTTAATCTTGCATCATAAGCCCTATGCGCTTACAAATTGATAAAAGGTTAACGAAAACAAATGAAACCAATAAGAAGATGAATATTGCAATAAGTACCATGCATCTACAAACAAGGGTGCATATTGACACGCACCCATGCACGCACACACACTCACTCTCTCTCTCTCTCTCTCTCTCTCACACACACACACACACACACACACAAAACACATCATCCCACACACACTGTCACACAACAACAGGCACAACAGCATGCACACATGCCCAACCCCCCCAACCCCCCCCCCCCCCCCCCTCCTCCCGCCAAACACACACACACACGACAGCCATTGAAGTGCTTGGGAGAAAAGAATAAGGACAAACGTTGGGTCACTGATGATGTCCTGAACCTATGTGACAAAAAAAGGAGTCTGAAAACAGACCCTGCAGCAACAAGCCAATACAGTTAAGTCAACAAAAACGTAGGGCAGAAGATGAAAGAAGCAAGTAAACAGTGAATAACTGACCAGTGCACAAAAAAAAAAAAATGAGGCAGGCATGACTGTTTGACGACAGGAAACAGCTAGCCAGCATTTAACACGTTAAGAAGCTGCTAACTAAATTCCATCAAAGTGAGATAACAATCATAGAAAATCAGATGTTATTAAAAAGGTGGTTGAAGTACCGTGAGGAGCTTGAGAGCTGTGAGCTCAGACCCAACATCAGCAGACCGGATAATGGCATGTAAAAAAAATTGTCACTTACTGTTGTCGTGTGCCATCGTGTACCGGTGGAAATGGAGGACACGTATAAAACATCGTATGCATCCTATGTGAGAAACTGGAAGAATAAATGAGATAAATGAAAACGAGTGACTGATATTGGAATGGTACGGGAAACGACTGAATGAGCGCCAGTAGGCTGCTCTTCGGCCGGCTCTACCTGGGTAGGCAGCCCGTTGAGTGAGTGAGGTAGTGTGTTTATTGTAAAGCGCTTAGAGCTTGGTCTGTGACCGAGGATAGGCGCTATATAAACACCCAATATAATATAATAATAATAATAATGAAGAACCAGCGGAGAGCAGGGTGACTTGCCAGACTGGTAACAAGGAAGTTCAGAAAGCTGTGCAGTCACGAAAGGGAGGCAAATCATGGTCGGACAACATTCCACCTGAGCTCAACATGCTGGACTTTTTGACAACAGTCAGCCAGAAGGTCTGGGTAAAAAAAAAAAGAAAGAAAAGAAAAAGAAAAAGTCAAAAGAGTGGACCCAGTACTAATAGTACCACTCTCCAAAAGAATGGTGTGCTAAACAGTGCCAGAATGACAAGATGTCAGCCTGATTAGTCACTTAAGTAAAGTGATGCTGCGAGTTTTTTTTTTTTTTTTTTTTTTTTAACTGGCTCAAAGGAAACACAGAAGAAATCCTGGCAGACAAACTAGCTGGAATTTCCAACCATGAAAGAATATGACACAACAGATCCTGAACGTCAACTCCTGTGCTTGTGTAGTGGGGGGTGTGTGTGTGTGTGTGTGTGTGTGTGTGTGTGTGTGTGTGTGTGATGCATATCTGGCCCAGAATAAAATTTCAGGCACTAGCTAGTAGACACTATGGAGACTTATCATCATATCAATATTATGTATGAATTTTTAAGTAGCTGTTTTTTTGCTGAGCCCATATATAAAAATTTATGGTGAATGTGTTCTGCTCTGACAAATAGTCTGCAGATATGTTTAAAACCCTTTGCCTCCCAGAACTATTTGTAATTTCTGGGAAAAAAAAATCACCAACCTTGCAACAACAACAACAAAATCACAAAAATTCAATCAAGTATTGCTCTAACGTACATACATAAGTATACCTTTTATTGAAGGAAAATGAATGGAGAATATAAGTGCTATATGTTTCACATTGACAGGATGCGATAACTCAAAATCATGGGAAGATAACTAAGATCAGTTATGCAATGACCCTTGAACTGGGGCTATATCCGTGGCTAGGAGGGAAAGGCTTAAAATGTAAAGAAATATGTGTCGCTGTCAGAAAAAATTTTTTGCCTTGGTTCTGCCACCATTCTCTTTTTTGTCTGTGGGCTGTTTATGTTTATTTGTGATTGTTGTTCTCTTTGTAATGTTAAAATATAATCAGTATGTCACAGAAACAGCAAGAATTTAATGTGATGATTTGATTTTTTTCAGACACTTACTTGATGGCAGCATATCAGACTCAACAGCAGCTGTGAGTCATAAGATACGATGTGGATGTGTGTGTGTACGTCCATGAGTGTGTGAATTGTTGACATGTGTAAAATTTAAGAAGAAAATGTGTACAATGAGTGTTTTCTATTTTAAAAGAAAAAAAAAAAATAAGAAGGTTGCTCTACCAATCATGACCCTTGTGCTCAAACGAAGACAAGTTCTGGTTTGACTGTATTTGTTGCCTCCCTTTTTTTTCTGGTGTGTGTGTGTGTGTGTAAGTGTTAGGATGCATGCGTGTGTGTGTGTGTGTGTGTATGTGTGTGTGTGTGTATGTGTGAGTGTGTAGTGTGTGTGTTAGTGTTAGTGTGTGTGTGTGTGCGATCTCGCCTCTTACCACAAAGGCTTCGCAAGTTCTCAGGTATACAGTTTTTGTCGAAGGTAGTTCAGTGTTTCATCTTTCCAAAGAATAATTACAGATGATTCCAATTCGGATGAAAGAACTGCTTCTGCTGCTTACTGCTCAAGTGCTTTCTCCTCCAAAACACATTCCTTCAGACAGCCCCATTTGCACTGCTGAGCTCTGGGCGTTGTTTCTGGCACTGCAAAGGGTGTCTTAAGTCTAAAGATTTTTTCATTCTGTCTGGTTCCCTCTCCGCTTTGGAGGCCATTGCTGGCTGCAATCTCAACCTCTAACTCATAAATTTTTCATAAACTGTACAACTTTCTGAAATGTGATCGTCACCGTATTGTTTTTGCTTGCTTTCCTGATCCTGTCGACATTTGAGGCAATGATGTGGCTGATCAAACAGGCAAGAATGCCACAAATAAACAATGGCACACATTCTCTGTCCCTTACACTGGTCTGAAACCTGAAGTTCAGACTCGGGTCAAAGACCCTAATCAAGAGGACTGGAACATGCAGAGTGATAACAAACCGTCCGCATGCAAAGGTGATGCCCATACATGTATGAAAACCCATGGCTCATGAATACAAAATATCATACCCATGACACTTGTAAACTGTGTACAAATAATAGATGGAATGCAAGGTATTGCTACTGTTATCTTGTGAAGCATAATGAGTAAGTTTCTGCAGTATGCGCTGAATATCTAGTATTAACATGGTAAAGATATTAAGAAAAAACATACATACTTTAAAAAAAAAATGTCTTTCAGAAAACATCTACGGGCAATCGACACACCTATTCTACAGACGAGCGATGGCATGCAGATGAAGTGATATCTAAACAGGCAGAAGACTTGAGCAAGCTGAGGTCAAAGTTGCTGCGGCAGGAGAGTGACCATGAAGCCATGCTGGAATACTATGAATATCGCTTGAAGGGGGCGGAGCGAGCAAAGGAAGAAAGTGTGACGGCGCTGAGTGACAGTCTGCTACGCAAAGGGGAGGAGCATTATGAGGAGGTGATGCTAATATCCATGCATGTCTGTTATGTTGATGTGTGTAGATTTACAGTCTTAGTCAGAACAGTTGAATTTGTGACTTTTACAGTCAGAAAGATTTTTTTTGGTTACAGTTTACGGTAAAAGAAATTCTGACTGCATCCTGTTTACAAATGTATGACAAGGAACTTGTGTATCTGGTTTGTCTTTGCTTTTTTTTTTTTTTATAAAAGTAGTTATATATCAGCTTTATCATAACAGCCTGATAAACTTCAATATGGACTACTTTGGCTTATTTCTCGGTTTGTTTTTCAGACTTTGCCACTTTTTTGTTTTTTAACAGGCGTAAGGTTTTTTTTTTTCCTGTAAATCATATAATGTACATTGATCAAATAAACAAAATTCATTTTAATTTTGTTGGAATGTTGACTTTTTCTGTCATCTCTTGCTTTGTTATAGTACCCCCCCCCCCCCCCCTTTCTCAAGAGCTTGTAATGAATTTGCTAAAAATGTTTAAGTACTTTTTATAAACAAATCAGTTATGGTTGTAACATGTATTGCATCATTATAATGATGTAAAATATGAGTTTAGAAGAGTACTCACTTTTACGACCCCAGATCATTATATATGGATCTTCAGTTTGTCTATATACTCCAGAACATCTCATTTTACATTTAATATATAACAATTTCCCAAGCATTTTAAAAATTTTTTCACAGTGTTTACTCAACATTCATTTACACCATTCTGGTGTGAGTATACACAAATCAGATGTATGAATCTTGTTTCGATTCTGTTAAACATGCAGAGAAATTTACTTTCTGCCTTATCTCCCAGTGACAAGTGTGGATAATGCCATTCCTTTTTTATGAATGCCTTATACATATCTTCAGAATTTTGTGTAGGTTATTTTATAAAGAAACTAAAGACAGACATGTTTTGAACAATTCAAGATCATCCTATCCATTAAAAAAGAATAAGAATCCCACTTTTGCTCTGTACGCTACAACTGGCATGATCATGATATCAGATAATTGTAATATGATATTTAATATAGCAGTGATTCGCAAAGAAGAGAGGTCACTTTTGCTCCTGGGGTGAAACATTAACGTGCCCAGCAAATGCTGCTGGTGGATTGCCTCTTGATGACTTGACATGGACTGATCCCTGTGGATTGTTGGTGCTGGGACTGTGGATGGGGGGCAAGAACTGGTTTCATTGTGCTTAGTTTCATGAGTTCTATTTAACTGACTAAATGATTTGTGTGTCTCTCAAACAGAAAATCAGTTTGGAGTACTCTATGTGTTCATGTGTTTATGCACACCTGCATATAATCTATTTTATGCATAAGAGAAAGTGCAAATGTTATGAAAAGCAGTTGCTGAAATGTTACATTCTGTTCAGCATTATTTCTTCTCCGCACCTTTGTCTTTTTGTATTTTCATACTGCATATTTTTGTGACAAAGGTTGTGGTTAAAGGCTTTTCTTTTATAATATCAATTATCAGTGTTTTTGCCTAGCTTTACCAAAGTAAGTTTACCACTCGCAACATTGAACGCACATTATTAAGTTGCGGTTTTGTATGATTGAATTGATGGAAGGTTTTGTTCACACGCATTAAAAAGCATTAATAAGCATTAATTTTTTTTTTTTTGTTTTTGTTTACTAGTGACACCTACAAGAATATTATGTCACATGAGGACACGACTGGCATCCAAACAGTCAACCTGTGTTGCACTTGACTAAGCCAGGTAGAAACCATGAGACGTGTAACACGAGTGAACAGTATCATCAATGCATTCCAATCACAGGTCAGTAAACTGAAACGGCAGCACGAAGGCGAAGTGAGTGATCTGAAGTCTCGTCTGGAGCACCTGTCCACAGAACTGGAATGTTCCAAAGGTGATCTGACAGCCCAGGTGACAGACCTAATGGCAGAGCTTCGCTCGATGAAACAGCAGGCGATGGAGAAGGAGGATACTTTTCAACAGGTGTTGAGGTAAGTGGTGTGCTGTTGAAATGCTGTTGTGCCACTGTGATAAAGAAACAGTAAAAGTTGTTAAAAACAATATATCAGCACATTTGCATTCAGAATATCAGCCCGTTTCCCTCCAGAGTGTATAGGACACTTAGCAAAGAAATGGAATATCTATTGTCAGTTACACTCATCGTTCTGGAAAGAAGAAAAGTGGAGTATAGATTGAAATGTCATCTCTTATGAATCAACAGACATTGTCTTGAAATAGTCTGCAGTTGGCAGAAATGGTGAAATCCTATGAAAATAGAGAATATGTTTGATTTTTACAGCTTTTTGTTGTTGTTTGTTGTTGGGGGGAGGGGGGGAGGGAGGGAAAAGGATGATGGTGAAATTTTGATGAATTGAAACCTTGTGTAATTTTCATTAAAAGAAAAGCTAAAAAAAAAAAATCCTGGCAAAATTTAGAATATCAGAATTAGCAAATCATGAATTCAGGTGCGTGCCAGACCCCAGTCTGTTTTCACCTCCCCAGTTGCCACCAGGGGGCAGTCTGTTCATTGCTATGTAGTCCGCAGTCATTGCCTGAAAAAAGAGGGTCAAACCTCTACTTTTACACAGGTTGTGATGTCTTTGCACAGCTCCCTTTGTCTTTTTTGTTTTAAAGGAAATCTGAAATGAGGCACGGAACAGTAAATAACGAACAAGTAGTGGAACCCTTGTTCCCTTGATAGGGGGCTGGAATAGCTCAGTTGGTAGAGCGCCGGGCACGTGATCCTGGGGTTGCGGGTTCGAATTTCGGTACAGGAGGATTTTTCCCTCGGAGTTAACACTGGTTCTGACTCCATTCCCCATACAGTCCTTTGAATGAGACTATAAATCGAGGTTCCGTGTGTGAACGCACGCACAACATATTGCACACACGTAAAATCCCATCACTAACTTTCAGAAGAGAAGGCCAGTTTGGCCGTTGGTATGGATGACACGTTACACAGAGCATGCACCTTCCCCGAAGATGGAGTATGGCTGCCTTAATGGCGGGATAAAAAACGGTCATACACACAAAACTCCACTGCCTGTCTATACAGGCAGTGTCCACAGGAGTATCAGCCTGCGTACACAGAAAGAAAGAAAGAAACAAGTTCCTTTGATGAAATAAATACACCACCGTAACTCTAAACAAACGGGTGCTGGAACATGCCAATTTTTGAGGGGTGTGTCCTTGTTTGGCCTGTGTGCTCTGTGTTATCATTTATGCTAGGTGATTCGGTGTCGTAAGCAGCCTTGGTTTGGGGTTAAGGGGGTGTATTTATGTCGTCGTGTGAGCAAGAGTTACCCTACTTGTATATTGTTTTTGGTTCTGTTGAAATGTTGTCAGAGAGAAAGACAATGAGCTGGCCAACCACGCACAACAGATACACCTGCTAAAGACGTTCATCACAGAGAGTGAACAGCAGCACCAGCCTGAACAGGTGTGGATACAGCAGTGTGAAACGCTCGCCAACAAAATCAAGGTACTGGATAAGCGGACAGAATAAAACGGTGAAGGCTTTATGCTTTCTCATATGAGTCTGAAAAATCTTCAAGATTTTTGTTTTGTTGTAGTGGGGATGACTGGAGAATGACTCATGGTAAAGTAGTTTGTGCTCGTAGCATTCATAGAAGAGTGGGTGTCTTGCAGTTATTAAGTCATGTACTCTGAACATACAGTCAAAATTAGGTAGAGAGGCCTTATACTCTGCTCACCAAATGGACTGGCATGCCAGCTGGCTGCCATATTGTTGTTGCCTCTTTCCATGTGGAATGAACCGCTCGGCTCTACTTGGCTGTAGGCATGGACTCAGACACAGCAGTGCAAACATGCTGTGGTGAACATCTGTTAGCTGCAGCAATTTGACTGTCCAGGGAAGTGTCTGAAATGGATGACTTTCCACAATGTATTGACAAACTCTGTCTGTCTGTCTCTCTCTTCCCGTTCCCCTCTCTGTCTGTCACTCTGTCTCTGTTCCTCTGTGTTTGCATGTGTGTGTGTGTGTATTTGTCTGTCTGTCTCCCCCTCTCTCCATCCTTTTTTCCCTCCCGCCCTCCCCTCTCTCTCTCTCTTCTCTCTCACTCTTTCTCTCTCTCTCTCTCTTTCTCTGTGTGTGTGTATGTGTGTGTTTTTTAAAAATATCTCAGTGTGTGTATTTTATGCTTGTGTGTTTGTGAATATATAGTCCTGTCCTAGTTTTTCCAGTAAACATACAAGGTGCTGTCAAGGTCGTAACAATGCATTCAAATCAATACCAAATGTCAGAAAGTGCCATTACACATTACACATTCTCTAAGTGTATCTCCAGGACAACAAAGTGCCATTACACACTTTGTTGTCCTGGAGATGACACGTAGAGAATCTGGTATTTTTTGGGAGGGGAAAAAAACCTACCTTAAGACTTTGACATTTAGCAGTGAAATAGGGCAAGTTTATAAGATTTGACTTTTTGGTCCTCATTATGCAAAACAAAAGATGTGTAACATTGACTTCTCACAAGGTATGCAAAACAAGATGGTGTGTGTGTGTGTGTGTGTGTGTGTGTGTGTGTGTGTGTGTGTGTGTGTGTGTGAAGTTATATATGCATGTGCACATGTGTGCTTGTATGTGTGTGTTCAAAATGACTTGAAAACAGCAGATGGGATCTTATCACCATGACTTTTAAGGCCTGAATCATTTAGACAAGCAGTGACGCTTTATTTTATGTGGTTCTTTAGATTTTAGAAGCAGAGAAGGAGACGCTTGAATCGTCTGTTCAGCTGATGAACATCCGCCTGAATTCACTGAAGGAAATTCAGTTAGTTCACGATTCAGAACTATATAAGGTAAGTAGCCACAGAAAGCATGCTATCAGCATGGTTGAAAAATACAAATTTAACCTTTCAACCACCATTTTTTAACCTAACTTTTACATAACTTACAAAATTAATGTTATGAATATGAGAACTTACGAAACTGTGGTCATGTTTTAAAAATTTTTACAAAGCTTACAAAATTTTGAATGCATGTTAATAGTGGATGTAGCTTCCGATGCATGTGTATGTTTGTGTGTAGTTAATGTCGCAGTCACCATTGTAAGTATGCCCCTCCTTTCCGAAACTCCAGTATCCTTCTGTAAAACGACACCAACTCCCCACATCTTCGTCATGTTACTGCCACTGAAATTCATTGTGAATGCATACGGTTTTCACTATTTTATGAATATGTTCACGTTTAGGAATAGACACCAGGGCACACAGTGGCTATGAAAGAGACGGCAATTTTGTGAACTTTTCAAATCTTTTCTCTCAAATAATCAGCCCTGAGAAGGCAGGCCAATGGATGTGTGAATGTCAGACACAAATGCAAGTTTCCACTTCTAGGGGATCCAGTGTTGGCAAACAAAATTACAAACAACGAGAGCAGCTTGTAGGGATCCAATGTTGGCAAACAAAGACAAACAACGAGAGCAACTTGTAAGGATCCAGTGTTGGCAAACAAAATGACAAACAGCGAGAGCAGCTTGTAGGGATCCAATGTTGTTAAATAGTGACAAACAACGAGAGCAGCTTGTAGGGATCCAGTGTTGGCAAACAAAATGACAAACAACGAGAGCAGCTTGTAGGGATCCAATGTTGGCAAACAATGACAAACAACGAGAGCAGCTTGTAGGGGTCCAATGTTGGCAAACAAAATGACAAACAATGAGAGCAGCTTGTAGGGATCCAATGTTGGCAAACAATGACAAACAACGAGAGCAGCTTGTAGGGATCCAGTGTTGGCAAACAAAATGACAAACAATGAGAGCAACTTGTAGGGATCTAATGTTGGCAAACAAAATGACAAACAATGAGAGCAACTTGTAGGGATCTAATGTTGGCAAACAAAATGACAAACAATGAGAGCAACTTGTAGGGATCTAATGTTGGCAAACAAAATGACAAACAATGAGAGCAACTTGTAGGGATCTAATGTTGGCAAACAATGACAAACAATGAGAGCAACTTGTAGGGATCTAATGTTGGCAAACAATGACAAACAATGAGAGCAACTTGTAGGGATCTAATGTTGGCAAACAATGACAAACAATGAGAGCAACTTGTAGGGATCCAGAGTTGACAAACAAAATGACAAACAACGAGAGCAACTTGTAGGGATCCAGTGTTGACAAACAAAATTATAAACAACGAAACCAATGCCAAATGAAAGGAAGACACTGATTTTTGACAACTCATTAGGGAAATGACATATGTGTCAAAGGCCAATACCCAGGGCAGTCTTAGGGTTAGAAGGCATGAATTAACTTCTTTCTCTCCCCATTTTTTTTTTTTTTTTTTTCAGTTTTTGGGGTGCCTGATGATTGAGCATTTGTCCTACTCCAAGCAGGAATAAAGCACTTGTTTGGACACATGAGTATGAGGAAAATGACTGTTGTCTATCTTAGCTCAGTTATTGTTTTGAGAATCTGTTGCCTTTCAGGAGGTTTGCTGGTTGTTTGTTGAAGTAATCATTTTCCTAGTTCTGTTTGCCACTATATGGCTCCATGTTCCAGAATTGCAGAGATGTAAGGATCCATAAAATCATACATGAAATGAGATGGGAATTTATCTTCCAGAACGATAGCATGGACAGGAAAGTGTTGGTAGCCAGCCATTATGAACAAGAAACAGAGCATCTTTTGCAGGCTTCATATTCTTATTGGCAGTCACTTCTGTTTCAGTTTCTACAGTCAACCAATCGGTTCTTTTAAGGAAGTGTCATCAGCTAGTTGCCTTACGTTCCATTCGGCGTTCAGCCCATAGCTCGGCTTCATCGCTGGTGGCTGTCGGTTGAAGTCTTCCCAATAATGTCAACTAGGGGACAGTGGACATGGTTGGCAAAGGTGGCAGCTAGTGTGTATAGTTTATGTATATGTACTGTACCTAAGGAGGACCAAGAGTGAAGCAGAGCCCATCTCAGTGTTTCTTCTTCTTCTTCCCCGTGTTTCTGTCACGCTTCTTTACAAGGATAAATGTGAACCTTTCTCTCAGCAGTGTGAACGTGTATTGTTTTCAGAGCAACGAAGTGCAGAAAGACAAGAACAGAGTGAAAGAACTGCTGCTGACAAGGTAGGCTGGGAAGCTAGCATGTACCTGGTTTCTCTGCAGCTGTTTGTTTTACGTTAAGTTACTGTTCATCTCCTCCACCAAGCAGGTAAAGTTTTCACCATGCGTGTTTGTCCGGTGGCATACACAGTTGTGCAGATTCTCCGTACCTTCCACTGGTCAGAAACCAAAAGTTCAGACTTACACCAAAGACTTTTGGCCAGAGGAATGGCACTCGCAGACAAAGAATAAACTCTTTCAATTCTGTCCAAACCTTAAAAGAGTTTTTAACTATTTGACACTGGTGGCAGCAAAGAAGAAACAAATGTTTTTTGATTACATACAGTGCACACTTTCTACGCCTTCTTGTATTTTTTAAAAGGTGAAAAAGCTCTGTGGTGCATTCCACGTAATGTGCCACTCTCTGTAAAGTTTGTATTTGTAGTGTGTTGGGACTTTGCATGATGTCAAATAGAAAACATGTAACAGCAGACTTCATGAAAAACAACAGCAAAAAAGCCCTCTGATCAGAGATGTTCTACCAGATGTAATTTCTAGGTTCCCAAAAGAAATGAATGTTTGTGCATCACATTTGTAGTGTGGAAGACTTTTTTTTTTTTTTATTTATCTGATGCCACATGGTGAAAATGACTTACAGCTTAAGAAGCTTCTGGAAAGTTTCAGAAGTGAGTGCATCTCCTGTATGCTGTTCATGGTTTTTTTGTTGTTGTTTTTTTTCTTCTAAAATATCTGCATAGTTTGATTGGCTAGTTGGCTATGTCATGATGCTCTGTTTTAAGAACTAATGATGGGCAAGATTTTAAGAACTAATGATGGGCAAGATTTTAAGAACTAATGATGGGCAAGATTTTAAGAACTAATGATGGGCAAGATTTTAAGAACTAATGATAGGAAAGTTTTTACTTATTTTGAAAACCTGTCTACGAAGTTTGTGGGAACACTGAATTGCACTTCTCTGTTTTGGTACTGTTTTAAGAATCGTGCGAAGATCGATATGAATCTGCTGTGTTTTGGTACTGTTTTAAGAGTCATGAGAAGACCGACATTGTGAATCTGCTGTGTTTTGGTACTGTTTTAAGAATCATGTTAAGATTGACCTTGTGAATCTGTTGTGGGAGTAAAGATTCACAGTTGTGAATGAGTTGCTACAACCTTTCCCTTGTTGGCTGTTATTTTCGGTGAGACAATTTGTTTAAACATTTGTGTTTACTTTTTACATTGTTTCGCACAAGAGAAAGAAAACAGAAAAAAAAAGAAAAGAAAAAAGCCAAATTAAGAGCAAACTGTTGATACGAAGTTTTGCCATGACATTGTAAGATCTAATCTGTTCATGCTGTCTCCATCCAGATATTCTGTGGGACTCACGGACACTTGGCGATAGGCGTATCTTGGCTGAAATTATCCAGGCTTCTGCTTTATCCTTCCAGGTGGCGACTTAAAGTGTACAATCTACTTGTTCAGCAGAAGAGTGCTGATCTACTCAGCCGAAAGAACGAGCAGAACTGGAAGGAGAAGGTGGGGTAATGTGTGTTGATTTTGTCGTTGTCATTGTTTCCATGGTTTATTTGCAAAGCGAGAGGACTGCAGGCGGAAATCTAAACAAATCTTAAATAAATGTTAGCGAACCGCCCAGAGAACGTGGACAAACGAGTCACAAGACGAAACACAACACGTTTCGACCTCTTAGGTCTTCATCAGGTGAGACATAAACGAATAAAACAACGAAAATTCACTTAGCTTTGATCGCTTCAGATCACCCTGCGAAGTGATCTGAAGCGATCAAAGCTAAGTGAATTTTCGTTGTTTTATTCGTTTATGTGAGGTGATCTGAAGCGATCAAAGCTAAGTGAATTTTCGTTGTTTTATTCGTTTATGTCTCACCTGATGAAGACCTAAGAGGTCGAAACGCGTTGTGTTTCATCTTGTGACTCGTTTGTCCACGTTCTCTGGGCGGTTCGCTAACATTTATTTAAGATTTCCATGGTTTATGTTAAAAAAAAAACAACCCTGCTTTTCATTGATCCTTTGTTGAGGATTTGATATTGAAAAACATTATTTGATGAAAAAAGGTAATAACCAGAATGTTTCATTTGAAAGTATCCAGTTAGGCACAGTTAATTAAGAGACTACCAGATGTACATGTGGAGCGAGAAAGTGGCTGCACATCTAAAGTGAAGGGGAGAGAAAACTTGACAAATATGTTGGGTTTTTTTTTTTAATTTAGTATCAGAACTATAAAGAATTCTGAACTGTTGTGCAGATTCATACTGAGTTTTTTCAATGGCAAATGGAAATGACTGCACTCATATGCCAAGTGAGATTATAGGCTCTGAAACTTTCAGCATTACTGTTATGTTTTTGCCAACGTGTGTTCTCATATACGTGCACACGGACACACTACCACAGACGCAGACACACGTATACACACACACACACACTCACACACACACACACATGCACACGCACACACACACATGCACACACACACACACACACACACACACACACACACACACACACACACACACACACACACACACACCTCCCTCCCAAACTGGGTTTATTGAATTTTCAAATGCTTTTTTTTTTTTAAGAATATTGTAATTTATGGAAGGAGTGCAGATTTCGTGAATGCCATTTTAACATGAAAACCCTATGTTATTAGTTAAAGTAGAATGTTGTACGATGACGTTTTGGACTGATTTTATTGTTTTAAAAATTCAATTATTTGGAGATCTGCTTGTGAAGTGTTGAGTTTTATTTTTAAAACCCACTTTGTAGAAGATGTAAATTATATTTAGAATAAACTACCAATGAAAATACACCAGGATCTGTGCAAAAACAAACTGGTATTATGAAAAAAAAAGAAAATTTACAACAAGAAGAAAGACACCACCTTTGGGTTTTGAATTGACTGGTAAACCCTCTTTGTAGGCTCGTCCAGCATACACAACTCACACACACACGCACACACACACACACACACACACACACTTTTTGAAAATGGAATGAAGGGAGTGAGGAGGCATGCAGAAAATGTTACAAGTTGTATTTTGCGAATTCTAATTCCAGAGACACTCGCAAGTGGTGCAGATTTTGTATTTAAAAAAAAACCCACATTGTGAGAAATCCGATGGATTGCCAACCTTCTAAAGCCACGTAACTACCATGTTAATGTTAAGCACACGGAACACTAAATTTTCTGGTGATGTTACATGCATACCTCTGCAAAGAACCGGTTTCTGTTCGTCCCCTTTCATTGAATTGTTCAATTTTAACAGGAAGTAATAAAGAGAAAGGTATTTGTATTGATCGACATCAAAATGTAAGCCAGATTTTGTATGATCCATGTACTGTTAATATTGCAGCTGTTAGTGTTCAAATAGAAGTCTCCAGAGTGTTACAAAGGTCTTGATGTTAGCATCCTTGTCCCATAGTATGGATTGGACTGGTGAAAATCACAGCATGTTTGATCTTGTAACTTTTTATCATCTATGATGGAAAGATTTTAAGTAAAACAACTGAACTGAACAGAATTGATCCATTCTACTGCTTCAGCAAGCATGTGTAGCATGCAGTCAACTGAAAACACAGTCCCCACTAACCCCTCTTTTTTGCAGGCAGTGCAAAATGGTTACACACCTGTCATGCAAGCGTGAGCCGCCCTTGTCTCTTGGATAGTGTAATCGCCCACTTTCAGTCCCAGCAGACAAAGATGTGGAATGCATCACAGAAAAACGGTTGTTCAGCCAGTGCTTAAGTTTTGGCACATCACGATGTTGGAGTGTCAGAAGCTTTAAGCTTGAGCACAACACCTCTGAGTTGGCTCGTCTTTTTTGCAGATTGAGGTGCTGGAAGAGAAGCTGTCATCGGCCCAGAACACAATCAACATACTGCAGCACACAGTAGCTGAGAGAGAGGCCGACCTGCGACTGACAGAAAACAGAAACAAGGTGCATTAATTTGGTGCAGGCAAATCTTGCTCCCTTGTGTGCGTGCAGATTTTGTCCTGCTCTTGCACGTTACCCAAAGTGTCAGCCTGGGAGCTGTGACACTGTGCACATGTGTTTGTTTTGCTGACGGGCAGAATGCCACTGTAGACAGAAGTGTTCTGTGTCAGATTTTAACCCGCATTGCTTTGTTTTTATGCAGGATTAAGTAAAATCCACAGTATAGGTTTTAGTCAAACTTAATTTTGAAAAAAAGAATGTAGTCAAGAATAAAGCCATTAAAGTTTGATGCGGATCCATGATGTGATCAAGATTAGACAGCAAGTTCAGCAAGACTACAGTGAATGAAAGGTGGCAAGAGGGACTGCAGCCCACTGAGAAATCTATACATCTTGATGTGGAGCCAGATCCAATGGATCAAACTGCAGATCCGGGATCAGTCCACAATATTGATGAGGTTATCTCAAAGTTCCTCTCGAACATGAACATTATTGAGAAGTCATTGTCACAAATCAGTTATTATCCCAAAGTAATATTGTCTTGAATATATAAACACTGACATTGCATATTTGCATGTCCTGTTACAAACAGTACAGAGGAAGCAACTCCTTCAACCTGTTCGAACTGTTACTTCCCTGACTGCAAAAATAGTTTTGTTTTTATGCATGAACTGACTCAAAGGAAGGATTGAAGATGCATCTGACCATAATAAAAATCTGTAGTGCCCTTCTGCTTGTTTGTTTGTTTGTTTGTTTTTGCATTAAAGTTTCAATGGATTTTCTTGTAGAAAGTGCAGATGATAAGAATCTTGTATCTCATTTCTTTTCTGTATGTGATTGACATTACTGGTACTTGCAACTGTTCTCTGCTTGTGTTTACCCCTGTCTCCGTCTCTGTCTCCATTTCTAATTATGTCTGTCTATCTGTATGTATGTCTGTCTGTCTCTTTCTCACCTCCATATCTGTTCATGTCTGTGTTTGAGTTGTGTCTGTCTATCTGTATGTATGTCTGTCTGTCTCTTTCTCATCTCCATGATATCTATTCATGTCTGTCTCTGTCTTTGACTATCTGTCTGACTGTGTGTGTGTGTCTCTCTCTCTTGCTCTTTTTTTTTCTCCTCCTCCTTTCATCTCTCTCTCTCTCTCTCTCTCTCTCTCTCTCTTTGACACTATTGCTCTTCTTCTTCTCTTTCCTTTATTGCTGCTGTGATCTTTTCCAAAGCTGAAGTTGATTGGTGATTGACCATAAGCAAAGAGTGGTTAGCTGGTGATTTTCTGTCGTATTGTATTGTATGGGTTGATGGTGCCTCACTCACAGAGCCTGCAGCAATAGACAGTGTATGCTGGACAGGTGGCTTGTGACTTAAAGAAGAAGTAATAATTGACCGATTTTTGTGAAGCTCACTCAGACAAGCTGTCACGCACTGCATTTGCTTACAGTCGATCACAAACACAGCATGTTCTCTCCATACACACGCATCTACTCCATTCATTCAAAGGAGAAACTGAAGAAACAAGAACTTGCTTTTTTTGTGCTCCCTTTACCAAACACAACACAAAATTCTACAATAACAACAATAGCACACATGATAGCATTTTTGGTCCAGTTTTCATGTTCAATTATTATGCAAGTATTTTCAATCACTTTTCCATCTACTTCATCAAATTCCCAACCCCTTTTTTCTGTTTTTCTTTTGTATTGGATAATACTGGATATAAGATTTCTTTGTTAAGATCCAGTTGCTGGAGGTAGGTTTATTCCATTGGTTGGACACTGAGGTTTTCTGGAAAGAAACCAAAAGTCCTAACATTAGCTTTGGAACATGCAAGTTCGAATCTATTTTTTCTTCTCCTAAGACATTAAACAACAAGACATGGTAACATATCATACTCATGAATTGCTAGGCGAAGTGAAATCTTTACAAAATTGTAAATTTCAAAACACGAAATGTTTTTGTTTTTTTTAATCCAATTACGCGTTTTCACAAAATGCTTATCATTACACAATGTTATTCCATGTACCTTTTTTTTCCTTTTAATCACATCAATCGTTTTTATTCGCTTATGAATATTTTCTCTGTATGTGTTACCTACTGGCAACTTACCCATAGGGAATCAATATTGTGACAAACAGAATCCAAAGCAGACTCCCGTCTGTGCTACATTGACATCAACCACTCTGTGGTCGTTTGAAAAACTACATTTTCATTTTGCAGCCTCCTAGGTTGAAAATTATCAATCAACTTGGCCCAAGCCAAGCGCCCTATCTGCCTGTCTGGCAACTCCTGGTCAGTCATACAAATTGGGAACACACCCGTCCTACTAACAGTGAGCTTCCCTCACTAATCATGTGCCTTAGTGTCCAATCAACAAGAAGAAAAGATTAGGGATTCAAGCACTGTTCACATATATTCTAACATTTTTGTCGAAAGTTCTCGCCCCTCAAAATCACTACCTGCACATACCTGTTGTCATGATAAAAACAGTCAGAACAGGTTGCACTGTTCGTGGTGTATGAAGCAGTGACTGGATGGTGGTGGTTTACACACAGGGCCTGCAGCAGCAGATGGGACAGGCAGATCAGGTGGCACTGCGTCTGGAAGATCAGGTCAACAGAGATGCCTCTGCAGTACAGCAGTTGGCTGACTTGGCTCACAGGTGAGTTGACAGCGACAGCACTGTCTTCACGGTGGCCTCCCTGGCTAAATAGATCACCTGTGGTGATGATGAACAGTTCATTTTTAGTCTTCCTTTCTTTCCTTGGCTGGTGATCACCCTGCTATCTTGGCTTTGTTCTGATGTGGTCTTTTCTTTGTTCTGATGTGGTCTTTTCTTTCTTTGTTCTGATGTGGTCTTTTTTTCGTTGTTCTGATGTGGTCTTTTCTTTCGTTGTTCTGATGTGGTCTTTTCGTTGTTCTGATGTAGTCTTTTCTTTCTTTGTTCTGATGTGGTCTTTTCTTTCGTTGTTCTGATGTGGTCTTTTCTTTCGTTGTTCTGATGTGGTCTTTTCGTTGTTCTGATGTGGTCTTTTCTTTCGTTGTTCTGATGTGGTCTTTTCTTTTCGTTGTTCTGATGTGGTCTTTTCTTTCTTTGTTCTGATGTGGTCTTTTCTTTCGTTGTTCTGATGTGGTCTTTTCTTTCGTTGTTCTGATGTGGTCTTTTCGTTGTTCTGATGTAGTCTTTTCTTTCTTTGTTCTGATGTGGTCTTTTCTTTGTTCTGATGTGGTTTTTTCTTTCGTTGTTCTGATGTGGTCTTTTCTTTCTTTGTTCTGATGTGGTCTTTTCTTTCGTTGTTCTGATGTGGTCTTTTCTTTCTTTGTTCTGATGTGGTCTTTTCTTTCTTTGTTCTGATGTGGTCTTTTCGTTGTTCTGATGTGGTCTTTTCTTTCTTTGTTCTGATGTGGTCTTTTCTTTCTTTGTTCTGATGTAGTCTTTTCTTTCTTTGTTCTGATGTGTCTTTTCTTTCTTTGCTCTGATGTAGTCTTTTCTTTGTTTGTTCTGATGTGGTCTTTTCTTTCGTTGTTTTGATGTGGTCTTTTCTTTGTTCTGATGTAGTCTTTTCCTTCTTTGTTCTGATGTGGTCTTTTCTTTCTTTGTTCTGATGTGGTCTTTTCTTTTGTTGTTCTGATGTAGTCTTTTCTTGCGTTGTTCTGATGTAGTCTTTTCGTCATTCTGATAATAAAATTTTTTTTTTTCTTTCTTTGTTCTGATGTGGTCTTTTCTTTGTTCTGATGTGGTCTTTTCTTTCTTTGTTCTGATGTTCTTTCTTTGTTCTAATGTGGTCTTTTCTTTGTTCTGATGTGGTCTTTTCTTGAGCAATAGAACCCCGCCAGAGGCCTTTCAGCATGGCTTTTGTATCAGAAGTCTAACAGCATCTGCTCTGCACTCACAGCACTGTATTTTCTTATCAAAATGTCGAGAAAATCTTATCTTTGTTGCTGCTGTATTTGAGATGTGTATCTGCTATGAACTCATGCTTCATCACAGCGCTTATGTCTTCACACCCTTATTAACTTATTAACCCTTAGTAACTGCTACCAACTTTCTCTCATCTTGCTTGTTCTCGGATTGGAGTCTGGCCCTGACATGCACAAGACTGCATGTTTACACAAATACCCCTTTTTTTCAGTGTGTATCTCTTGTGAAAGCTGGAATATTGCAAGATCATAGATGGAGGAAAGTTTTGAGTTCGACTGGTGTTTTGACTTCTTAAATTGATAAACAGTAAACAAGTGGGGTATTTTTTGCTCTCATAACATTTTTCTTAAATTGAGTTGAGACATCAACTTTGCCAGCACTCACTTATTTAGCAATTTGTGCTCAGATTTGTGTCTTCTTGCTGACTCTAATGAGACATGCTTTATATTGCACATAAAGGCTTCCTTTTTCAACCATGTGTTCTTTGAGAAAGCGGGAAGAGCGTGACGTGGAGGACTATTTCAAGTTCGATTTTTGTATCGGTTGCTTTTAAATTGAGTCCTTTTGATCTTAGTCCATCTGTCATGGTCTGTGCATTGGCTTGGATGAGAATTTACAACAAAAAAAAAAGGCAGGTATATCAAATTCATTGTTAGTGCTACAGGGACACCGAGATGGACTGAGGTATCTGCTGTTATATGTCAGTGATAGGTCATTCCATCGGAATATCCGAGGTATTTATTCAAATTCCATGGAGCTACAGCTCCTTGGTTGGCAGCTGAAGTTAGTGGTGATTGCTATCCAGGAGACACACATTCACAGTTAAAAGTATTTTACCCTCTCTGGCTTTAACATACTCTCAAAATCAGCACGACCCACTACAGATGGAGTATTCGGAGGAGTCTTGTTTCTCATACACAGTCTCTTTTGTTCACCCCTATTAACATAAAACTTCCAGATGTTGTTGCTAGACTTACTTTGCATTAAACAGTAACAGTGGGTTCTTTATGTTTAATCTCCTTCTGCGTCTTTCAGACAAGAAGAGCTGGTCAGCCTGGTTGAAGAACTTCCATGACTTTTTTTTCCTTTTTGTGATTTTAGAGGGCGCAGTCCAATTTGGGTAGTGTGAACACTTCATTCAGAGGGCTCCTTCTTGAACATATCTTAACAGAGGTAGTCCTGTGTTGCCTACATGATGTGTCTGCAACATACCTCCATTCTTCCTCAAGAACTCTTTCACTCTTTCATGTTGAGATTTATCTCTGTGTGATCCATCACTGGTCCTGGACTATGAGTGATGTGCTCACAATGGATCTGCAATACAAACAACCACTGTCCAGTTGTGAAGGCGGCCAGTTCTATGACATGTCAGGAAAACAAATGGTCTGGTTTTGAATGCTGTTCTAATTATGTTTTACATCCCCAAACCCAGTCTATATTGACCTGCTTTGAAGAGATGTTTTTGCTTTGTTGGTAGAATGTTGCATTAATTTTTTTGTCATATATTTTTCCTTGATGGATTTCTGTTTAAGAACTGATTCCACTGTATGCATAGCGCATGGGAATATGATGTTTTGTGTGTGTGCTAAATGTTCGTTTTCATACTTATTTGTTTTTATAATTCCCTTTTTCAACCTTGTTCGTTTTCATACTATTTGTTTTTATAAATCCCTTTTTTAACATTGTTCGTTTTCATACTATTTGTTTTTATAATTCCCATTTTTAACCTTCTGTCTAAGCTGACTCTGGTAGGTTTTGACAGTCTGATGAAAACATTTACTGCTTCCACTACTACAATGAATACTGTTTCTGCTGCTGTTGGTGTGCTACTGCTGTTACTACATTTTGTTTTCATTTCGTCACACTTCCATGGTTGATAACAAAGATTCACCGACTTGTATGTAAAATAACATTTCTAGAATTCAAAAGTTAGAAAATCTTTATTGCAGATTTGAGGATATGTGAAATTTCTTTCTCTCTTTCGCTTTTCTGCCTGTGTCTCTCTTTGTCTCTGTCTGTCTCTTCTGTGTTTTCACTGGGCCATTGTTATGTTTGGTCATAGTGACAGTACCATGAATATGTCAAATGGAATACAAACAAAAGTAACACTTGTACACAGTGGAAAGAAAATTGAACAACACAAGCAGAAAACATAAATAAGAACAACCCTCGCCGCCACACATACTGGAAAAAAAGAGTTCTACAATCAAAATCTGAATAATTCCTTTATAGGTTAAGACTTTGCTGCTAAATAATTATCACTATGATGAAAAACTGATTAGAACAAACTTCAATAGCTGTTTTAGAGAAAAAGGTGGTTAGAGGAGAGGCTACCATATACAGAGTTCATACGCTTCTTGAAACTCCTTGAATTCTGACAGCGAATTTCAAGACCATGAAAACCTTTGAAACTCAATAAAATGTGGTTCTGTTGACCAAACCCCCTTGAAAACCTTTGAAAATCAAGGCATCGGCTCCAAAAATCTTTAATGTGGCAAAAAGAAATGGCAGTTTGATTTTTCTGCGTTCAGGTTAATGAAAAATTATTTGAAAACAAATTTTTCAAACATCGTCGCAGTCCTGGATTGTCGTCTGCTATTTAACCAAGGGAGATAATTTGTAACTTTATTAATTTTGATGAAGTTACAAATTATCTCCCTTGGTTAAATAGTGAAGGACAATCCAGGATCACGACAATGTTTGTAAAAATTTGTTTTTAAATAATTTTTTTTCATGAACCTGAATGCAGAAAAATCAAACTGCCATTCCTTTTTTCAATTTTTATGCAAGTATTGCAGCCTTGAAATAAAATAAGCACTTCTTGAAAACTCCTTGAATTTTAAACAGTAAATAAGTGGGTAACTTTTGCTCCCATAAGAAAACCTAACACAGAGTAACTTTTATTCAAGACTGGCACAGCCTTTTAAACTTGAATAAAGTCAGACAAACACATAGACGAACAATCTAAAAAACAAGCGCAGGCCAACAACTGAACTGTCTTCATAGTAATGACTTGGCAAAGATTTGGACTTAAGGAGGGGGGGGAGGGGGGAGTTTGAAGATGGAGAAACTAGGAACATGAAATTAAGAAAATATATATACAGATATGAAAACTCTTCACTAGCTGCATAGGGGAACCATCGTAATCCCTTTTGAAGGCAGATATATTTGTATTGCCTGCTCTGAGGCATTTCGTCCGCTGGGTCAGAACTCATCAGGGAGACACGGCTGGTTGTGTCTGCACTCCTGGCGTCAAATAGAAACACACCACAGTCCATAATACTGTGGTGTTCTCACCACCAAGGGTGCAAAAAAGAATCCAGTAGCACCCCCAAAGCAGCCAGTGAAGGGTAGTAAATGAAACCAAATGAAAGTGTGGGAAGGAAAAAAAGTTGCTGAAAAACTAAAGATATTATGCAAATAGTATAAAATGTAGGGGACAGTCTTTGAGCCTACGCTTGAGGATCCACCCAAAGATGCAAGGGAGATCAAAAGACAAACACACAGACGGACAGAAACAAATACAAATAACCTCAATTTAATCGAAACAAAATTGGAAATGAAATGAGGTAGGGAACAGTAAACAATAAACAGTAAATAAGTGGGTAACTTTTGCTCCCATAAGAAAACCTAACACAGAGTAACTTTTATTCAAGACTGGCACAGCCTTTTAAACTTGAATAAAGTCAGACAAACACATAGACGAACAATCTAAAAAACAAGCGCAAGCCAACAACTGAACTGTCTTCATAGTAATGACTTGGCAAAGATTTGGACTTAAGGAGGGGGGGGGAGGGGGGAGTTTGAAGATGGAGAAACTAGGAACATGAAATTAAGAAAATATATTACAGATATGAAAACTCTTCACTAGCTGCATAGGGGAACCATTGTAATCCCTTTTGAAGGCAGATATATTTGTATTGCCTGCTCTGAGGCATTTCGTCCGCTGGGTCGGAACTCATCAGGGAGACACAGCTGGTTCATATCTGTAATATATTTTCTTAATTTCATGTTCCTAGTTTCTCCATCTTCAAACTCTCCCCCCCCCCCCCCCCCCCCAACCCCCCTTAAGTCCAAATCTTTGCCAAGTCATTACTATGAAGACAGTTCAGTTGTTGGCCTGCGCTTGTTTTTTCCCCAACTATTAGATTGTTCGTCTATGTATTTGTCTGACTTTATTCAAGTTTAAAAGGCTGTGCCAGTCTTGAATAAAAGTTACTCTGTGTTAGGTTTTCTTATGGGAGCAAAAGTTACCCACTTATTTACTGTTTATTGTTTACTGTTCCCTACCTCATTTCATTTCCAATTTTCCTTGAATTTTGTTCTTGGGAGTCTGTAGGAACCTTGCGATATATTTGCAAATTCAATCAAAATGAATTAAATTATCATATCTAATTCTGTTGAAGCCAATGGAAAGCCACTCCCATAACATTTTCAGAATAAGCCAGTGAGCATGAGGCAAGGGAGTGTATTCAATTCTTGTCAACACATAAGCCTGTTAAATTCAGTGATGCATTTCGGTTTAAAGTCTCTGTTATACACCATTCTCATCTACACACACACACACACACACACACACACACACATGCACACACACACACACACACACACACACACACACACACACATGCACATGCACACACACACACACACACACACACACACACACACAAAGAAATAAGAGGGATGCAGGCAAGCAGATGAGTAGACATATGAATAGACAGGTGGGTCAAGTTACGGTGTTGTGCCAGAATCATGGCTGCCATGGTGATGACGGAGCTGTGTGTGTTGCTGACAGGTGTGAGGCCCAGTTCCAGCAGCAGACGTCGGTGCTGCAGCAAGCAGTGGGTCAGCTGAAGGTGCTCGGTCAGAGAGTTAGCTTCGCCAGCGGCCGCATGGACGTCCTCAAAAGTGGGTGCCTTGACAGCGCAGTTGTTGACCTTGGCTCTCTCTTTCTCTCTGCCTGTCATGTCTGTTTTGTTTTTTTTTTGTCAATTTGTTTGTCGCTGCCCGTCTCTTTCAGCTCTCTTTGTCTCAGCTGCCTGTTGTCTCTCTTATTCCTGAGCTTCTCCAATGAACTATCAAGAATTGTGATAGATTGATGGAGTAAAATAGGGAAAGTTTCTAATGGATAGTAGATAGTCATGTCCATGTTGTAGGGTAGGGGTGTGTTCTGTGTGTAGTGTAAGGTATGTGTCCTGTGTATAGTGTAGAGGTGTGTGTCCTGTATTGTAGGGTAGAGGATGTGTTCTGTGTTGTAGTGTAGCGGTGTTGTCCTGTGTTGTAGGGTAGAGTGTGTGTCTTGGTATAGAGGTTGTGTCCTGTATTGTAGGGTAGAGGTGTGGTTCTGTGTTGTAGTATAGAGGTGTGTGTCCTGTGTTATAGTGTAGAGGTGTGTGTCCTGTATTGTAGGGTAGAGGTGTGTTCTGTGTTGTAGTGTAGAGGTGTGTGTCCTGTGTTATAGTGTAGAGGTGTGTGTCCTGTTTTGTAAGGTAGAGGAGTGTGTTCTGTGTTGTAGTGTGGAGGTGTGTGTCCTGTGTTGTAGGTAGAGGTGTGTGTCCTGTGTTGTAAGGTGAGTGTGTGTCTGTGTTTGTAGTAGAGGTGTGTGTCCTGTGTTGTAAGGTAGAGGTGTGTGTTCTGTGTTGTAAGGTAGAGGTGTGTGTCGTGTGTTGTAGGTAGAGGTGTGTGTCCTGTGTTGTAAGGTAGAGGTGTGTGTCCTGTGTAGTAGAAGTGTGTGTGTGTTTGAGGTAGAGGTGTGTGTCCTGTGTTGTAAGGTAGAGGTGTGTGTCCTTGTTGTAGGTAGAGTGTGTGTCGTGTGTTGTAGGGTAGAGGTGTGTGTCCTGTGTTGTAAGGTAGAGGTGTGTGTCCTGTGTTGTAGGGTAGAGGTGTGTGTCCTGTGTTGTAAGGTAGAGGTGTGTGTCCTGTGTTGTAGGGTTGAGAGTGTGTGCTGTGTGTTGTAAGGTAGAGGTGTGTGTCCTGTGTTGTAAGGTAGAGGTGTGTGTTCTGTGTTGTAAGGTAGAGGTGTGTGTCCTGTGTTGTAGGTAGAGGTGTGTGTCATGTGTTGTAAGGTAGAGGTGTGTGTCCTTTGTTGTAGGGTAGAGGTGTGTGTCGTGTGTTGTAGGGTAGAGGTGTGTGTCCTGTGTTGTAAGGTAGAGGTGTGTGTCCTGTGTTGTAGGGTAGAGGTGTGTGTCTGTGTTGTAGGGTAGAGGTTGTGTGTCCTGTGTTGTAGGGTAGAGGTGTGTGTCCTGTGTTTTAGGGTAGAGGTGTGTGTGTCTTGTGTTGTAGGGTAGAGGTGTGTGTCTTGTAAGGTAGAGGTATGTCCTTTGTTACAGGGTAGAGGTGAGTGTCCTGTGTTGTACGGTAGAGGTGTGTGTCGTGTGTTGTAGGGTAGAGGTGTGTGTCGTGTTTTGTAGGGTAGAGGTGTGTGTCGTGTGTTGTAGGGTAGAGGTGTGTGTCCTGTGTTGTAAGGTAGAGGTGTGTGTTCTGTGTTGTAGGGTAGAGGTGTGTGTCCTGTGTTGTAAGGTAGAGGTGTGTGTCCTGTGTTGTGAGGGTAGAGGTGTGTGTCGTGTGTTATAGGGTAAAGGTGTGTGTCCGTGTGTTGTAGGTAGAGGTGTGTGTCCTGTGTTTTAGGGTAGAGGTGTGTGTCCTGTGTTTTAGGTAGAGGTGTTTGCTCCTGCGTTGTAGGGTAGAGGTGTGTGTCCTGTGTTTTAGGGTAGAGTGTGTGTCCTGTGTTTTAGGTAGAGGTGAGTGTCCAGTGTTGTAGGTAGAGGTGTGTGTCCTGTGTTTTAGGGTAGAGGTGTGTGTCCTGTGTTTTAGGGTAGAGGTGTGTGTCCTGTGTTGTAGGGTAGAGGTGTGTCCTGTGTTGTAGGGTAGAGGTGTGTCTCCTATGTTGTAGGTAGAGGTGTGTTCCTGTGTTGTAGGTAGAGGTGTGTTCCTGTGTTGTAGGATAGAGGTGTGTGTCCTGTGTTGTAGGGTAGAAGTGTGTGTCCTGTGCTGTAAGATTGTATATGTGTTCTGTGTTGTACGGTAAGGTGTGTGTCCCTGTGTTGTACGGTATAGGTGTGTGTCCTGTGTTGTAGGGTAGAGGTGTGTGTCCTATGTGTAGGGTGAGATGTGTGTTCATGTGTAGTCAGGGTAGAGGTGTTTTGTTGTGTTTAGAGAGACGTCGTTTGTTGTGTGGATGGGTATTTCATCTTACAGGACAGACTTATCTGTCGTGCTTTGTAGGGTACAAGGTGTCTGTCCTCTGTTATAGAGTAGAAGTGTCTGTCCTATGTTGATGGGTAGAAATATCTGTCCTCTGTCATAGGGTGCAGGTATCTGTCCTCTTTTGTGGGTTAGAAGGTGTTTGTCCTATGTTGATGGACAGGGATATCTGTCCTCCGTTGTATGGTAAAGGTATCTGTCCTCTGTTGTGTGGTACGCATCTGTCCTCTGTCACAGGGTACAAATGTCTGTCCTGTGTTGAAGGGTAGAGATATCTGTCCTCTGTTGTGTAGTAAAGGCATCTGTCAGAAGGTAAAAATGTCTGTCCTGTGTTGAAGGGTAGAGATATCTGTCCTCTGTTGTGTAGTAAAGGCATCTGTCATCTGTCAAAAGGTACAAATGTCTGTCTTGTGTTGAAGGGTAGAGATATCTGTCCTCTATTGTGTAGTAAAGGCATCTGTCCCTTGTCGTAGGGTAGACATGTCTGTGCTGTGTTGAGGAATAGAGGTATTTGTCCTGTTTTGTGGGGTAGCAGAGGTATCTGCCCTTCACCTGGAAGGTGGAAATGCCCATGTCTGGTACATGTCAGAAGAAGGTATGCCTTTTCTTTTGTTTGTTTGTCATGTTTTGCTTGTTTAAGATGATCACTGTGCGTCTGAAATTTTTAAAAATCAAATGATTTCTCTTGTCATATAGGTCAGCTGACAAGAAAGGAAGCATTAAAATGTCTTGAAGAAGATGGGCAGCGCCATCAGCCCAGCGGGGCAGTGACCGATGGAGAGTCTGAGGAGGACTGGAGGTGGGTTCTTGAGAGCAGAATAGAATAGTGTACAGTAAGGTATGCAGTACAGTGCAATACCAAGTGGTGCAAAGCAGTGCAGTGCATTACAGTGCAGTATAATATAATACAATACAACACCTTGCTCAACAATATTCCACAGTTCAGTTCAATGCCACAAACGATACTGTCATTTAATCAGACTTTGCCCTACTAAAATCTGTATTGCATTAATACAGATGTTAGTTAGGGCAAAGTCAGAGGCATGTATCATGCCTCTTCCTCTCCCACTCTTCAGCCTCTTTCCGTCGTCTGCCTTCATCCACAGGGCTGCAGTTGCAGCAGTAGTTTTATACCTTAGAGATGGGGAATTTGATAAGGGATCTGAAAACCTCCACGGTCCAGAATGAATTGCCCTGATTTGATTATATCCATAGCCCTAACCTTAACCCTAATCCTAATCTGACCCATTCTATCCCTGGACTATCCAATCATAACCGTGTAAAACCTGATGAAAAACAAAGAAAAAGGTGGGGGGGGGGGGGGGGGGCAAAAACTTCATTGCATGCAGGACATTGGAGACATCTTCTCACCAAACTCAGTGTTGTATGTGTGATAAACTGCAGCAGACCAATGTTACTGTGGTGATAAACTGCAGCAGACCAATGTTACTGTGTGATAAACTGCAGCAGACCAATGATGTTACTGTGTGATAAACTGCAGCAGACCAATGTGTTACTGTGGTGATAAACTGCAGCAGACCAATGATGTTACTGTGGATGATAAACTGCAGCAGACCATGTTGTTACTGTGATGATAAACTGCAGCAGACCATGTTGTTACTGTGGATGATAAACTGCAGCAGACCAGTGATGTTACTGTGATGATAAACTGCAGCAGACCGTTGTTGTTAACTTGTAGATGATAAACTGCAGCAGACCAGTGATTGTTACTGTGATGATAAACTGCAGCAGACCAATGATGTTACTGTGATGATAAACTGCAGCAGACCAATGATGTTACTTGATGATAAACTGCAGCAGACCAGTGTTGTTACTGGTGTATGATAAATTGCAGCAGACCAATGATTGTTACTGTGATGATAAACTGCAGCAGACCAATGTGTTACTGTGATGATAAACTGCAGCAGACCAGTGTTATGGTTACTGTGTGATGATATAAACTGCAGCAGACCAGTGTTGTTACTGTGGTGATAAACTGCAGCAGACCAATGATGTTACTGTGATAAACTGCAGCAGACCAGTGTTGTTACTGTGATGATAAACTGCAGCAGACCAGTGTTGTTACTGTGATGATAAACTGCAGCAGACCAGTGTTGTTGTTTTTTTTTTTTTTTTTTTGCTGTCCCACCTCTGCGCCACCTCAGAGACAGTGCACCCACGCCGCTCATTCCGACACCCCGTCCACAGCCACAGCCCGGTCGGCCCTGCCGCAGCCCCGGCACTGGCAATCCACAGGGAGCAGCCAATGTCAAGTCGTCAAGAGGCAACCCACCGGAGGAGACACTGCGTTGCTGCCGAGTCACTTCGGTGGTGTTCAGTGGCGCCTGTTCTGATCTAACATATGCAGGACACCACCTACTAAGCCCCCTACTGACGACAATAATTGCTTAGTCGCAGAGCCGGCGTGAGTGAGCTCTCCCTCCGGAGGGCGCCACCACGTCCGTCCAAGGACAGCCCCCATGGACTCGCCGATACCGGTGACCCCGACAGAACCAAACCAAGGCCACAGACGTGGAGAGGACATCGAAATTGAGGTCACCATGAGAGCAGGGCATGAAGGGCCACAGAATGTGAGACAATTTTTTTTTTTTTTTTTTTTTTTTTAATGCTGATCGATGGGAATGAGGATGATTAAGATGATGCTACGGATTTCCATTTCGGTCTGAGACTACATGACAGGGCTGTTCTCTACGCTTCCTTTCATAATATATCCCGGCGTCAACCAGGCCCGAGAGATACAGGCACCTGCAGTGTTGGTCAGGAAATTTGAGCAGCACTCTCAGAAACGCATCCATTAAGTGGATGAAACTCGACTGTGTGGTCCCAGTCTTCCCAACTGAGTCCACAGCAAACTCAACTCTGGGTAGGAGCCGGTCGGGGCAGAAAAACCCACATGACTCTGACGGGATTCGAACCCACAACCTCCCAGCGCAGACCAGTGTTGTTACTGTGATGAAAGACTGCAGCAGACCAGTGTTGTTACTGTGATGATAAACTGCAGCAGACCGGTGTTGTTACTGTGATGATAAACTGCAGCAGACCGGTGTTGTTACTGTGATGATAAACTGCAGCAGACCAATGTTGTTGCTGTGATGATAAACTGCAGCAGACCAGTGTTGTTACTGTGATGATAAACTGCAGCAGACCAGTGTTGTTACTGTGATGATAAACTGCAGCAGACCAGTGTTGTTACTGTGGTGATAAACTGCAGCAGACCAGTGTTGTTACTGTGATGATAAACTGCAGCAGACCAGTATTGTTACTGTGGTGATAAACTGCAGCAGACCAGTGTTGTTACTGTGGTGATAAACTGCAGCAGACCAGTGTTGTTACTGTGGTGATAAACTGCAGCAGACCAATGATGTTACTGTGATGATAAACTGCAGCAGACCAGTGTTGTTACTGTGGTGATAAACTGCAGCAGCCCAGTGTTGTTGCTGTGGTGATAAACTGCAGCAGACCAGTGTTGTTACTGTGGTGATAAACTGCAGCAGACCAATGATGTTACTGTGATGATAAACTGCAGCAGACCAGTGTTGTTCCTGTGGTGATAAACTGCAGCAGACCGGTGTTGTTACTGTGGTGATAAACTGCAGCAGACCAATGATGTTACTGTGATGATAAACTGCAGCAGACCAATGATGTTACTGTGGTGATAAACTGCAGCAGACCAATGATGTTACTGTGATAAACTGCAGCAGACCAGTGTTGTTACTGTGGTGATAAACTGCAGCAGACCAGTGTTGTTACTGTGGTGATAAACTGCAGCAGACCGGTGTTGTTCCTGTGGTGATAAACTGCAGCAGACCAGTGTTGTTACTGTGGTGATAAACTGCAGCAGACCAGGGTTGTTACTGTGGTGATAAACTGCAGCAGACCGGTGTTGTTACTGTGGTGATAAACTGCAGCAGACCAGTGTTGTTACTGTGGTGATAAACTGCAGCAGCCCAGTGTTGTTCCTGTGGTGATAAACTGCAGCAGACCAATGATGTTACTGTGATAAACTGCAGCAGACCGGTGTTGTTACTGTGGTGATAAACTGCAGCAGACCAATGATGTTACTGTGGTGATAAACTGCAGCAGACCAATGATGTTACTGTGATAAACTGCAGCAGACTAGTGTTGTTACTGTGGTGATAAACTGCAGCAGACCAGTGTTGTTACTGTGGTGATAAACTGCAGCAGACCGGTGTTGTTCCTGTGGTGATAAACTGCAGCAGACCAGTGTTGTTCCTGTGGTGATAAACTGCAGCAGACCGGTGTTGTTACTGTGGTGATAAACTGCAGCAGACCAGTGTTGTTACTGTGGTGATAAACTGCAGCAGACCAGTGTTGTTACTGTGGTGATAAACTGCAGCAGACCAATGATGTTACTGTGATAAACTGCAGCAGACCAGTGTTGTTACTGTGGTGATAAACTGCAGCAGACCAGTGTTGTTACTGTGATAAACTGCAGCAGACCAATGATGTTACTGTGATAAACTGCAGCAGACCAATGATGTTACTGTGATAAACTGCAGCAGACCAGTGTTGTTACTGTGGTGATAAACTGCAGCAGACCAATGATGTTACTGTGATGATAAACTGCAGCAGACCAATGATGTTACTGTGGTGATAAACTGCAGCAGACCAATGATGTTACTGTGATGATAAACTGCAGCAGACCAATGATGTTACTGTGATAAACTGCAGCAGACCAGTGTTGTTACTGTGGTGATAAACTGCAGCAGACCAATGTTACTGTGATGATAAACTGTAAGAGACCAGCGCAGTTATCACTGTTGTGGTCCTTTTTTTATTGCAAACAGAATAGCAAGGAACCACATGAAGGAGGAGCTGCTCCGAGTCAGTGGTGAACGTGACATGTTGGCGGCCCAGCTGGAACAGGATTCCCAGACATGGACGGACAGAATCTCTTCTATCAGAACTCAGTGTATGTATGTTAGTCGTGAATGTCAGTTGTTACTCCTGTAACATTCTCTCTTTTTATTCCTTAGTATTCACTTTTTTTTTTTCTTTTTTTTTGTTTTTTGTTAATTCTTCCTATTCTTTAACCTTTTTCCTTTTGTTAGCAGACGTTTTTTCTTTTTTTGTTTTTCTTAAAAAAATGATTTTGTTTGTTTTGAATATTATGTAGAGAGTAGTATCTGTTTTCGTCTTTGTTTTGCCTGTCACCATATCAGCTTCACTCACTGTTATGGCAGGTTTCATAGTTTTGTGCTCTAGTTTTGTCTGTTATTTTGATCTTGAACGAAATAATTGTTTCTTCATTTTGTTTATTTACCTTTTTGTATGTTCTAAGTTACTGAAATGAAGATGTGTTTGTGTACAGGTGTGGTTGAAATCTTGTGATTTCACATGTTTTAATCCTTCAAGATTGTATTGGGTAAATAAGAAACAGCCAACCACAATTTCCAGTTTCCAAGGTATTGACTGGAAAGAATATCACAAACAACAAAAAATATAGATATACTGATTAATTTCATTGAAACAAATATAGCACTTGGAGTTAAAGTAACAATGAAGTAAAAAAAAAAAAAAAAGAAAGATCTCGTCCAAAACTTTTGAACTGTCAACTGGGCTTGTTTTTCAAGTACACGTCTGACCACTGGAATAGTTTTCTGTTCAGCCCAGTAACTGTGACTGCTGGGAATATTCAATGATGTATATTCTGAGAAAAGTAAAATCAGTAATGAAAACAGCTGTTTACATGTTTTTGAAAATCTGTCGAAAGTTTCAGCAGGAAGAATTCAGTCATATTGTTGAAGTGAAGTTACTCCTTCTGTCAGCATTGTCTAATGTCCAAACAATAATGGCTGTCTGCTGATCCCAGCATGCGAAGCGGAAATGCTGTGAACAAGAGTTATTTTTAATTTCCTGTTGATTTCAAGGTGATCGTAAGCATGCGATTCAAAGAAAAGCTTCAACATTATTTGTTTATTTGGGGGATAAGTGTTCAGTACATTCTTCCAATCTTAACAAACACTAGTTGTTCGGTATCATCAGTTTCTGACTGAATTCTTACTAATCACATGTTCTGTGTCTGTTTCTGATTGAATTCCATGCAGTTCCATACACAGTTCAGTGTGACTCTGATACTGAACCAGACGTTGTTTCCTTGTTGTGCTTCTAGATGATTCTGAAGTTGGCAACCTAAAGAGAATGGTGGAAGAGCTGGAACTTTCCCTCCAGGAAAAGACTCAGGTAAATGCAATGTCGCAGACATATGTAATCACCACAGAACTTTGTTTTTCGTTCTTCTGTCTAGTTTAGTTCAAACATTGACCGAGATCATGATATTACACTAACTTTTTTTTTATTGCACATGACCAAAATGACAGATCACGTCATCATGCTAATTTATTGGATTCACAGGTTGACCAATGTGATAATGATTTGTCCACATACTGACCAAAGTGACAAATCATGTTATCATGCTAACTCACTAACTCATAAATCAATATCACAGATTATGTCATCATGCTAACTTGTTTCTTTCACTCATTAGTCAATATCGCAGATTATGTCATCATGCTAACTTGTTTCTTTCACTCATTAGTCAGTATCGCAGATTATGTCATCATGCTAACTTGTTTCTTTCACTCATTAGTCAGTATCGCAGATTATGTCATCATGCTAACTTGTTTCTTTCACTCATTAGTCAATATCGCAGATTATGTCATCATGCTAACTTGTTCTTTCACTCATTAGTCAATATCGCAGATTATGTCATCATGCTAACTTGTTTCTTTCACTCATTAGTCAATATCGCAGATTATGTCATCATGCTAACTTGTTTCTTTCACTCATTAGTCAGTATCGCAGATTATGTCATCATGCTAACTTGTTTCTTTCACTCATTAGTCAGTATCGCAGATTATGTCATCATGCTAACCTGTTTGTTTCTCATGTTGGCAAATATCACAGATTGTTCCAGCATGTTAACTTGTTTAATTCACATGTTGACCAAGAGGACAAATGTCATCATTCTAATTTGATTGTTTAAGTGTTGACTAAGATGAAAGATGTTATCATCATATTAGATTGTTTATTTGTATAGTCATCTGTAACAGAACATATACATATACTTTCAAAATGCATTATTTTCAAAAGTTTATGATAGTAGTTCATAGAATCCAAGCATCAAGCAGTCTTTGTTTCTTGATTTGATTGTGACTTTTAAACAGTGGCTGTGTTAAGATCATGTTGTAATTGACTTTTGAGTTTCAGCTAGTGAGAACAAGTTGCTGCATGCCATCCTGCATTTGAAAGCAGCATAAGTGAGGCAGAGTAGACTGCTGCACAGTGTGAGGAGTGAAATAAAACAAAGAAGCAGCATATTGCTGACAGTAATATACTGCTTCTTTGTTTGAAAGGATTAGGAAAAAACAAAACAAACAACCTGGCTATGATGAGGATTAGTGTGATTGTGTTGATGTGCATATGCATGTGCGTGTGTGTGTGTGTGTGTGTGTGTGTGTGTGTGTGTGTGTGTGTGCGTGCGTAGATGTGTGAACAGGTGAGACAGAAACTGCAGGTGATGCAGTCAGAGCTGGAGGAGGCCAGAGACAGCCGGGATCGCTTGGGCACACAACTGGCACACCACCAGCACACCATGCAGACAGGTGCAGTTAGGAAACACTCTGTCGGTTTTTTGTTTTTTTTTTTGTTGTTGTTTTTTTAAGTTAAAAGACCCCAACTAATGACACCAGTATCCCCTCTTCAAATGGTTTTCATCTTACTGGATTATCTTTTTTTTTCAGTTTTCCTGTTGCAGTGAGTGTGTGTGTGGGTGCTTGCGTGTGTGCGTGCGTGCGTGCGTGTGTGTGTGTGTGTTGTGTGTGGTGTGTGTGTGTGTGTGTGTGTGTGTGTGTGTGTGTGTGTGTGTGCGTACGTGCGTGCATGCTGTGTGTGTGTGTGTGTGTGTGTCTGTTTCAAGAGGGATTTTGGAACCTGACGAAGGTGTTCTATGCATGTAGTCTGCTGCACCTGTGTAGGTTGTAGAAGGAAATGTGTCTTTAGAGTTGCAGTGCAGTCATTTGATTTGTTTGACCACATGTGCACTTCATTCAGCTGTATTGGACTGACATTGCTTTTTTTTCCCACTGCAGTGTTTGATATGATAAAAAAAAATGACCAAAACAAAAAAAAACGACAAAAAAAACCCCTGTTGTGGTAACATTTTTTTCAGAGTGATAATCATTTATTCCTTTGGTAAAATGTGCATGCATTGATACTGAGGCTGGTGTGGGCTGCACATTTCCCCTGTGTCATGTGATCTGTGGTGGAACTCTCTCAGCTCTGGAAGAACAGAGGAGGAGTGTGGAGCAGGAGTTTACCCAACACCTGGCAGACATGGAAGGGAAGCTGAATGACGCCCGTCGTGAACACACCAAGGCTGGTGAGTAGCACAACGCTGCACTGCTGGTGATCGGATGGGTGTGGTGGAGGAAAGGCATTCAGGGTGTTGGGCAAGTGAGATGGAGTGTAGACTCTTGTGGCTGCTGTTTGACGTAACAGGTAAATAGACACAGAAAAGTGAAGGAAGTTGCAACTCTGCTCATACTTCTTCCTCCTGCGTAGCGTCTCCATAGTACCCGTTGTGACATGCAGACCTGCCAACCATTACGCATTTCGCGTAATTTATTACGCCCAAGTGATAATTCTTACGCCCTTACGCATTTAGCCAAAAAATTACGCATTGAAAGTTTTCAACAACAAAAAAACAAAACAAAAAAACGGACGAAAAAATCGGCTTATGTACAGACGCGCACGGCGCCGTGCGTATAATCAGTAATCTTCAAGAAGCGTTTCCGGTCATGCGCAGTTCGTTTCACCATCTTTACCATTCAGCGAAGTTGGCTACCTTTTGAAGTTTTAGCTACGAAAATGTCGAAACGTGGAGTAGAAAATTCTGGACAAGATGCGAAAAAGAAAAAAACTTGGTCAAAAGTTCCGAAAAGAATACTCGGAAAAGTTCCCCTGCATACGACCTTCGGCTAAAGGTGTAAATTGTGCACGGTGTAACACTTGCGAGTCGGACTTCACAATTTCCCATGGCGGGATGGTGGATGTGAAGCGTCACCTTGAGTCACGCAAGCACATCGATTTCTCTAACGCGCCAAATTCTTCCAGCATCACACAGTTTTTTCAGACTGTAGGCACCTCAAAAGAGGATGAAATGAGGAAAAGGGTAATTCGGGCTGAAGCATTGGTGGCCGGATTTTTTGTTGAGCACAACATCGATCTTAGCGCAGCCGACCATGCATCCCAGCTTTTTAAAGAAGCGTTCTCAGATTCGGAGATCACCAAACTGTTCAAGAGCGGTCGAACAAAGACAACACACATTGTGAGGACCCTTGCCATGGAAGCCCAAACTGCTGCTGCATCTCGACTGCAGAATGGACCGTTTGTGTTGGGGACTGATGGAATTCAGGAAGGGGGGGGGGGGGGGGTACAAATTCTTTCCTGGGATGGTGCGATACTTAAAATGACACAGTCGCCACTGAGCTGATAGCCAACCCCACATGCACAGAGTCAGCAACAGGGGAGAACATTTTTGAGGTTGTTTCTGGCGCACTATCAAGCCTTGATGTGCCATGCCATGATGGTGTAGGGGATTTGTGTGTGTTTCCAGTGTATTCTACATTTTCATAATTTGTAAAGATTTCTTGTGACACTTAAAAGCTTGTTTTTGAAGAAAAGTATAAAGTTCACAAAAATTGTGCGAACAATTTCATCGCATCGTGTTTGTTTGAAAAAAGGTAAGTGTCGCACTTGATTACTCTTAGTTCTCAGAAATTACACATTTCTGCCTCACTGAGCTTCAGTTCTTACACATTGGTGTCTTAGGGGGTTGGCAGGTCTGGACATGGCGGATTGGCAGACTCTTAAACAAGACTCGAGGTCTCCAATCATCTTTCCTCAGCTGTATCTAGCTTTATGACGACAAGTGTGAGAGAAGAGCAGAAAGATATTTTCTTTTCTTTTTTTTTTTCTTTTTTTTTTTGTGTCTCATCTTCTTTGCCACCTCAGTGGCATTGCACACACAGCGCTCATTCCGAGCCCCCCAACTACAGGCACAGCCATGGCATCGGCAAACCACAGGGAGCCGTCCATGACAAGTCGTCAAGAGGCAACCCGCTGGAGGAGACATTGCACTGCTGCCGAGTCACTTTGGTGGTGTTCAGTGGCGCCTGTTCTGACCCAACATAAGCAGGACACGACCTAAAGATGACAGTAATTGCTTAGCTGAGAAGCCGGTGTGAGAGAGCTGTCCCACTAGAGGGTGCCACCATGTCCATCCAATGATAGCCTCCATGAAATTGCCGATACCAGTGACCCCGACAGAATCAGATCAAGGCCACAGATGTGGAGAGGATATCAAAACTGAGGTCACCATGACAGCAGGGCGTGAAGGGCCACAGAATTTGAGACTTTTTTGTAATCCTGATTGATGAGAATAGGATGATGAAGATGATGCTATGGATTTCCATTCCGGTCTGAGACTGCATGACAGGGCTGTACTCTATGCTTACTTTCATAGTATATTTAGGCGTCGACCAGACCCTGCAGTATTGGTCAGGAAATTTGAAAAACACTCAGAGACGCATCCATTAAGTGGATGAAACTCGACTGTCTTCCCAACTGAGCCTGTAGCAAACTCAACTCTGGGTAGGAGCTGGTTGGTGCAAAAAAAAAAAAAAAAAAAATCCCACATGGCTCTGATGGGAATCAAACCCATGACCTCCCAGCCGGGAGTCTGCGACGCTAACCACTTCGCTATGGCAGCTGGTAATTTCTGAAGACTTGACTCCATGTGGATAAGCGTATCCTTAAAACTGCAAACAGTTCCACAGTAGGAAACAGCAATTCAAGATTACAAACGATCTTACAGCCAAAAGCAAGATTAACTCCACTTCTTCTGCCTATTCCTGAGCCCAAACTTCTCTGAAAGTTGTGTGATTTCTTTGTTGGCAAAATCATCATCAACGTCTGTAACAGTAACAAATTTTTAGTGTTAAGTCATTACCACTCATTCAACATTGTTCCTTTTCTGGCATTCTTTTGTATTAAGAAAAAAAAGGAACCAGTATCTGAATTAATTGTTAAGAAAGTGATAACCAAAAAATGGTCATGAAAAGTTTTGTGAACTAAACCCTCTACCTGTCTTTACTGCTTACTGATTTCTTTGGATGATCAGAGACCATGTTTTAATGCAATAGTAAATAATGTCCTTACTTCTGATTGTTTTCCATCTGAGTTTAAATCTGCAGTTATTAAACCCCTGTTGGAAAAAAAAAAGTTTTTCAATGCTGAAAACCTCAAAAACAATAGACCTGTTTCAAACATTCCCTTTCCTGTCTGAGACTGTTGAGACTGTTGTTCAGCCTTCTGATCACCTCCACCAGAATAACTTGCTCTATTCTTTACAGTCAGTCTGTCACCTCTGTCACGGCACTGCAGCAGCACTCTTGAAATTAGTCGATGGTCTGCGTACTGCACTTCTCCATAGTGATATTTCTGCTGCTTCTGTCAGCTGCTTTAGGTACCATAGATCACACTGCTCTTCTTTCTTGTCTCCATTCACTTTTAACATTTCTGGAACTGCACTTGTTTGGTTCCATTCTTATCCCTCTTGTCGTTCTCAGGTGTTTCAGTATTTCTGTGCATGGAGTGACCTAAACGTGTGGTGTTGGAGTAAACAACGCATCATGTCAGATGAGAGCTTTTTTGCTTTTTTCTTTTGTGATGGTGATCTGTGAAGATGATAGAATGATAGAATTAAGTTCTGTACTGGTGTGGGACTACAAGACAGGGCTGTAATCTATGCTTCTTTTCCTAACACATCCGATTGTCAACCAGACCGAAGTGATGAAGACGCTTGTGGTGGTGGTGATCAGAAAATGTGGGCATCTTTCTCAGATTCCTCTGACGAATCACGCTTCAGAGTGCGGTTCCAGTCTTTCCAGTTGAGTCCAACAACTGTAGGTAGGGGTGGACTTGGTAAGGAAACTCCTGACAGTTCATGACTGGGTTCACCTTGACCTCAAAGTCATGGTCTGTTGCACTAGCATATGCTGGCATGCTCCTGTTACTTTCTCATGTTTTTTTGGGTTTTTTTTTTATTTTATTATTCTTTTGTTTATTTCTAGTGGTGACGCTACGCCAACGTGAGAGACAGTGGAACCGGGAGCAGGAGAGACTGGAGGAGGTGAAGAATGCCACCGAGGCCCACTACCAGGCCCAGATAGCTGTCCTGCACGAAAACTTGCAGGGTTTGGAGAAGGAGAGAAACCTCTTCATGGTCAGTGGATGGGTGTATGTTGATGTCCGTGTATGGTTGAACATTTGTGTGTATGCTTGTATTTCATGTCATTGTGATGACTCGGCAAACCCGGATTCTTCTTCAAATGATTCTTCTTTCATTTTGATCTTTGGCTCTTGGCATTGTCGGCACACAATTATTTAGACATTGACAACAAATCTTTTTCATCAACAAAAGGTGTGTCTCAGACAACAGGTTGTGTCTGCTGTATTAGGTCAACATCTGCAGGAAGTGGCCAAGGACTTGCTGAGTAGGTGTCTAGCACTTGGTTCTGGCTCCATGTGAACTGGTGTTCACTCTGTGATGTTGGTCATCCGGCTGTGGGCTTTGTTACTCTTCGCCTCTTCCCCCCCCCCCCCCCCCCCGAAAGGCCTGTTTTCAGGGCTGCTGGACAATCTTCTTCATGCTCAGGTGGCGATGGTCCTGTGCTGTGTGAAGTCGCCTCAAAGAGGGAGCAGGATGGATGTTGTTGTTGGAGCACTGCATAATTCCCTTCTATGATCCTCAGTGACTGTGACTTAGAGGGCTATTTTTAGCCTGCAGTCAGGCATTGCTCCATTGTCAACCGCCCCTCATCTCTAGGAACATGGCAAAAAGGGCTGGACTTGCCATCACCCATAATGGCCTGCAGGCTAACTGCACATTGTATGTGAAAGAGAGAGAGAGAGAGGGGGGGGGGGGGGCAGGGGAGAAACATCACTTGAGAAAGAATCTTACATGTAATGTCTATTCACAATTGTGATATTAGAATTCTGTTTAAAAGTGTGAGGGGAGGTGGATAGGGGGAAGGAAAGATGGAGGGTGGAATGGGATTGAGTGAGTAGGGAAGGTGCATAGAGGCAGGGTGTATTTGTGTGTGTTGTCTTCCTGTTAGAGCCTTGCGCTTCATGAAGAAAAGATTTGTTGCAAACAGCGATTTCTGACATGCTCACTTTTCTTTCTTTTTTTGTTTAAATTCTCGTTCAAGCTTTGTTGATTGGTACGTTACACTGCCAGGATCCAGTTCACTTTTGGTGGCATTTTTCTCACTGCCGATAGTATGGTTCAGTGAATGCAACATCACTGAACTGACATTTGCAGTGACAACAAAGGGACACTGTTCTTCTCTAGTCCTGAACTCTTGTCACCAGTTCCAGTTCCACTTGGATTGAAAGTCGATTATTCACATCTCTGACCAAACTGTGGCTGCATGGACAGAGACAGTTTTTCACTTCCAATGCTTCACTACATCTAGTAGGAGAGGAGGGGAGGATCGGTTCCCACCTGGGCATTGTCACAAGAGGTACCCAACACAGACCTGCCAACCATTACGCATTTCGCGTAATTTTTTACGCCCAAGTGATAATTCTTATGCCCTTACACATTTAGCCAAAAAATTACGCATTGAAAGTTTTCAACAAAAAAAAAAAAACGGACGAAAAAATCGGCTTATGTACAGACACGCACGGCGCCGTGCATATAACCAGTAATCTTCAAGAAGCGCTTCCGGTCATGCGCAGTTCGTTTCACCATCTTTACCATTCAGCGAAGTTGGCGTCCTTTTGAAGTTTTAGCTACGAAAATGTCGAAACGTGGAGTAGAAAGTTTTGGACAAGATGCGAAAAAGAAAAAACTTGGTCAAAAGTTCTGAAAAGAATACTCGGAAAAGTTCCCCTGCATACGACCTTCGGCTAAAGGTGTAAATTGTGCACGGTGTACCACTTGGGAGTCGGACTTCACAATTTCCCATGGCGGGATGGTGGATGTGAAGCGTCACCTTGAGTCACGCAAGCACATCGATTCCTCTAACGCGCCAAATTCTTCCAGCATCACACAGTTTTTTCAGACTGTAGACACCTCAAAAGAGGACAAATTTTTTCCTGGGGTGGTGCGATACTTAAAAAATGACACAATCGCCACTGAGCTGATACAGTGATAGCCAACCCCACATGCACAGAATCAGCAACAGGGGAGAACATTTTTTAGGTTATATACTTTCTTAAATTCATGTTCCCAGTTTCTCCATCTTCAAACTCCCCCCTTCCCCCCCCCCCTCCCCTCTTCTTAAGTCCAGTTTGGCGTCATATACTGTACCATGTCAGACCATAGCATTCAACGGCAGTTAGCCAGCTCTGTCAGGCCAAATTTTTCTGTGGCCAATGCAGTCATAAGACAGTCACGTGATGTCACCCCACTTCCGGCCCCGGAAGAAGCCAGTGTCAACTTCCTATACGTCATTCAGCGAGGCCTGCCGTCAAAGCAAGATAAGTCTTGTGCTCTATCTCGCCTATACTTGCCTTTGTGTTAAGATTGCTGTGTTTTGTTTCTATACTTGATTCAGTTGTGGCTTGCACTAGACCCTGAGTATTCTTGCCGTGTGAGGCTCTTGGTGGAAGCGTATTTATTAAAAGATTTGTCTCTTTTACCGGCACTCTCGCGACTTTGTTACTCGCGATCGTCGGCACCGCTCGCCGGTCGTGTTCCCCCACCATATTGCCAAGCCTCGGGTTCAGCACGCATTTTGTGCTGGTTCCGCTTATTAAGGTTTAGTGCTCAATAACTATCACACCTGTACTCTTTACCCATCACAGGTAGAACGTGTTGAGTAAGGGTGCGTGACACTGATCTGCTTATTAAGATTTAGTGCCCAAGAACTATCACACCTATACACAGTGATACTCCACGTGTAGAGATTGCTATTAATAGCCATACCAGTCACACGACCGGTGGCGTGTACGGGTAGTTCGAGTTTTCAGTCGATCTCTCGAGCACTTTGCACGACACCACACGGACGATCGAGATTAATTGATTTTCTCGATCGGCCACCTTGTCTCCTCTTTGCGGTCGTGTGTTCCGGGTTTGCTCTATCCACCTGTGCCCAACATGGTGAAGGACACCGCCGGGTCGAGCCACTCCACTGCTCGGAGTTCGCTCAATTTCCCGGAGAACCCGCGGGTCGATTCCATCTCGGAGCAATCCGTTCGCACTGATGAACGTACGGTTCGGGTAGACAGAGACGACTTCTCCGCGGAAGGGACGCGTGATCTTTCCTCGTCTACCAAACCGACGGACGCACGACCGCGGCGTCCCAAGGCTGATAGGCAAGCAGCCACCATTTCAAAATGCCTTTCATTTGATCTGCCTGCAAAGTCTAAGGGCAAAGCTCCCCTCAAGGTGCTGCCCAGAAAGTCTAAGGGCAAGGCTCCCCTCAAGGGGCCCTGCCGAGCAAAGACTAGCCAACGGAATTCGCCCTCCCCCACCCCTTCTCCATCGGCCAGCTTGCCCTCTAGCCTACGGACTCGCGCAGAGACTTCTAACTATCATGCTGAGTCACGCGAATCTCGGCCCCCGGGGCACCTTGCCAAGCCGCGGACCAGCACGGGTGACGGATCTGGGATGGAATCACCATCCGTCACTCGCCTTGATGAGTCACGTATCTCTTTTTCCCCCCAAATTGATACGTGCACTCATAGCGCTCGGCCCCACCTGGCACAGGTGCAGCCAACACCTGAGCTCGAGGAGCGCTTTGACTCCGGAAGCAGCCTTATGGTCACCCCGACGCACGACCTCGGTGGTGTCCATAATCCTGGGCGTGCGGGCACGCCGCGCCATGGGCCCGGCCGTGCCCATGCACAAGGACGGTCGACCTACCCCGATCGAACGTCACCTTCTTCCCTAGGGGTATTGGACGTTGGGGAGCCGACCTTTTCGGATCCCCATTTGGGCAACGTCCGCGGTCCCGCTCCTCCGGGGGGAGGATCTACCAGCGGGACCAAGGGTAACCTGACATATTCCTCCAGGGGGAGGAACACGGGACCGCATCCTGACCAATCCGCACTTTCGCGGGTTGGGGGCTCGACTTCCGCATCCTCCTCCGTACCATTATGGCCCTCCCAGGCCCATTCCAAGGACGTGTATGGTGCAGTGCACGGACCTGGACGGGGATGACAGGCCACGGCCTCTCAAGACCCCCCAACAGTGATTCAGGTTACCCGGGTCCCCGGGGACTTTCTGCCCACACCCCAGGGCCGCCACAGCCCGTTTACCTCCCCGGGGACCGGTGGCTCTATGCCCCCGAGAGAGACCAGTGGCTTAACGCCAACACCCAGCACGACCAGCTATATGGTCGAATGTGGCACCAGGCCTCACTTGCCTGGGTCGACCTTGGTCTCCCTCCTCGGGCGCTGTCCGATCGGCAGGACGATGTCCCGGCCGCCGATTATAGGGCCACCGGGGACACAATACAGGCACCCCTCGACTTACCTCCTGATGACGGGTGCTACGAACCCTTTCAGGACCAGTACCTCCCTGAGGCGGACGATGAGGAGGAGCTAGCCTCCACCTCATTGTACGATGTCCGCACGATAGAACGGTGGCGACCAGACCTCGTTAGGAGGGAGGCCGCACCCGCTGACGAAGTTCTCTCCCTCTCCCATTTCGCCGGTCCCCCCCCCCCCCCCGGCCCAGAGATCTAGACCAAAGATCGTTGCCCCCCAGTCCCTCTCCTCAATTTGGGAAGGCCCAGCAACTCGCGCCAGGGGTGCGCATGCCGTCCCTCCACCAGGACAGGGACCCCTCTCGGCCCCACATGCAGCCCAGGTCGGTTTCCTCCTCGGGGACCGCATGAACCCCTCAGTCGCCTCCTTGTTTACGGACAATCCCGTGACCAGGGAGATGAGCATTTCCCAGTCGGACCGTCGGTTGATCCCCCACCTGCCCCCCCCTACTTCCGGCACCATCTCCTTTAAGAACCTAAAGGAATGGGACCGAGTAGCCAGGATGGGCATCCTCCACACCACGGCGGGACACACCTACTTGGGCATGCTCCTTCAGTGAACGGAGGCTCTATGGCCGGAGGACGATGGTGCCATCCCAGTACCGGGGGACTCGGGCTCTGAGGCGCACCAAGAGCCTGACTCTCGCTTGTTCAGCGATCCTTTCATGCGACACCTAGTTAACAGGATTTCGCATCACCTTTCGGCTGCGGCGGACAGCGCAGCCAGAAGCCACTTCAACTGCTTGTTGGTCGCGAGAGATGCCGTGCTGGCGCGGACCTCTCTCTCCCCGACGCTTAAGGCAGCCCTGCGATGCATCCCGGGCCAGGACCAGTCGCTCTTTGGCGACTACTCGGCTGACGTCATAGCACAAGCAGTTGAGGAACGCAAGCAGGCTGTGTCCTTTGCGCCCAGGCCACCGCCACGCCCTGCTAGACCCCCACTTCGTTCCTTCCCCAGGCACAGACCCTATCCCAGGCAATCGCCTTCCCGCACCGCACGGCCCGCCAAGCGACCTAATCTTCTCCCCAGGCCTAAGCCAAAACCCCATCAGCAAAATTTTCGGTTCGGCCAACAGTCACGCTCCCGGAGCTGACTAGGGAGACAGCCCGAGGGGGACTTAGATCAGGTAGCACCCCCCCTCGCCCTATCCCCCACCCACCAGCCCAGACCCTCGCCCCCCCTGGCGGGCAGCCTCTCCCGGCATACCCACCAGTGGAGACGTATGCGCCTCAACCCCTGGATAGTGGCGGTGCTACAGGAAGGGTTTCGCCTTCCTTGGGCCCACGAGCGTCCCCCCCTCATGCTATCTCCCCCTCCCTCCCCCAACGAACCCTCCCCCACCAAAGCAGAAGCTCTTCGCACGGAAGTCCAAGAGCTCCTCAAAAAAGGGGCCATCTCGGAGGTTTCCCACCCAAACCCCGGCTTCTACTCTCACCTCTTTGTGATCCCAAAAGCCTCGGGAGGATGGAGGCCCATTCTAGATCTTTCGCCCCTCAACAAGTTCCTCAGGCCCACCAAGTTCAAGATGGAGACCCCCACCCAGATCCGAGACTCCATCCATCATCTCGACTGGGCCACATCCATAGACCTGAAGGACGCCTATTTTCAGATCCTGGTTCACCCGGCCCACAGACGATTCCTACGGTTCGTCTGGCAGGGCCGAGTGTTCCAGTTCAGGGCCCTCCCTTTCGGCCTCTCACTGGCACCCTTCCTCTTCACGAAGGTTGTCAAGGAGATGGCCTCCCTAGCCAGGCAGGAGGACATCCGCCTCCTAGTGTATCTGGACGACTGGCTCATCTTGGCCCCCTCCCGGGCCCAGTGCCAAGCCCACACCACCCGCCTCCTGAGTCTGTGCTCCACACTGGGGTTTGTCACAAACCCCAACAAGTGCGAACTCACTCCCAGCCAGAGGTTCTCCTTCCTGGGAATGAGTTGCGACACAATCTCCATGATAGTCTCCCCGACCCCGGAGAGGTCTGCACGCATAGTGGACCTCATCTCCCGCCTGTCACAGGCACCCCACACCTCGGCCAGAACCCTGTCCTCCCTCCTAGGAATGATGGAGTCCCTGTCTCCCCTCATCCCCCTGGGGCGGGTCCCCAAACGCCAACTTCAGAGGGAGTTCCGCCGACGTTGGTCACAGACCTCCGACCGCTGGGACCAGGTCATTCCCCTCGGACACTGGTTCATTTCGGCGACGGAGGAGTGGCTCACTCCAGCCACTCTCTCCACCGGGGTCCCCATCTCCCTCCCAACCCAACCACTGGAACTTTATACAGACGCCTCCAACTTGGGCTGGGGGGCCCACGTGGAGGACAGTCACGCCTCGGGGGAGTGGGACTCACAAACTGCACGCCTCCACATCAACATCTTGGAGCTGGAAGCGGTCAGGCTAGCCCTTCTCCAATTCCAGCACAAGGTCGCGCACCGACTTGTTCTCCTCCTCACGGACAATACGTCGGTAGCTTGCTATGTCAACAAAGGGGGAGGGGCCCGCTCCATAGGCCTCTCCCTCAGGACAGAGGCCCTCCTTCGCTGGTGTCACGCGCGGGGAATCACCCTCCGCGCGAGACACATAGCAGGGAAACGCAACATCCTGGCGGATTCCCTCAGCAGGTTGAAGTCTCTCCTCCACACGGAGTGGACCCTCAACAGACATACCCTGTCAGGTGTATGGGAGCATTGGTTTGTGCCCATGATCGACCTGTTTGCCACCAGGTTCAACCATCACCTGCCCCTGTACGTCTCCCCCGTTCCAGATCCCCAGGCGTATGCAGTCGACGCACTATCCCTCCCCTGGACGGGCCTACTAGCGTATGCCTTTCCCCCCTTCCCCATCCTACACAAGGTGATCAGGAAGGCGAGGCTGGAAAGACCCAGGCTGATCCTCGTAACGCCATGGTGGCCGACCCAGTCTTGGTTCCCGGACCTCAAGTCCCTCACCCACGTTCCCCCCCTCCGGCTCAGCCCTCGCTGGGACATGCTGAGACAACCCCGGTCAGGTCTTCCTCACTCCAATCCCAAGATGCTTCGCCTACATGCGTGGCTTCTATGCCAGCCCAACTGCGAACATCTGCATCTACCCCCCACTCAGACAGACCCCAGTCCGTCCTAGACACACTAGCCGGGGCAGGGGCCTCTCAGGGATTACGGGACTTAGCCTCGGCATCTCGCAGAGCCAGCACCGAGTCCCTCTACAACTACCGTTGGGAGAGATGGATAGCCTGGTGCTCAGATAACTGTTCCCCATGACTGCCCCTCCAACATCCAAATAGGAAATTTCCTCTCCCACCTATCCTCTTCCCTTAAGCTGTCGGCTAGCTCCATTCGGGGCTACAGATCAGCTATCTGCACCACCATTCGTCAACTGGGGGCCCTTCTTTTGACAATGACTTTCTGCTCAGAGAGGTGTCTAGAGGAGTTGCTCTACGGGAAGCTCAGTCCCCTAGGCGCATTCCCCTCTGGGACCTTTTTACGGTCCTCGATGCCCTCAGAAAACCCCCTTTTGAACCCATTGCTTCTATTCCTTTTGACCTCCTCTCCTTTAAGACCACCTTTCTCCTCGCCCTGGCCTCGGCCAGAAGACGAAGTGAGATTCACGCCCTCAGCGGTGACCCCAGAGATATCGCCTTCCACAGGGACGGCTCAGTCTCTCTCAAGTTCCTTCCGGAGTTCTTGGCAAAGAATCAGGAACCGGGCACCCCCTCTCCCTTCCTCGTCATCCGTTCCCTGACGGACATCTTGGGAAAGGGAGAAAAAGATGGAGACATGGACCTTTGCCCCTCCAGGTGTCTCAGGTACTACTGGGAACGCACACGCCCCAGGCGCTCCTCCCAGAGACGACTCCTTATCTCCCTCAACCCCAACAATACTAGAGATATCTCGGCGGGAACTATCTCCAGGTGGCTCTCCAAGACGGTGAGATCTACCTACGCTCAGGCGTACAAGGATCTCCCTGTCCTATCACCCAGGGCCCACGAGGTCAGAGCACTGGCCACTTCCACAGCGTTCCAGTACTCTGTTCCCGTGCGCCACCTTCTGGAGGCAGCCTACTGGCGTTCGGAAAATCCCTTCATTAATTTTTACCTGAGGGATATCCGCATGACCAGAGCTGATGGGTCTAAGGGGATTTCCTTTGTGGCAGCCAATGCAGCCATATCGGTCAACCCCAAGAACCACTAGGGCGCTCGCCCTCCTCCGATTCCTTTAAATTCTGCTATGGTCTGACATGGTACAGTATATGACGCCAAAATGGGGAGTTTGTGTTATACTCCCTGTTTGGCTAATATACTTACCATGTCAGACTCTAATTCCCTCCCTACCTTCCCCTCTGGCGCCAAGGTTCTCGGGGTTACCATACACACAGGCCTCGCTGAATGACGTATAGGAAGTTGACACTGGCTTCTTCCGGGGCCGGAAGTGGGGTGACATCACGTGACTGTCTTATGACTGCATTGGCCACAGAAAAATTCGGCCTGACAGAGCTGGCTAACTGCCGTTGAATGCTATGGTCTGACATGGTAAGTATATTAGCCAAACAGGGAGTATAACACAAACTCCCCATATCTTTGCCAAGTCATTACTATCAAGACAGTTGAGTTGTTGGCCTGCACTTGTTTTTCCCCCCACTATTAGATTGTTCATCTATGTACTTGTCTGACTTTATTCAAGTTTAAAAGGCTGTGCCAGTCTTGAATAAAAGTTACTTTGGGTTAGGTTTCCTTATCATTTATGGGAGCAAAAGTTACCCCACTTGTTTACTGTTTATTGTTTACTGTTCCCTGCCTCATTTCATTTCCAATTTTTTAGGTTGTTTCTGGCGCACTATCAAGCCTTGGTGTACCATGCCATGATGGTGTAGGGGATTTGTGTGTGTTTCCAGTGTATTCTACATTTTCATAATTTGTAAAGATTTCTTGTAATACTTAAAAGAAACGCTTGTTTTTGAAGAAAAGTAAAGTTCACAAAAATTGTGCGAACAATTTCATCGCATCGTGTTTGTTTGAAAAAAGGTAAGCGTCGCGCTTGATTACTCTTAGCTCTCAGAAATTACACATTTCTGCCTCACTGAGCTTCAATTCTTACTCATTGGTCTCTTAGGGGGTTGGCAGGTCTGCCAACAGGTGGGCATACCAGCTTGCCACATGACTGACCATTTATAAATTTCATGCAAAAATGTCGCGGGAGCTCCGACAGTCTGAAGCTGTTGTGTGTGTGTGTGTGTGTGTGTGTGTGTGTGTGTGTGTGCACTTGAGAGAGAGAAACAGATCCGTTGGTACGTGCATACATAAAAGTGAGGGATTAGTGTGTTTGTTATATGTGTGTATCTGATTAATTCCTACAACCACGTCTTTACACAAAGGTGTTCCTCTTCCAGGCCACTTTGCGTCAGGAAGGGTTGCTGGGAAAACTGCGGTCTGAACGCAAGGAGCCCATGACTCTGGAGCTGCAGGAGGAAGAGGAGGAGGAGGTGCAGCCACAGGACTCCCACAGTGCCACGACGCAGGTCACAGAGACTGACTCCTTGCAGGCTGTGCATGACTGTAAGTAGGTGTATATATATATGTGTGTGTGCTTATGGCAGGGGAAGTTTGTGTCCTGTTAACCCTGTCAACCCTTCAGTGTTCGCAGACTAGGCAGCCTAAACACTGCTCCCAAAGGCAGGTGTTTGTGGGGTCATGAAGCTCCACCTCTGCTTCACAGTGTGAAACATAGCGGTCATTGACAAAAGGACATTATCATGCAGCTGATTGGAAAGCACAGACTGTCATTGCCAGATTTACCTAACAGGCATGTCAGTGAACCTGACAGCATAAATATCACATCACAGAGCCATTTTGCTCATCACCAAATGTTAGTATTTATAGATATGGAATAATAGGAAAGCTTAAATATAGAATTAATTGTACATTTCGTTTGTTTGTTGTCCAGCTTCAGAACCAGTGTCTGCAGTGCTGGAAGACTTAAAGAGCCTGGTGCCAGCGGTGCTGGAGGATTCTCTGGACAGTTCTGAGGAAAGCCCCGCTGAGGACTAACTGATCCAACTCCTAATCAGTGATTCTTGAAAACTTTGTACATAGTAAGAAATTATGCCAGGTTCTGGTTACATTGGTCGAGCACTGTGAGAGAGCTGAACTGTACGACTGTCATGATCATGGACTGTGAGTCATCGCCAGGAGCATTTGGTATTTATGGAGTACATGTGGTAAAACCCATTGAGAAACAGATCATTAAAGAATATGAAAAATCAATGTAAAACATTGTTTGTGTGTAATTTTTTTAGGAAAAAAATGGAGAGAGAGATTGAACATTTGAAATGAAAATAGTGTGGATATTAGTGTGTGTGTGTGTGCTTTTGTGGGGGTTTATGCTCATTCTTCAGTTTAATGTCTGTTCATTTAAATTTGTTTTAGATGGTGTTATGGAATAGTGTGTCTGTGTGTGTGTGAGAAATAATGTACATGTTATTTATAGATAGATAGATAGAGATATAATAGAAAGATGTGTGTGTGTGTGTGTACATGAATAGGAATGTGTAACCGAATTAACAGGCGGTGAATGCGTGTTTGATCCGAGCATGTAACTATGCAGAAATGACCATGTTACTGCAGGAAAAGTTTCCATTTACGGATTAACTAAATAGTGTTGGGGGGAAAAGTGACTGAAGGGCTCAGGGGAGTCTTTCTTAACCCGTAGAGTGCCTTTAAGCCGTCAGCCGACGCCGCATTAAAAATGCTTTCCCAGTGCCTATGGGCCGTCCACTGACGTCATGCATTTTTCTTGAATTTTCATTCGTTACTATTTCTATCAACGGACTTAAATAGAGTGTACGTAGTAAGCTTATATGTCTGTAGTATTAAAATGATATGTAAATGACCACACGTGAGGGGAAAGCCCATTTATTCTCATCACTGACTGGATGACCAGCCAGCACTTTGTCTCGCTTGCAAAGATGGCGGCACAACCTTCGACAAGCGCAGCGACCAAATCAACATATTTACACAGCTGAGCAGGCTCTGCTAATGATTTTTGACAAAGACAATATCTTTTATTCAACGACTCACTCGAGCATGAAGGTGAGATGATGATAGTGATGGAATTGCTGACCGTATTCGTCAGTTATTGTGTCGGGCTGTGTGACCTCAATGTGTGTTCAGCTGACTGGTTTGCCAGCGTCGAACGAGCTCGCCTAGTGTGTACTCTGTACTGCGTGCCAGTGGTCAGTGACGTGATAGTCAGCGCAAGAGGGGAGCGCGGCCTGCTCGCGGCGTGGCACGGGGCAGAGGGAAAGGTAGGGGAAGAGGAGCAGTGAAAGAGAGGGTTGAAGTCCAGCAAGGGGGCGTGGTGGGGAGAGGGGGGCGTGGTCGTGGACTGACCTGTCTGCATAGAGTGTGAGCGTCTTGATAGACTTCTAAAACTGTTTTACTTTCATTTACAGGTGTAGTGTGACAATACAAACTTTATTTTCAACTTTTTTGCTTTGTGTTCTTGTTTGGATGTGAAGATGTAGTGGTAAATACATATGCTTTTGATCGTGCAAAAAAATCTATCCAAATCTAATTGCCTAAATACTTTTTTATTATCAAAATTAAAACAAAAGAAGCCCAGATTCAAAATCTTCATTCAATTTCCTTCAAAAATCATATATATTTCATTGTTATATCTTTTGTATTTCTGAGCTAGAATTTTTTGTTAATTATTACCCCCAAATCATTAGATTTCCCTGGCACTGGGAAAGCCTTTGTTTGTAACATTTTCAAGCAGCGAACGGGTTAAGCATAGTGTGAAACGCATAGAAGTATATGAGCAGCGCTTTCAAAATGACTGCCCACTAGGCCGAGTATCAAGGTAAGGGAGCCTTGACTGAGCACAACATAAAGCACATACAAGTGTTCAGCTTTGCTTACAAAAGTGAACCCATTGAGTGTCGTATACAAGATCTGGAGGATTTTGAAAAATATAGTTTTCCTCGAAGTGTGAAAATCAGAATATTTGCTGTTTAAATATGGGCAACCAAATAGAAGGTGTTGGGTTATAAAGCTTTAAACTACTCCGCTTATACATGTTAAATTTTCGCAAAATTTTATGAAGAAAACATTTTTCAAAGCGGGCCTTTTTGAAAAGACCATATCGTTTGAACAAGCACAGAAGAACATAAACGTCAGTCGATTAACAGACTTTCTTGGCCCATTTCAGACAGCCAGAGCAGTCTACTTGTTTCCCAAAATCCAACAGTGAGATAGAATCCAGCAACAATCAACTGTTGTTCCTCATCGTGTATGGAGACGGATAAGAAAAGGAGACAGATAAGAAGTTTTATTTCCAAGTCAGTGTCAGCCCAGTTATCTTCAGTAGCTGATTCTAGTTCTTGAAGCGCAGATTTAGAATCTACAAGAAAAGTGTTTTGTAAACATCATGTGGGCTATTGGTAAGAAAGTTAGGCGCCATTAGTTTTGCTAGTAATTCAGCTGTGAAGATAGAAAACCCCTTTCTGAGATGGAAAAAAAATGTTTCAACTTTTCAGGAAGACAAATTACAAAACCATCTGCTGCTTTGTCATGCAAGGGCAGTCCATCAGTGAAAACTTTTAGATGATGAAAGCATTTACTGCTGATACAAGACTCGGCAAGAGACAATAAAACATTGTTTACATTCTTTTGTAGGTCAGTGCATGTCATCAAAACATGCTGACTGCAATTCTCAGTTCGGAATGGGAGATACAGAATGTGTGTGTGTGTTATGGAGAGAGAGAGAGAGAGAGAGAAGCATATCAGCTGAAAGTGTGCAGTTTGAGAAATGCGAAGATGATCCACATAACTGCAGTTCTGTTACATAATTCCTCCTCACTTGCTTTTATGTACATAAATTGCAATTTCTCAATAGTATTACAAGTAGTTCTGCATTCATAACAAACATTTATCTGTACGCACTTGAAATATACTGTGCACAAAAAGAAACGCATACGCATATTTTTTTCGCTGAAAATATTGAGGAAAATTTTGACAGAAACATGCCCCGTATAGCTGGGAACTCTGTCCAGTGTGAATAGTCAGACATAATGAATAGACATAACATTAGACTGATGTCTTATTTCTTCTGTGGTTGTAATATTTTGAATGCTAAATGACGCATGAAATGACTGAAATAAAAATATGCATTTCTTTTTGTGCACAGTATATGTTGGATGGTTTCCCTAATAACATGTGAATGAACTGAGTATGGTTTAAATGCTTGGGCAAGCAAGCTTGCGCACGCACACACACAGAGACATACACACACTCTTTGATACATTTATTTGTAGCTTATTGGGAATATGTACAGTTGTATATAACTGCCTCAGTGTGTGGTAACAGCTGCAATTACCTTTTAACAAATAGAATATGCAAGTCATGTACAAGTCCATTCGTGTGTGTTCGTGTCTGTGTGTACTTTTGTTAAAATATTTTAGCTTGTTAACAAACAAATTGATAGAAATAACCAAGAAATAACTGCTTACAATCACAAGAAAGAAATAATGTGTATTGTAATGTGTATCTTAACGACAGAAAGTTATGACTAAAGTAGGGAGTTTACTTTCTGATTGGCCTATGATGCAGTAGAAAAACAAGGAATCAGCTCTAAAACAGCCCCAGTAACTCTCAGATTATGTGCAGAAAGCACCGCCAAAGTGCCGTTGTTTCCCTCTCTGCTTTGTTTAGCAACAGGTAATTTCTGAGCGCATCTCTAACCGGTTGCAAAGTAGTTCACATAATTTAGTGTTATCATGAAGCCTGATGCATATACATATTGATATTTATACATAAAATAAAGCACAAAGGCAAAGTTTACACAATCTAGTTTCTTATTCGGCTTCTTTCCATTTCAAATCTGCTTCAAGTCAAAAGAATGAAAAAAAAAAAAAAAAACCTGAATAAGAAAGCCAAAGGTAAAAACAGTCATCCTTACTAATTATGTCCCCCCCATCCCCCCCACCCCCATCCCCCCCAACAGAAATAAGTAACATTTTCTGATAGGTAGGTGAAGCGCTCTGAATTTTCACTTTCTATGTCCCCTTTCTTGGCTTCAGGTTTGGTTTGATTTCCGCCATTATGTGTGGAGTTTGATTGTGGAGTTTGATTCGATTTTAAACAAGAAAACTGTACCTGACTGTCTAATAATCTGACAACAAAGAACCAAGACATCTGCTTCTCGCGAAGAAGAACTCGAAAATGCACACTCCTCAAACACGGCCTCAATAGCGCTTGGGAAGAGGTTTGACAGTCATACTCTCCAGACACTCAAACACTGTGTGTGGATCCTGGTCGGCGATGATGTGCTGAGCATCTAGGTAGTAGTCGGCGATCTCCTCCACATAGGCGTGGTACTGGGCTAGACGTTTTCGAACCCCCTCCTCTTGGTCTTGTGGGTGATGCACCAGTCTGTCCTTGACCTCCTGAGTGCGGGGCGGGTTGTACAGCATGTGGTAGCGGTCACCAGTCATGGGGTCGGTGGCCCGCTGTGTTAAACGCTCGATGACAGAGTCGTTGGGAACCTCCAGGAAGAAAACCCTGAGGAAACAAAAAGTTTATTTTCATTCCAAGATAAAAGAAAAAAATCTTACACATGTATACTCTAAAGTTTTCATTGCAATGCCAGAGAATTTTTTCACAAGTCAGATATTGACATGAAATATGACAAATTTACTCACACAATGTCTTCTAATGATTGCAGATTACTGATCAGGGAATGAAGTGAAGCTGAGATTTTTTCTATTTTCCTTCCCTCTTCCTAAAATCAGCCCTTCATCCCTTTTCCCTTCCTCCTATCTACTTGCATCCAATCATTTTCCTGGGACACAAGAATTCTCACATGCCATGTCTGTCTTTGCGGCAGTACATGCACACTAGATCATTCAAGCATGCTATTAGAACTGCTGCGTCAATTTTGCATACAATGAATTACCTTTTGTGTTCTTTTTCAAGCAGTACAATGTATATTTTGTAAGCACGCTCTTTTACATGTTAATTCATCTTGGAAATCCAAGCTGTGAGAAAGGTACATAATAAATTCACTTCTTACAACTCGGAAGTACTGACCCATTAAAATGTCAGGGAGTAGTGAAAGAGGTAAGCTCTCAATCAATCAGTAAACATGTAAACAAACAAAAAGCATTTATCATGGACTCGGAATATTCAATGCTGCCAGTTCAGTTTAGTTCTATCGTTCAGTTCATTTCGTTCATAGCCCAGCCAACAACAAAAAAGGGACACATCAGGGCTGAATCAATACTGTCATTTCCAATCCATCAATGCGACGGTCATGAAACGAATCAATAAATTAACGCTCAACGACTGACCTGTTTGGAGCCAATCCGGCCTTGTCCAGCTGCTCGGCTTGCTCTCTGGTGCGGGGGTACCCTGACAACACCCAGCCCCGGGTCTGACAGTCCAGCTGGCACAGCCGTTCTTTCAGGATGTTCAGCACGATGCCATCAGGCACTGTCACAGCACACCACTAGATTGAACCAGATTCAGCTCACCACTGTAATGACTATCTTGTTACAACATTCATTAAGGGAACGGCAAGATATACTTGGAACTGTTAACGTTCACCGTGTGTCATCCTTGATTTTGATTGTTGCCGAGAGATATATTATGAAAGTAAGCATAGAGTACAGTCCTTTCATGCAGTCTCGGACCTGAATGGAAAATACATAGCTTTATCAACATCATCCTCATCAATTAGCAGAATAAAAGTCTAAAATTCTTGAATTCTGTGGCCCTTCATGCCCTGTTCTCATGATGACCTCAGTTCCATTTACCTCTCCACACCTATGCCCTTAGTTCGAATCTGTCTGGGTCATAGGTATCGGCAAATTCATGGGAAATGTCATTGGATGGACATGTTGGTACCATCCAAAGGAAGAGCTCACTCATGCTGGCTTCGAAAGTAAAGAAATACTGTTGTCAGTAGGGGGCTCATTAGGCAGTGTACCGCATATGTTGAATCAGAACAGGTACCACTGAACACCACAGTGCAGTGTCTCCTGAGGGGTTGCTTCATGACCACTTCACACTGACTGCCCCCTGTGGATTCAGTTGCCAGGCTGTGGCAGGACAGGCCAAGCTGCGGCTGTGGAGGGGGACGGAAGGAGTGGCAGTGGTGCTTTGCGACTGATGTGCCACAGAAGATGAGATAAGGAAAAAAAACAGTAAGATTTAAACCTTCACTTGGAGCTGATTTTTTTTTAATGAAAAAATAAAATACAAGAGTGTCTGTGTCAATACATTCACATTTTAGTGAGTGTGGAGGTGACCAGCAACATGTGTGTCACTGTGTCTGTAATGTGTGATAACCGTGATACCCTTGCTAATAAGATGCTGCAAGTTGTTGACTACACCCAAAAGCAACAAACACTTACTCATCATGTCTTTCTCCACGTACGGTTTGGCGGCCAAACCAGCCTTGGTCTCCTGTGTAATGGCTTGCTTGATCAGCTGGCCACAAGACACTGCATCACACACAGACAGACACATATACATTTTATCAGTGCTGAATTACTGCTACAATCAATGGTTAATACATTGTGGATTTCACTGATGGAAAATTCTTCCTATCCTGAGGAGAGTGCTCATAAAAATGAAGAATGTAATCAAAAACAAAGGGCCCACAGGATGTAAACAATTTTGCTCTCAGAGAATATCAAAGCAGTGAAGACTGCAAAAACATGAGTGAACAATGGATACACTAATACCATTGTTGGTGCTGACAAGGAAACTGCAGTAGCTTGGTTGTAATTATACCCTGCTCTATGACATTCATAGATAGCAATCCATACACAGAACTACAGGATACATGCACAAACGAGGTGTTTCCTTTTATTGTTAATTATAACTGATAACAGATACTCTTACATAAATAGAAAGTCAAGCATAGCTGAGCATCTAGCGAAAGAATACTGTTGCTGCAATGTACGGGCCATCACAACAGAAACACTGAAAAAAAAAAAGATTGCAGAAAATATGATTGAGAAATCTGTCATTAAGGCATTCCAATGAATACCAAATAACAACAAGGACTCTGTACGCAGAGTTGTTCCCACTGCACACCACTGGTTTCATCAGGGACATAAAAATTGTTCGTTCGTGCGCGCGTCACGTCTTAAAAGATTTCATTTTAGTCACCATTGTCTCTTGCAACACACAAGCCTCATTAGCCTCAACAGTACTGGAACCTTCACATGCTGTCAGTAGGAGATTTGGGCAATCCAAGAGAGTGGATTGGATGTGAAAACTCACAACTGTCAATCTACACAATACAGCAACCTACAAACGCAAGCCACTCTTGTCAGTTGTGGCAGGAGCATTGGAAGTCGAACAGACATTGAATCATGAGAGCTGGAGGATGAAAGAAATTTTTGTTGACTGGGTAACAGCAGACCAAAGAAATAGGTTGAAAAACAAATATTGATTTTGTTATCTAATTTTCGAGAGTATTCACATAGTGCCTATCCTCATACAGAGACCAAGCTGACTTTGTTTCATAAAACCACTGTTCAGAAGTCAGTTTCAAAGTAAGGCAATTGCTGGCAGAAACTGAAACAAACTTAAAAGAAAAATTACTGTGCCGCCAAACAAGGGAAAGAACCAAGCAAATTACAAGACTTTTTGTCATTCGTTTGTTTCTTTTGTCTGGCGGCATAGTAGTTTTTCTTTTAGAACTGTTCAGAAGGGAGGAGATGGGATCGTCATATATTTCCAAAATAAGGGGGCAGTCAGTGTTTGGTCAGGCTTTGATGGTTAATATCAGCATTGGTGTGTTACATAATATGTACATATGGAAAGAGGGTGAAGAAACTGAAAACATTCGTAGCAGACAAAACTGGAAACTACCAAATGCAAAGTTACTAATGCAAAAAACACCCCAAACAGTTTTTCAGTGCCAAACTTCTACCATAAACAGACAGTAAAATTGCAGAGAAGAATAATAATGACAACAACAAAATTCCAAAGAAGAAAATGACAACAACAAAAAACAAAAATGATGCAAAAATCTAAATAATGATGCAAAATTATGGGGCATTAGACAAGAGAGGAATGAGGTTCACCTTTCACCAAGTTGTACTTGTTGGCCAGCAGCGATGCCTGCACACCTTTGCCGCTGCCTGTTGGGCCCAGCAACACGATGCGTGGAGCCAAGGGAGCGTAGGAACGAGGTTGGCTCTGCAGGAAGGCAAACACTGCACACACCACCACCACCATCAGAGTGTCATATTGAGGTGAAACTGACGCCATGATCGCTTGGCGAGATAGGAAAGCCATAACCCCCCCTTTCTTCTTCTTCCCCCTATTCATGCAATAAAAGTTGTAAGTGTTTCACCTAAAAGTTCTTGAAAGAAATCAACATTAGAATGATGAACTGTTTTCTTGACGTTATCTGAATGCTTTTTGAAGGGACATCATCATTTTGCTTTGGAAGAAAGGCAGCCAAAAAGATTTCCACACATAGGTTTTGATTTACATGCTCCTCCACGAGCACTTGTAATGTATTCTTCATACCCATGCATTTAATTTCACTCCCCTGTGAACACAGTTGACATATAAGCAGTCACCACTCTGTAAAATTTCCAGACAGCTTCAGTTGAACGATGACACCCCATCCAACCTGTTGTTGAACCCATTCCCATTCAGTTCACCTCACCTTGTGAAAAGACGTCAGCTTTGGGCTGGTCAGCATTGATGGCCTTGAGCGTGGAGGCATAGCAGCGACCAATAGCATCGCTGTGACGATGATACTCCACCAGTTTCTCCACCATCTCCACCTCGCTTTGTCCTTCTCCCTCCTCCAGACGATTCTGAACCTCTGAACTGGTCGGCCAGTCAAAGGTGGTGTGATACACATCTGTGGGAAGGACAGTCAGGGAGGTTGAATTCTGTGGGAAGGACAGTCAGGGGGACTGAACTCTGTGGGAAGGACAGTCAGGGGGATTGAACTCTGTGGGAAGGACAGTTAGGGGCGTGAATTCTGTGGGAAGGATAGTCAGGGGGATTGAACTCTGTGGGAAGGACAGTCAAGGGGCTTGAACTGCCACCTTCATGTGCGTGCAAGTCTTTAGGGTTTTTTTCGTTTACATAACTGAAGTTCGATTCTGGTCAAGATGGCAATTTAATGATGTCTTATCAAAAAATTGGTAACAGCTCTTGCAGAAACAACTAAACCTCTTAGCTTCGCTGCTTTCATGCATCTTCACTTGCTTGATTCACCACAAACGATGAATTCATAAAGCCTTACTTTGCTTTCATTGGCAAGACGTATATCTACATGTGGCCAATCGCTGCAAAGGCAATGATTAGGGGTCCTTGGTTGCAATATTTGCCTGCAGAGCTGATGTTCATGAGTCTGAACCACTTGTGACGCTGGACCTTTTTTTGTTGTTGTTGTTTTTTTTTTGCTTTGAACCCTCTCTGTCCACTCTGGCTGTAAATGGGTATTTGATTCTGTCCAGAGAAGATTAAAGGCAGCAGAAGCAGAGGGATGGGAACCGCCTTCCCTTCTTTTTTTCCTACGTACGCAGGTTGATACTCCTGTGGACACTCCCTGTATAGACAGGCAGTGGAGTTTTGTGTGTATGACCGTTTTTTATCCGCCATTAAGGCTGCCATACTCCATCTTCAGGGAAGGTGCATGCTATGTGTAACGTGTCACCCGTACCAACGGCCAAACTGGCCTTCTCTTCCGAAAGTTGGTGATGGGATTTTTCGCGTGTGCAAGATGTTGTGCATGTGTTCACACACGGAACCTCAGTTTATAGTCTCATTCGAAGGACTGTATGGGGAATGGAGTCAGAACCAATGTTAACTCTGAGAGAAAAATCCCCCTGTACCAAAATTCAAACCCGCAACCCCAGGATCACGAGTCCGGCGCTCTACCAACTGAGCTATTCCGGCCCCAGAACCGCCTTCCTTCATACCATACCCCAGACAGGGTGAACCTCTGACAGCTCACTGGCTCTACAGCCATAAGACTTTGTGACTTTAAAACCTTTTTTTTGCCTTAGTCTTTGTTCAAGTCCTAGTGTTATGTTCTGTTCACTTCTGCTTCATAAAAAATGGTTGCATTACATGGTCTGGTTTGACAGAATTTATGTATATCTTTTATCAAATATTGGCATGAAAATATCACTTTGCATTTCTCTTAAAACATGGGTGAAAATACTAATGACAGATTTACAAGCCTTCAAGATTTGATGGCATTTTCTGCCACGTTTGATCGTGCTAGAGCTTGTCATGGCAGGGCAAAGAAAATGGCAATGGCATACTCATGCACAGACAAGTGAAACAGGATGATACGACTCACGCTGCTAGACCCATGATTCAAAACAATAAGAATGACG
>CM065735.1:34480909-34520909 GCA_033310375.1 Conus canariensis
TCAATAAAGGAAAAGCCACTGGATCATCGGGACGATTGATGATCAGTTGTTCAATCAGTTGCTGCACATCAAAACCAGAATCGTGCCAAAAGCATCAATTACCAGTTTGTCAACAACATTAAGAAAAGAGAGAGAGAGAGAGAGAAAAAGAGAGGGAGGGGGGGGGGAGAGAGAGATGATACAGAACAGGTAACATGACAGGAAAAAGAGAGAAGGCATGGAAGAAAAATAAGAGAAAATGATCCACTCGTTTGGATAATAACACAAACTAATGACATCGTCTATTTTTTTTCACTTCAAAATATTCAATACATTACTTCCTTCCATATATTCTGATATGTTAGGGTAAATTTAAAGTGGTCTTTCTTTAATGGAGGAATTTTTTTAACTCAGTAGTCATTGCAATTTTCAATGTCTGTCTTGTGGTTAATTTAAACTTTATTGTACTCATCATTTATCCACATGCTGTTTATTAGGTGCATAGAAATTTATGAAGAAGATTTATCACTAAGTCCTGTATGTATGTCTACTTTTCACAGATGTATAACTTTTTTTTTTCTCGAACTGCATTTTTTTCTATTTTCACAAGACGAAAATTAACATATTATTGAAAACACAAAACAAAAAAAAACAAAAAAAACAACAAAACCCAAGAACAACAAACTCTGATTAATAAAAACTCAGGAGTATGCAAACTCACCTATAAGAAAGCAAGGAATTTCTTCCACTTGTCGTTGTTAAAAACATCACACATAAGAAACTCAGCTGAAAGAAGACCTCTTCTGTAAGAAACAGTTTCCTGTTCCACATGATGCAATGAACCTTGGTGCATTAGAAACATTGGTTGTGTAAAAAGTGTTTCGTCAAATGGCTGGGCTTTTCTCATCACCTCAGATGAAAGAAAGTGTATTAATCACCATGGTGTACAACAGTGACGAAAACATTTTGCATGAAATGTAATGATTAATCTGAACAGATCTACTGAAAACAGTCACTTGGTAATTAGACTGGCAAAACTGCAAGCCTTCCTTTCATCCATACCATACACTTAACACAAAACCAGTCAACGTCTGCAATGCCTCACATGAGTGCCTGTCATTTGTTATTGTTTTTATGATCACCATCCATGGTTCCAGCAACATTGTGTGTGTGTGTGTGTGTGTGTGTGTGTGTGTGTGTGTGTGTGTGTGTGTGTGTGTGTGTGTATGTGTGTTGTGTGTATGTGAGAGTGAACCATGTGAGAGACAGAGAGAGAAAATGATGTGACCCAGAGATACCTCTCTTCTGTCCTGCACAATCTCAAAGTTGCTTTCTCTCCCACAATTTTTTCACACTTCTTTTTTTTCTTCTTTAATATACCTTTTTGTTGTTTTAGTTTAGGCCATCATCGTGTGTGTGTGTGTGTGTGTGTGTGTGTGTGTGTGTGTGTGTGTGTGTGTGTGTGTGTGTGTGTGTGTGTGTGTGTGTGTGTGTGTGTGTGTGTGTGTGTGTGTGTGTGTGTGTGTTCTACTGCCTTTATCTTTTTTCTGACATTTTAGGTTTTTTGGGTTTTTTGCTTTCAGTTCTTCCCCTTTTGCTTGCCCCTATTCTTCCCCCTCCTCATTCCATCCCCTTAACACCCCCTCCCTCCCTCCTCTCTCTTCCCCTTATAAATACATTCTCCAGATAGCTGATGTTCTTCACTTGTATTTGTCATTTTTTCCCCCTACCATAATCAATACGCAATCTGGATTAAGTCAACAATGTCAAGTGTAGGCAACTGCTGAGCATGTCTGTCAAAAGCACAACATAAGAACTGGGGACCCTGTCATTTCTCAATCTTTGGTGGGTATGCATCTGTGAGAAACACAATATAGGAATAGGTTTGATTTTAAAAAAAAACACAAAAACTGTATTGTGAGTAATTATCTATTTCATCAAAATATTCAAGCTGCAGTAAAATAACTCCATAGCAGAGATTGATGAATAAGTAAAGTTCCAACAGGACTAAAATAAAACCCCTTTGAAACTTAAAAAAAATTGTTACCACAGAATGTATGTATGTCAGGCACAGGATGTTTGGTGAGGGTTAAGCCTTGCACTGCTATGCAATATAAATGGTGATCACTACTTCAGTTCATCAGTCAGAGAGTTTGAAATTATCCTTTTTTTTTTCAATAACTACATTTGAGAATTAAGGCTACTCTGACATGTTCCAAAAAACACAGATTTGGATGTAGCCTCAAATATGTGCATATCTGGCAGCTGATTATCAAAGAGTGTCCCAATGTGGAGTCATAGTGGCACCGCTCTAAAGAACTGTTCACCAGGTTCCTCTGGCTCTTTCATCTGTATGGCAAGGTCTGGATCTTTGCAAATAGTTTGCCAGTCTGATCTGTGATAGTATTATTCCATCCTTTTCTTTTTTTTCCTTGAGAGGATCTCTGATTTGAATACCTTATCGCTAATTGATCCCACTTAAACAAACCGTTGAACAATTTCTAGCAACTGACCATAGACAGTTAGACCAGTAGTGAGAGAGGTGGTGTGGGTGGTGGTAACTGGTATGGCTGATGTCAACGTGGTAGTCTTAGTGCAGACTGTCATGTCATATCTTGATGCTATTGCCAGGGCTGCAGCTCCTCACTGCAATTTGCTCTAGACTCTAGGTTTACTGATATATTTTTTTTCAGGCAGGCTGACAACCAACACCACAGAACTAAAACAAAATACGATCGAATCCACTGATTGTGGCTATTTAATGGATGAAGAAGAAGAGTGTCATAATTATATGACACTTTCATCTCATGTGTGAATGTATTTGCAAAAGAAAAGAAAAAAAAAAAAAAAAGCAAAAGCAAACAAACAAAAAACGTTACCTTATACATATCAAAGAGGCCATGTTTTTCTGCATACATGGCAAATTCTGGTGGGATTAGCAGCGGGCGTTTTGTCTGATCCATCGCGAAAAATTCAACTGAGAACGACTTCAGTTCTCTTTTCTTGTTTTCTCAGGTTGCTACGAGTCCAACACACAATTACCGGTTGTAAAGGTGCTCACAATTGGCTTTCCGCAACAAACCGATGTTACATTTTCATTGATTGGGCCATTTCTCAAAGTACGGGAAGCGACTCCCTTTACCGATACACGTTCTACATCCGGCACATCTCATTGACAAAATGGCCGCAATAACCTTAGCCCAGTACGGAACAGGTGCCTTGGTGACTGCCGCATTGCATCCATTGGGGTATGCAAAGGTCCTGATCCAGGCGGGTTATGAACCCTTGCCTCCTACCCCGTCTGTTTCTCTCTTTGGTAAAGAATCCCTCGTCTATCCAAATGTCCTGCAGTACATTTCTCACATCAAGAAAGTCGACGGCTTCACAGGGCTGTACCGCGGTCTATTTCCGCGTGTCCTATCGGGAACTTTAGGGAACTTCGTGCAAAACAATGTCGCTGAAAAACTAAAGAATGTCATATCAAATACGCAGCAACAACCATCAAGTGAAGGCGAGGAAGAAGACGAGGTAACATTGTGGATGAAAAGTTTCTGCATCGACACATCGCAGGAAACGATTTCACGATGCTGTGGAATCATTGCCAGTCATCCTCTGCAGGTCATCACTGTGCGCTGCATGCTTCAGTTTGTTGGCAGGGAAACGTCATATGATTCGGTGTTTTCAGCCATTCGTGAAGTGTATGCCAATGATGGCATCATGGGATTTTTTGCAGGTCTTGTACCACGTCTTCTGGGTGAGATCTTGATGGTATGGATCACCAACTTCATGGCAAGGTTGCTGAACAGGTACCTAGTGGAAGAGAAGGATATGAAGTCTTACACTGCAGCTGCCTGTGGTCTGGTGGTGTCGCACTTCACCTATCCTTTCACCCTCACCAGCAACATCATGGCGGTCAATGGATCAGGTCTGCTGGCTGCAAGTCCACCACGCATGCCTCGCTACGAAAATTGGCTGGACTGTTTCTCTGAATTGGGAGCCAATGGTCAGTTGAAGCGTGGCGCCAGTATGTTTTGGCGTTATTACCGTGGACCATATGTTTATCGTGATGGAAAGCTCATGGCTGCCCCAAGACCATTTGGAAATTGACATTTTTGTGATTTTGTGAGTACTGTGCCGTTGTAGAACTGGAAATGTCATCTTAACGTTGATGGGGGTGGGATGTTTCTTTTTTTTGCCTTTTTTTAAAACTTAAATATAGTTTAATACTACATTTTTATTCAAGTATTTGAAAAATGTTATTTTCATGCTTTTTTTTTTTCCAAAATCCTGAGTTGAACACAATTTCTATTATGGAAAGATGTTTGGCACTTTGTTTAACAAGCATCAAAGTAAAACACATAACATTGAATAGCTTTTCATTTGAAAGTTAACTTTTTCTCAATTTTTGCAATCTTTCCCTGTAATGAAAGGTAAAACAAATACATTGAGTAACTTTTCTTTTGAAAGTCAACTTTTTCTCAGTTAAATTGCTATCTTTCCCTCTCTCTCTCTCTCTCTCACTCTTTCTCTCTTCCTCCCCCCTCTCCCTGTGCAATGATGAGGGGAAGGAAGGAGAGGGAAAAGGGAAGAGAAGGGACTAATAAGCAGATTCAGATTTTAATGAGGATTTTTTCTTTTTTTTTTTTTGAATGGGAAGGGGTGGGGAAGGGTAGGAAACTGTATAGTTTCTGTAAGTGTAAATGAAGTTAAAATCGGCTTTTTCAATCTGTAGCATTTTGTAAAAAGTCGGTCAGTTTGACGTGAACATGAAGGCCTAAGATTAACCTTTGCCAAATGTCGTAATGTGTACAAAAATGACTCATTGTCGTGATTTTCACTTGATTGCTGAGTTGTGTGTAAGCTGTTTCCACAGACTGTTAAGTCTTTGTAAATAAAGCAAGCCCTCATTCGTCCCCTGATCTATTTCAAAGAATTGTTTCTTTTTGTCAGCAAGGGATTTAAAAAAACAAAAGAGCAACACAATGGCTGACTTTGTTCCTTCGGAAAAAAGTAAGGTCTCTGGAGTCCCACAGGGAAATGCAGACACCGGCCATTTAGCAAGGTTCTGAAGATCTGTTCAGCTGCCTTTCCTGGCTTCCTTGCAGAACTTGCAGCTGGAAAATGTTCTAGACATCAGCCATAAAACTGGAGTATTAGTGCCTTTCCTCGTAACCATGTCCTTGTTAGCAGAGAAATGCAGACATCAGGCATTCAGCGAGGACCTCACAGTTGATTTAACTTCCTTTCCTGTGTCACTGTCAGCAAGGAAATGAGTACTGTAGCCATTTAGGGAGGGCCTGATGGAAAGAAGGTTTTACCTGTCATGATGAAGGTTTTACCTGTCATGATGAAGGTTTTACCTGTCATGATGAAGGTTGTTAGAAGTGAAATGCAGATCTCTGATCTGTGCACAATGGTGCTGCTTACTGACATTTTTTTTTTTTTTTTTCACATTGAATATTATTTTAGTCTGAAAACTCTTTGAGATATTCACTTCATATGAGGATAGGATGTAAAACCAAGTGTGTTATGTTTTCTTCAGAAGATGTATCTACGGTTAATTTGATTTTTTAGATAATAATAAAAGCATCATGAATTCAAGTATCATATTGCAGTTCTTTTGCTTCTATAGCTTTTGTTTTGGTTGTGCTTAAAACTTGGTTTCCTGTGATAAAATGTTTTGTGAAGCATATAAGGAGAAAGTTTTAAAAAAAAAGACCCGTAGAGTTTAGAGGGTTCATGTTATTTCTCTCGTATTTAGGCGAGAGCTGGAAAACAGTTTACATGTTTAAGTCCGAGTATTTTGTATAGTGGATTTGAATGAAAGCGACTTGCATTGTCAATAGACACCAGAAAAGTTGTATACATGTAAACATTGTCATCACAGTGTGGGAATGACCATTGAATTCTGTGCTTTTGCTTTGGTAAATGTACTTGCTTGTTTTTTGGTTTGTTTTTTTTTTTAAAGCAAAAGTTGTAGTTGGTTGTGCTGTTACTAAAAGATCTTCCGTACTTTTTGTTTGATGTTTCTCTTTTTTTTTTTTTTAAGAACATCTATACTGAGTATTTTTATTGCAAAAAAATGAAAGCATACTACTAACTGATGCTCTTTTTTTTGTTTCAAAGTATTCTAATCTATAGGTAAAATGTTACACTTATCATGGAAGAAAGACTCAGTGGTCATATAACCAGTTACTTTGCTGTTATGTCCAATTTCCTTCGGCTTCTTTTTTTTTTATTTATACAATATGCAAAACTTCAGATGGGTGGCTGTGGTTGAGAGACTGTTTATTTTTTTAACAGTTGATAATTGATTGTTTAATGTGTCTATGGTCATTGTGTCACATTGTACAATATGAAAAGTTCAGAAGTTTCATACTATCATAGTGCTCCAGTATTCATCATGACATTAGTTACACACTTGTACATAAATACTGTTTGACATTTGGATAGCTTTGTAATCCAGCATTCATGGCATTTGTTATATATGAGTTTAAATGCATTATTCTGTGTGTTCACTGATCCACAAGGTAGCTGTACATCTAAGAAGAGGGGTCTTGTGAATTTCAAGGTTTATTTTCCTCACAACTGTAATTCCTTTGGCATATTTGGCTTAGATAGGAACTGAGAAATGGAGAAGGGCATACATGTATATACTTTAGGAAAAGTGTGCACCTAAATGTCATTTGAATTTATGTACTACAGTGTGTTTTTCTAATGTTTTGATTAAAATGAAAATACTAGCTTAGCTGGTGCTACCTTTATCAGAACTATTCAAGTAGGACGTCTCAGCTGTTTATCAAAATTGTTACCAGACATATTGTTAGAAATCCTTAACATGTGTGTGTATACAGGAAAATATTATCAATCCTTGAGTATAATGAGCACAAATAACGTAGACAATTTCTTCATCTGTTTGAATTCAATACAGCTGGATATGTTATTCAGTGAAGATGTTTCATTTCGTGGTCTTTGTGTCATTCTAAGATTTGTATTTTCAAAACGGTCAATCAAAATCGGGTTTTAATTGTGTTGCAGTTTTCAGTCATTATTGATGTATTTTTAGACTGGCCCATGAAAGGTTCAGATCAATCTGTGTTAGCTCTGTAATGGTGAGGTTTAAGTGGCAGACGGTGTCTGTATTCTTGTTAGAGACATTGAGAGTTTCTTACAGGTACCGACTGATAATGTGCTATTAAAAAGAAAAACTATTGATGAGTGGTTAAATCATGCAGTGAGCATATGCGCACGCACACACACACACACACACACACACACACAGCAACCATACACTCACTCAGACAAAAGAGCTCATTCAATCATACACACTTGTGTGCCTGGGTCTGTGTGAGGCTTCAGAGAGGCTATGAGGGCATGTGTTTATTGATTTAAAAAAAAGAATGTTGTGCCCTTGAATATTTAGTAATGTATTTGTTGATTGGTATTCTGATGGTATATCACTATATGCTGCTAACACATCATTTCTAGAAATAGCTTTTTAAAAGATATCTTTGTGCTAATTGAAATAAATAAAGACAGTATGGTTAAATTGGATGTGATGTGTGTGAGAGAGAGACTTTTTGAAATGAAATTGGAAGAGACTGACAGGATGAAATGGGATCCTTTTTCAAAAATGATTTTTGTGATGGCTGTCGTAAGAATAGGAAGGCTTGAGACGGCGCCAACTCACAGGAAAGAACTGCAGGCACATCATTCATTTTGCGAAAAATTGCTTTTATTTGAAGTTGAATATTCTGATTGCAGGTGAAAGCATTTTATCCTCTAACTTTTAGTTTGCATTTTCATTTTCAACATGCTTCTGTTGCAAGTACCTTAATTCTAGAGGTCTGCTATACGATGCCAACATTGCCTCAATGGAATTGATCAACATCAAATTTTCTAGAACCATCTCCTTTTCATCTCTAAACTCCCAAGCCCCTTTCTCATGAAGTGGGAATGCTGGGATATTTTCAGTATCAGAATTTATTCCCACTTTTTTAGAAATCTTTGGTAAGTTCTTTTCTCTTTTCCATCACTTTTTCTGACACAGATTTTTGTAAAAATAATTCTTTGTTGCTGTCTTTTTTTTCTTTTTCTTTTTTTTTTTTTTAATAGTTTTTCTTTCTTTCTGTTTTTTACCTGGCCTTTGTGGCCCATCCACTTGCCTGGTTCAGAGAAACCTATACACATTTTTCTCTTGTTACAACTCCTAATTTGCCACTTTCTGTTGTCAAAGGAGTTGTGTCACAACTGTTAAGGAGCTCATGGGTATTTGCTGCCTGTTCTGCAGCATCTGCTGCCCATGCGGCTTGTGTGTGTGTGTGTGTGTGGGTTTGTGTGTGTGTGTGTGTGTGTGTGTGTGTGTGTGTGTGTGTGTGTGTGTAACATTTAACTTAATCAACAGATGAGTGTTGAACAGAATGGTCAATGCCCTCAGCAAAGTCTAGTTTTATTCAACTGGCATAATCATGTCAGTAATTAGCTGCCATATTACCAGTCGAAGTACCTATTTTGTAGTTGCTAGATCTCTTCTGTTTGTTGCTTCCTTTTCACCTCCTGTGTCACTTCATCGGCGGTACCCCTGCCACTTATTCTGGCTTATCATCCACAGCCACACCTTGTTGTCAAGTTGTCATGAGGCAACCTACCACAGGAGACACTGTACTGCTCTGTGTCACTAAGTGGCAATCCCAACACTAACTCATCAAGCGGCAATCCCAGTACTAACCCATCAAGCGGCAATCCCAGTACTAACCCATCAAGCGGCAATCCCAGTACTAACCCATCAAGCGGCAATCCCAGTACTAACCCATCAAGCGGCAATCCCAGTACTAACCCATCAAGCGGCAATCCCAGTACTAACCCATCAAGCGGCAATCCCAGTACTAATCCATCAAGCGGCAATCCCAACACAAACTCATCAAGGGCATAGACATGGAAAATAAATTGAAACTGGGGTCACCATAAGAGTATGAAGGGCCTCAGAATTTGAGAAGATGAAGTTGATTCTATGGAATTCAATTCTGGTGTGAGAGGGCATGACAAGGCTGCATTCCAAGATTACTTTCTTAATGTATCCTGGTTTGAGCAATGCCCGAGAGATAAACACACACGTGCAGTGTTGGTCAGGATATTTTTTGAGCAAACACTCTTAGAGATGCATCCTGTAAGTGGTCAAAAATCAACTGTATGAGCCCATTGCAAACTCAGCTTTGGGTAGGAGCTGGATGGACCAGAAAAATTCCACAAATAATTGGCTTTATGGAAATAGAACCTATAACCTTCCAGTACTGAATCAGCTACACTGATTACAGACCCAAGGCCTGGTTCAGGGCAAAAATGATCCTTTTTTGTCAATAGGTGAGTTGCCAGCTTGCGGACAGTGTTGAAATCATGCAGTTATTCCGCGTGAAACTATGTTGCCGCATGCAATCTTCCGAAAAAAATGCGTGCAGCAGTTTCCTTGTCCTTTGGTCAGTCAGAAGTCATGCAAAATGCTTGTTTCACACACTGTGCATTGGGCTTATGCTTTCAGCATATGTATGTGTGTGTGTGCGCATGTGCAGATGCAGCATTAGTGTGTGTGTGCGTGTGTGGGGAACACTCTCTACTCTGCCCCTCACTTGGTCCCCAAAGTCACTGTTGCGATTCCACTTTCCACCGTTTCTAACACACAAGACTGGCTTATTCATTTATTTGTCTATTTATTTGTTTATTCTTGGTGTGTGTGTGTGTGTGTGTGTGTGTGTGTGTGTGTGTGTGTGTGTGTTGTATTTCTTAGCATGTCTTTTATCTATTCATTAAAAAAGAAAATCATTTCATTTTTTAAGTCGAGATGAAATCTTGTTATTGGTGTGTTGGTTGAAGGGTAGTTAGCCGTAAGTTACTTCATGGTTTGTTTGCTTGTAGGATAGTTAGTTGCCGTGTAAGTTGCTCCTTACTTTTTTTCTTTTATTCTTGCGTCCGTTTGTGACAGTATATTGTATTTGAAAATGTTAAGTGTGTATGCATTGCTATCTGAAAAAAAACATAATGTTGTTTTGTAGATAATGCTTAAACATAATGCTATTTTGTAGATAATGCTTTGAAGTGTGTTTATCCATGATGTTGCAGTCGTCGTGCTAAATCCGTTCTGGCGAGAGATTTCAAATTATGAGATATACTTAATACATTGGAATGTTCTAATTCATGGCACTTGAAGTTGGCATGTTTCTATGCAAGAGTTTCAGTGTAGTCTACATATGCGTTGTATGTGTTAAATCATCCCACCCTGATGGTGCATGGATTATTATTTTACGTGTGAGTGTGAGAAAATGGGTGGGTTAAATGGTCTGTAGCTTTAGTTTGTGACATGTTCGTTCATGCGCCCCTAACCATGTGTTTTTTGCTAAAAAAAAAAAAGATGACAAAGCATCCTTTTTTCTTGCGTGTGTGTGTGTGTGTGTGTGTGTGTGTGTGTGTGCACGCACGCAAGCGTGTGTGTGTGTGTGTGTGTGTGTGTGTGTGTGTGTGTGTGTGTGTGAAAGAGAGAGAGAGAGGAAAAGTTTGAGAGACAGGGCATTTCACTCATTTAAAACATTGCTTGAAAAGTGTACAGTACTCTCTCTGTCTCTCAACTCAGAGAGAAAGAGACAGATATGTATGTTAAGTGTGTGTGTGTGTGTGTGTGTGTGTGTGTGTGTGTGAAATGACAATGTAGCTTCTTTTAATCAATTAATAAAAAAACAAAAACAACACACACACACACACACACACACACACACACACACAGGGGGGCGCGCACACACACACACACACACACACACACACACACACACACCACGTCAATCAGATAAACTTTAAAAAAATATGCAGAATAATCGGACAACATGATTTAAGACACATGATCTTTCATATAATGATAATTATGATGATGACGATGATGATGATGAATGTGTAATAATCATAATAAATGACAAGTCATTATTGAATGTAAGAATCCTTAGAGTTAATCCCCCCCCCCCCCTCTCTCTCTCTCTCTTTGAGTGTGTGTGTGTAATGTAATCTTAAGTTTATTATGCAAACCAGTCTGATTCTCCTATTTCCAGTATTTCTTCAAATCAGAAGAAAAATGTTCCCTCGCATCTCGGACTTCTCGGAACAAAACTGTCCGCGTTGAAATTGAGCTTCTTGATTCACATGCTGAAGAGTTCTCAGGCCGTCAGAACTGGCAACTCATCTATTTGTTGACATGCTGTATGTGTGGTTGGTTGGATGTAACAACCGTTTGAAACATACACCAAATCAGATCAGCGTCAAGACTTAAGAAAGATTGTTTCCATCATATGAAAGGTACTTCCAGACATAGGCATATGTATATATGTATAAAACACATATGTATACACACGTATACAGAGATATTTTACACACATACACACACACACACACACACACACAAAGATGAAAAAAATTTTCATCTTTTTCAATATATTTGGCCAATTTGCATCTACTTGTCCAAAATTTCCTGGATTGATCTTTTGGCATCACATGACAGGACGTCAGCCAGACGGTGATACCAATCTTGAAGCTACATTTGAGAAAACTGCATGTGTTGTTTAGTTTTGTGTTAAACTAATAATTACCTATGTAGGGTAAAGACTATGCCTTGGCTAATATTTCATTTTTCATATGGCCATTGACTGAGAGAAAAATTATGCAGGTGTCTGCTAGTATGCTCAGGCTGTGCTTGCTTACCATGTAGTCCCTCCATTACACGCAGGGAATAAATTGACACTCGTCCTTGGAACTGGCTGGTCAGCAGTTAAACTAACACAGATTTCCAAATTAACCCAGATGTGCCCAACATGCCCACTGGCAAGTGCTGTCCAAACCTTGGTTTGAAAGGAGATAGCATAATGTAGCAGGCAGATTCTGAATGCTCTCTCTCTCATAGTAGGGATAGGTTTGTGTCGAGTAAACCTAGAGCCCACCAGTTGGCCATCGCTGAATACAATGCAGGTTTGAAGATGCTACAGCCAAAAATCATATTCTGAGATGATGAACGCGTGAAGAAATCAGATGAAACATGCCTTCTGTGGACTTGCAAACATACCTTCATTGCATGAACACTGGACATGGAAAACGAAGGCTCTGTATCTCCCTCTCTCTCATGCAAGCCTCAACACGCACATGCATAGATACACACTGACACTGACTCCCATTTCTTAATCATCTTACACAATGACACTGAGGTCTGAAGTGATTGCTGATACACCTCTACAGTCCACAATACTTTCTACACCGTCATTATCACCTAAGCAAGGCCTGGGCTTCCAAACTGTCCAAAACAGTGTTAATGGTCAGTCCACTACCATTGTTACTCTTTGACACACTCAATACAGAACTACTCAAAGACAGCTACATGGGAAATATTATTTTTCTTGGCTCGAACCACATGGAGGCCACTTTTGCTTTACAGGATGCTGCCAAATCCAGTGTCTAAATGCTCAAGCCTTACCAAATAACTTGTATGCAGTCAAAATACAAGTGAAGTTAACTGGGTAATGGCAGATGGGAGGATCAACAGTTAAAAAACATTGTACATGAAAAAAAAAAGCAAATAACTGAAGAGACAAGCGCATAAACTGATAAAGTCCTTTATTCATCACTGACTGGGTAAATTTGTAACAATATGATAACATCTGTTCATAAAATTAGATATGAAAGAATGTTTATACAACAGTAAAAATCCATTTTAAAATATCATTCACTATAACTTAACAAAAATAATCAAATCTGCAAGAAACCAAACCACCCTTGTTCACTGCTTATGATAAAATCACTTTTTAAATTAAAAAATTGTCTGTTAAAAAAATACAAAAGCACACATTTCTTTATTGAAATTGCATATCAAAAGAGAGATACATACACATTTATTTTTTATATTCAACTGCAAAAAACATCAAAAATATGACAGCAATAGAGCAGTATTTTATCAAAAAAATGTTTGTTCATGAAATACGGCAAGCAACAAAAGCAGAGAATAACAGACAGCATAATTATCTTTCAAAGTTCTATTTGTGCACTTCTGGACAAGACATGGCACAGATGATATGTTCTTTGTTTTTTTTCTAATAGTTATTACATTCATATTCAACAGCACGAGCTTCCCTATAACACAGCCTACTCTGGGATGCAGCCATCAATAACTGATGTCTGTTTTTATATTGATACACAAACACACATATTCTCTTTCTCTCATGCTCACAGATTTTCACATTTCTTTAAAATTCACTTTTAAATAAATATAGCTATTTCAGTTATAAATTGCAAGCAGTAGAATTAAAAAAACTTCATTTTCAGATAATATGTGCCATTTTATCCATTTAAACAAAAAGATATACATAATTTTACTTAATTTCATTTGCTTGTAACACAGCACTTTCTGCTTGCTGCATTCTCTCGTAGCAGACGCCTCTTTCAGACAATCTGCTTCACCACGACACAGTGACCTGTGGCCCAGTGACCTATTACCGGAGACGATGGTGTAAGGATCATTCAAATCTGAATCACTATCACAAACACGAAATGCCTTTTGTTTTTTTTCTACAGCCTAGTCTATGCTACTGTGTATGTCAATTATGCAAACAAATTTGATTAAATACTCTAAATTACGGTACCTGAGCCCCAAGTTTGATCTAAAAGCTGTTGTGAATTGATCTTCAGGATGGCATAATTTCAACTATTTTTGCTTATGTCAAAAATTTTGAAGCTGCGTGTTGTCATCACTAAAACTGACTGATAAAACATTTATATCTATACTCCGACAAACAAATGACAGAGAAGTAATGACTTTAAAGCTATTTCTGTCATTAGACAGCAGCTTGCTCACACATAGCAGCCATCTTGACTGTCTTCGCCTCGTCAGTCTAGGCGCGTTTTCTAATACTCATGATTAATCAAATATTTATTTGCTTAGATTGGGAAGCCATATATGATAAATTCGTCCTTGAACCTTGCGAACGGTAGTATTGCAATCCAATTGGGCTTATTTAGTTTTGTGAAACTTGCATTCTTCTAATGCTCATAATGAATCAAATATTGATTTGCTTAGATTGGGAAGCCATGTATGATAGATTCGCCCTTGAACCTTTCAAACTGCAGTATTGCAATTCGATTGGGCTTATTCAGTTTTGAGAAACTTGCGCTCTTTTTTAAAATCCGTTTCACCTGACCCATAAAAACCACTTCAAACCTGATCTACTAAATAACTATTTTGATCCTTAAGATTAATTTCGAGCTATCAAAAAGCTAGCACTGAGCTTTTTGATTCACAACATTCTGCAGTCTGGTCCTGTGATGGAACCACACAGAAATATAGATCTAATTACATGTCCATTAAGACAGATGAGCCCCAAATTGCTGTGTGCTGCCTCCGGCAGCTGTCTTGATGATGTGGTAGATGACTGTTAAATAGGCTGCAGGCACACTGACTAACAACCACTCGCAGCAAGGTGCCGAGGGAGATGGGTAGATCTCCCTTGATGTGACAGGTCAACGTCGAACGGCATAGCCAACCTTCCAGCGACTATGGGTGACAGCTGGACAAGCCTGTGTGGCCAGGAGACAGCTCCTGGAGATGTGGGGTGGATGGTAATGGAGCGTTTCCTGAATGTGATAACCGTGGCCTGTCAAGCCATGATTCAGCAATGGTGGGCTGATGTGAATTTATCATTTTTCAACCACTGCTGATAGCAACTGATAGTATCGATTGTTCTTTATTCACAGCCTCACTTCAGCTACTTCAAGTGAGGCTCTCAGTTGTTTCATTATCTGCTTTGCTTACAGTGTACTCATCCACTGACACTAACAGTATTTAACGGCTGACAGTAACAGTACTTTTGGATAACTGGTGGTAAAAACTGAATTTTCAGCCCACCATAGCTGGGAAAGACTAAGTGTAATATCAGATAAATAGTTAAAACCTGATATTTCCATTTCATATTTACCATGCGGTAAATATACTGTTCCTTTACCACTTTCCTAGGCTAACTATAATTTGTTTGCTATAATATATACATTATTTTACCTTGTGTCCTGGCAGGCTCTGCCTTCTTTTCTTTTAGTACACTGCAAATAAAACATGAAGGCAAACTGACAGGGCATCATCTACACGTCCCTGGCCTGAACAGGATCCACCATCTTCACCCCTATTTCCTCTGTTTCTTCTTCCTCTCAATCTAAACTTACCCAATCTCTCCCTTAACTGACCATCTTACCACATCGGTCCATTACACCCATATGTAACATCAAACAAATAAAAAAAGAATGCAGCAAGAGTTAAAAAAGAATGCAGCAAGAGTTAAAAAAGAATGCAGCAAGAGTTAACAAAATCAAAAAGCAACAAGGGTGAACTTTGATTAGATCATGCCACGACTAACATACTTTTATGTCGAGGTTGGTATGAAACCTATGAACTTCACAAAATATTTGGCAGAAAAAAAAAACCAGATGATGAATGACCAAAACAAAACTTTAATGAAGTCTAAACTTTTATTGACTAATTATTTGCGGTCATAAAATGAGACTTGCACAATGTTGAAGTCAGTCTGGAAATATCTTTTGCAGTCATTTGCTGTAGATGCGTAGTTGTGAAACAGGCCAAGCTACTCCCTGTTTGGCTAGTACACTTTCTATGACAAGTTTATGCAGGCAACAGCCAATTTGCCACCTCTCGGGACAAATTTTCATGGCAAAAGCAATACTAAGATGCCAAGTAAAACGTCTTACACTTCCAGTGTACAGTGGAAACCTGCAACAGTTCCACTCCGTTCTACGAACCAAGGTAAAACACCCCTGAGGACCATGATGTATTCAGAACCCAAACTCTACTGTTCTGGAAGAATCTCAGACACTGGTGATGAGCAGGGTGAATGAGGATTGGACAGTTAACATCCTGTGTTGTGTCATGTACCGGGCGGGGGTGGGGTGGGGTGGGGTGGGGGTGGGGGGTCCGAATCCAAGGTATCCAAGGGTAGGGCAGGTTAAAAAACTGAACCAGACCTAGACTCCTATATCAGATGCATGCTTCTGGTTGAGTGGTGCATAGCACAAGAGGTGAGCGTCAACTAAAGTGAAAAAGATTTACAATAAATAAACCGCAGGTAAATTACCAAGGAGTGACTCTAGACTCACTAGTAATGAACACAATGGGCTTGGTGAAGACCCAACACAATAAAACCAAACAACAATTACAATGTGCAGCACTGAGATGAAGATAAATGAGACAAAACATAAACATCAGTGGTATTTGCAGCACGATATTTGGCCGTAGAATGAGGAGAAAACAGAAGTGACCTTCAGCGTCTAGTACAGATGTCTTGGTGAGCGGGGTGCATTAGGCACAAATAATAGTCACATGGCTTGAGCTTTCCAACTGCTGCCATTTGCAAGGGTTTGACATGGGACAGCGTAATATGCCGAAGTACTGCATCAACCATGAACATCACACCAGAGTTAGCACACTGCCAGTAGCTTGCATACGTTTGACGTGATGAAACACCACATACACAAAACTGCCCTTACAATTTTGAATTCTTTTCACAAGATATAAAAAAAAAAGGTCAGTTCATCAAGTAATACCACTCATGACACCATGCCAGCCAGAATAAAAACATGCAAAATGCTTCTCAATCTACTCACACACACACACACACAAACACAAACACACACACACACACACACACACACATCACTAACAATCTGTAGCAATTCACACAGGAGTCTATGCCAGTTCTTTGATGCAACAAAAGTTAAAACTGAAGATTCAAGAAAATGTAACAAGTTTGATTTCTTACAGTTAGACTGTCACACATGAATCGCTTAAAACAACCTCAATTCAAACTGTTAATGACAGCACAATCTGCCTGTTATGCAATCTTATCTAACCCTGCACTGAAGAAAAAGAAACACCCGAAGGTGCTGGGGAGGACCCAGAGAAGCACGGTCTTCACCTGCCTTTTGAGCAGTCCTGTACCACCCTTGGAGGCCTGCTCTGCGTTGACGATGGGTACAGGCATCAACACAGCGCAGGCCTCCAAGGGTGGTACATATACCTTGACCAGAATTATGCAGTCTTATCGCGCCATTAACCAAACTTATTTGTCCACCATCTTTGACGAATCTAACAAGACACTAACTGCGCAACAATACTGAGCATCACATTCAATACTTAAATTCAGACACGCTGACCCCAGTTTTCAATTTTCAGGGACGCAAATTTCCCAAATTAAGAACACGCCATCGTTTTCTGAGACATGACAAGAAAACAGTCTGTGCATTATCACACATGACAATGGAAAGGCCCTGCTGTAATAAAACTGTGAACTCGCCTTTACTTACACCATGTAAAAGAGTTTGGAATATACCAACCACTGAGACTGAGGAGACCTTTGTAGGCACTCTTCAGGTCCTTCAATTCTCCCTCACTGTACTGCCTCTCTGCTGCCTCTTCTGGTCTGGATCTGCCAACCACAAGGGCCTGCAGAACATCATGGCCCAGACTGCACCTTAAATCTGCGTAGGTCTTCCTCACAATGGAGAAAAAAATCTCCTCACAATTTGCAGATGAGTTAGGGATGATCAAAACTGTTGCCGTGATAATTTCTGGTAGCAGCCTGAACACAATTTACCATCCAAAATGGCATCAACAATTGCTGTCCCTACACTCTGACAGCACTGGAACTGGTTTGCAGTGTTTGAGTCCTTGAACATGGTTTTTAATGCACTGGTGAATTTGTTTATCAAAGCTACGGGCAGAGAGCTCTGTCACCAACTCCACCATAGCAACTTCAGCACCAAGTATGTCGGAATCCTCACTGATTTTCTTCGATTTCAATGGAAAGAAATAAAAAAAAACAACAAATAAACAAATAGAGAACAGTGATTCTGTCTGTGTTTCTTGACAGTCACACTATTTTCTTTGTGCTTGTTGGTCTCAACATGCTGCTTGCCATGTTTAATGGGCAAATCACAAGCGCAAATTTCACAACATGCATCGCCCTTCTTCCCTGGTTTGTTGAACAGCCCCTTGTCAAAGTAATCACCCTTGAATGACTGCCATCACTACTGTTTTCTTCCTTGAAGGAGAAAGACTATGCAATGGATCTTCTTCAGCAGTTCTCTGCACAACAATCTTGGTTTAAAAATGATGACAGCTAGCCTACTTCATGCGTGCTCTGGGGAGCACCAGCAAATCAGCAGCTCACTATTGATTCCACTCTTAATCGGATGTTTTTGCAAGAGGGCATCTCTCAAGTGAATCTGGGAGTATATTTTCTTCTTCAGTAATCTTTGATTTTCGATTTCTCTGAACACTCAGTGCAAAACCGCATTTTGGGGACACTGCAACTGATTTCCTGCTTTTTCGGGACATATTTGGATCTCCCGTGACAGTAGGTGTCACTGTAAATTACTAAGTACCAAAACCACTGTCACAAACTAGGATGGATAGTCTTTAAACTCCCGGCTCTCCCTTCCCTCTCTCCATCCCACTCTCCCAGTCTCAAACTCACTAATACATTGTAATGAGGTTGAAAGATGCCACAAATACGTAAAATCTCACAGGCCTTATTGAAAGATGCCATAAATACGTCAAATCTCACAGTCTCACATATCAAAGGGCAATGAAAAATTCAACCCCTTGACTACCGGAGATGCGCTGCCATTTCCTATTCCTGTATGTCAAAGCAAAAAGCTGAATTACTACTCTGCCGTGAGAACAGCTCTCAGACAATGAAAAACAGGACAATCGACCAGTTGCATAGACAGAACTGAGACGAAAACTAATGTCTTCAACAATTTTGCCCTCCACCTGTCCACAGATTGAAGGAAACAGTTGTGACGCACCCACTGCATGGGGTGAACCCCTATCATTCCCTCCCCTCTCATGCCAATTCCAAGATAAACCTCCATTGATCACATCACTCAACTGTCAACACACCTGGCTCCACTGCACAATTAAAAAAAAAAAAAAGAAAAAAAAATACCATCCACTCTGCGCGTACAAGCATTAACAGATCTGTGATCAAACAACTACTGGTTGCAGTCAATGTTTGACCAGTGCTTGTCATGAGGGGTTGGGCACTAAACCGCAAAAAGGCATCTATTGTGCAGCATGTGGGAGACACTGGTTGTGTACAACTGACGTGAATGATCAGCTAACTGACTGAAGTGTGTTGGAAAACTCCCACCTTCATGTGTTGAGAAATTCTGTGATGACATTGCTACATATGAGGTATGTACTGAGGCGCTTAACAAAGTAAAATGTTGCATATGATATATGCACTCACACACTTAACAACCGAACAAGTTAAAAGGTTACAGTCCCATATATCAAAGAACATAAAGCGCTTAAAATCTGACTTTCATGCCTATCAAATGGCAATAAAAAATGAAAATAATATTACAATTTCACAAAATTCACACAAAAAGATGAGCAGAATATCACACAAAAGTAAGTGAAGCCATTTCATGTTCAGCGCAAACCAGTACTGTCCCTTTTCTTGGACAACTGTAGTTGTTTCCGATTAATGTTTGCATAATCATCATTATGATTCAGATGGACGCGCTCATATAAAATGTCCAGCCATGTAATACCAATGATGGTCTTACTGAGCTTTGCGACAATCAAAGTATTCCACTTCAACATCAATGTTCCGCATCAACATCAATGTTCCACATTAACATCAAATGTTCCGCATCAACATCAATGTTCCGCATCAACATCAATGTTCCGCATCAACATCAATGTTCCACATTAACATCAATGTTCCGCATCAACATCAATGTTCCGCATCAGCATAACATCAATGTTCCGCATCAACATCAATGTTCCGCATCAACATCAATGTTCCACATTAATGTTCCACATCAACATCAATGTTCCACATTAACATCAATGTTCCACATCAACATCAATGTTCCACATTAACATCAATGTTCCACATCAACATCAATGTTCCATATTAACATCAATGTTCCACATTAACATCAATGATCCACATTAACATCAATGATCCACATCAACATCAATGGGTAAAATAAAAGCACAACAATAATCTGCTGGGGTGTTCTTAGGCTCCCTTATTCTTTAGCACATAAAAAAAACTTTTTTTTCCATACCTCAACTATATTATAGTTCCCAGGTGCTTGTCGCACAACAATAAAAGGACTTAAAAGCTTTTAAAGAGGACCTCCTCATATTTGACAAAGACCTACACCGGCACCAGACGTTGTGAGACCTCAGGTATCCATAAATTGTACACAGACTGTATTGTCTGTTTTTACTGTGTTTATTCTTCAGATGTTGTGGGTCCGACAAGACCCATTCTCTACAAAGATGTGGGTCCGACAAGACCCAATCTCAACACAGATGTGGGTCCGACAAGACCCATTCTCAACAAAGATGTAGGTCTGACAAGACCCATTCTCAACAAAGATGAGGGTCCGACAAGAACCAATCTCAACAAAGCTATGGGTCTGACAAGACCCATTCTGAACAAAGATGTGGGTCCAGCAAGACCCAATCTCAACAAAGATGTGCTCCAGCAAGACCCATTCTCAACAAAGATGTGGGTCTGACAAAAGACCGATTCTGAACAAAGAGACCACAAGACTTTACATCTAAACCAGCCATGCATTACTCACCTAGACTCATCCTCATTGATGAAACCTCAAGGCTTTATACTCAAATCAACAATGCAGGTACAACAAGAATCACTCTTGTCAGTGAGTCCTCAAGACTTTCTACTTAAACCAACCATGCATATACACCTCGACTCATCCTTGTCAAAGAGTCCTCAAGACTTTCTACTTAAACCAGCCATGCATGTACACCTGGACGCTTCCTTGTCAAAGAGTCCTCAAGACTTCCTACTTAAACCAACCATGCATATATACCTAGACCCATCCTTGTCACAGAATCCTCAAGGTTTCCTACTTAAATCTGCAGGCCACCTAAACCCATCTTTGTCAATGTGTCTTCAAAGACTTCAGCTTAAACCAACAATACAGGTACACCTACACCCATCCTTGTCAGAAAGTCCCCAAGGCTTCCTACTTAAACCTGAAATACAGGTAGACCTGCACCCTTCCTCGTCAAAGAGTCCTCAAGGCTTTCTACTTAAACCAACACAGGTGCACCTAGACCCAGACTCAATGCACTGCAATACCCAGTAGTTCATTAAAGAATGGGTTTACCAGAACCCGCTTCATCAGAAGTACATAGTTTGAATGAGGTAATCGATTCTTTCTTTCCGTCTGGATGCACAGACACCAGAATTTACATTATGCTTTTGAAAGACACCAAAACTTGCATTAGAATAGTTCTAATGCTTTTTGCGGCAAATTCAATTTATAAGGTCTTAAAAAGGACCTTGAAAGTTCTAATAATCTGTATATATATATATATGTGTGTACACCCTTCAGCATGAACTGTCAAAAAGCCCCTCGTAACCTTGGTCACCTTGTCACAGTCTGTGATGATATCATGGAACACAACCACAAAGAGACAAAAAAGAAATAAGAGGACATAACTTTGGTCAACATAATAACAGTTGTACACATGTTTCAGTTCGTGTCTGAACATCTGTACATCAATGGCCTCCGCCTGTACCTTTGGCAGTGTTTAATACGGTCCTAAATTGTATATTTGTTGCGTAATGTTAATCAGGAGGCTGCTTTATCAGCTTTTCTTTGATAAGCTCGAAGCGTAACAATTTTTCCTCCCAAAACAGAGAGCACTGCCCCAACTACACAGCAGCAGCTACCTCCTGGGCAGGGTCGCCATAAGCCCTCAACACTAATTCCATACAGCTCATTTTCTCCCCACAGAACAGCACATTGCCTTCCTACATCACTACTCAATGCCTTCGTACAGCCCTATGCATTGTCTCCGTACAGCACAACACACTGCATCCCCACAGCACAACACATCACATCCCTACAGCGCAACACATTGCATCCCCACAGCATAACACATTGCATCCCCACAGCACAACACATTGCATCCCCACAACACATCGCATCCCCACAGCACAACACATCACACCCCCACAGCACAACACACAGCATCCCCACAGCACAACACATTGCATCCCCACAGCACAACACATTGCGTCCCCACAGCACAACACATTGCATCCCCACAGCCCAACACACTGCATCCCCACAGCACAACACACTGCATCCCCACAGCACAACACATTGCGTCCCCACAGCACAACACATTGCGTCCTCACAGCACAACACATTGCACCCCACAGCACAACACACTGCATCCCCACAGCACAACACACTGCATCCCCACAGCACAACACATTGCATCCCTACGGCACAACACATTGCGTCCCTACGGCACTACACACTGCCTCCATACAGTCCAATATACATCCTCTATACAGCTGTATACACTGCCTCCAGACAGCCACACACACTGCCTCTATGCAGTCCCAACATACATCCTCTATACAGCCATACACACTGCCTCCCTACAGCCGAACATACATCCTGCATACAGCCATACATACTGCCTCCATGCAGCCCAACATACATCCTCTACATAGCTGTATACACTGCCAGCATTCAGCCATACACACTGCCTCCATACTGCCCAACACATATCCTCTATACAGCTGTACATACTGCCTTCATACACCCCTACTCATTGCCTCCATGAAGCCCTACACACTACACACACACAGCCCTAGCACTGCCCACATGCAGCCATACACACTACCCTTTTGATATGCTGCTCTGTGCACCACATATACAAGTTACAACCTCCATGATGAGGGATCACAACTCAGCCCTATACACAATCCCTCCATTCCAAGGGAAACTCCCATAACTGGCATTTGCTTACTGGGTGTATATTTGGTAATCTCTGGAGAGCTCAACTGCGGAATGCAAAACAACTAAAAGCAGAAAAATGAGGAATATATTCACACACTCTGCCACAAATTATGGCCAAAAAAAAGGAAAAAGATTTTCGGAGGATGGAAACAGTTTTCAGCAGTCAACAGTGTTTCACCATTTGTTACAGGTAGACAGTGTGGAACCCACTATTACTGGCACAGTGTTTTATCAGCTATCACTGACAGAGAATGAACTGCAATGTCTGTTCTAGAGTCTTACCAGCTATTACTGGTGGAGGATGAACTGCAATGTCTGTTCTAGAGTCTTACCAGCTATTACTGGTGGAGGATGAACTGCAATGTCTGTTGTAGAGTCTTACCAACTATCACTGGTAGAAGATGAACTACACTGTCTGTCACAGAGTCTTACCAGCTATTATAACTGGTAGAAGATGAACTGCAATGTCTGTTGTAGAGTCTTACCAGCTATTACTGGTGGAGGATGAACTGCAATATGTCATAGAGTCTTACCAGCTATTACTGGTGGAGGATGAACTTCAATGTCTGTTCTAGATCTCTTACCAGCTATTACTGGTAGAGGATGAACTGCAGTCTGTTCTAGAGTCTTACCAGCTATTACTGGTAGAGGATGAACTGCAATATCTGTCATAAGAGTCTTACCAGCTATCATAGGTAGAGAATGAACGCAAAGCCTGTTATAGAGTCTTACAAGCTATAATTGGTAGACAATGAACTGCAAAGCCTGTTGTAGAGTCTTACCAGCATTACTGGTAGAGCATGCATTGCAAAGTTTACTGTAGAGTCCTACCAGCTATTAATGGTAGAGGATGAACTGCAGGAGAAGTTAAAATGAAAATAATCTGATCCAGCACTTTTGGTTGATTCATTTGTTTTCCTTACTTTTATTTTTTTTCTTAACAATAGATTTGAAGAAAAAAAAATCTGGGGGGAACTGATACAGTGATAAATTCCAGTGTTCAGTTTCAACTTGACTTCTGACTCCGAATCCAAATCAAAACAGTGATGGTAATTTTCAACACATATACAATACATATCAAAATTACGAATCTAAACTTGTCAACTTCATTGTTTTAAAAAGTTGGTATATAGGAGAAAGGAAAAACGATGAGATTTCCTGTGATATTACAGTCATCTGTCTCTGACGGCATGTCATGGGCATAATAAAAACAATACCTCAGTAAAGAGACAGATAAAAATGCAACAGAGAAAAGGTGGAAAAAAAGGATGTACCATGGGTCAAATTAAATCCAATATAAAAAATAAAGATAAAATAAATGTTTGTTCTGAGATTCAGCTTGTTGAACTGTTAAAATCAAGCTCTGATTTCAGCAACTTTTAAAACATCCAATATACCATGTTTGCTGGCTAACATAAACACATAATACAACATAAAATTCATCAGAAGTCTTACATAAAACATCAAAATGCAGACAAACACAGATAACAACACTTTTCTCTCATATAAATATCACAACATTCACTGAAGTTATGTACATGTCATCTTTTATCAATATTCTGTTATAAATATTGCTCACTGCCGCCTTTATTATGAGATATTTCCACATTTTGAAGAAAATTAAACCCTCAGCCAAATACTTGCCACAAATGTTTTCACACACACACACACACACACACACACACACACACACACACACACACACACACACACCCCATCAACAGGTGGACTGACTAGCAGACTGACTAGGAAGCCGCAGCTTCCCTTCACCATCAGGAGGAAGGACTCCATTCATGGCACCAGTTTCCGCTTTTCTGTCTGCTTCAACACGCGCTTCACTATTCGTGCCTATGTTGCTACGATCAACGTCCCCATCAACCGATGCCCTTTCCACTTCTGTAGACCTCAACCCCAACACAACATTATCTTGAGCAATTTGCAAGTTATCACCACCCCCAGACCCGTCTAAGGTGGAGCTGGTTCTGAGGTTTGGCTCAGCGCTCCTGCTCCTCTGGTACCCCTTGGGTCTCCTGAAAGAGCGGCTCTGGTCCGTAAAGTGGATTCCTTTGATGGACATTTCTCTCAACGACCGAGCGCTGTTCTGACGGGGGAAGTTGCTCCGGTCGAGGCTCTGCATCGGCGTGCCGCCTGCGCGAGAGTGCCGCATGTCAGGCGAGGGGCTGGCAGAGGCTGCCTGGGAGATGGACTCTTTGCTGAGGTAGCGGCGGAGGGTGCTGGGCAGTAAACTGGCCAGGGAGCGGCTCTTGTGCTTGTGGGCGCTGTGACGTACGCAGTGATGATATTAGTATATTGTGATTTACCGCTTTTCATTTTTCACCCCTCCCTTTTTTGTTAGCTGATGTGATGTAATGTGATGTAATACCCACCCAGCTTTCCTTAGCAGATGTGGAAGCACCTGCAACGTTATTAAAAGATACTGTTCTGAATACTTTAGCATCCTTTTATGTGAAATATGAGATTGGTGAGTTTGGTGCGTTAAACACAAATGCAGCACATGTCTAATGTTAAATTTACAATCATGGCATTCTCTTGTTTCTCTTTCTTCCAAATATACCACAATACTCTCTTAACTCTCCTACTACCGTCAGCGGGTAGAACCACCTACGACCTCTGCTATACACAGGAACCGTGGGCGGGCACAACCGCCGAGGCCTGCGGCCATTCCGGTCTCTCCCTACCATCCCTTCTTTTGCGACTTACATCACACTTTCCGTTAATACATGCATGCGCAGTCGATTCCGGATGGACTGGCTTTGCAAATGGCAGATTGTTTTGGTTTGAACCGAAGAAAAAGTAATATTTTTTAGCAATTTTTGCAATGCAACCGAACGAAAACTTGTGGCGAGAGCTCCTACAAGACGGAGACAGCGATGATGAAGCCTTTCAGGGTTTTACTGCTGAAGAAATTAGTGAAAGTAAACTAACGCATCAAACGAGATCGTGAAGTGACAGAACTTTGAAGCTAATGTTGGTTACGGGGATCTTTTGAGTGATTCCAAGGACGAAGATGCAAGTAACAGCAATCCATCTGTGTGTGTGTATGATTTTGATAATTGGCCAAAAGATTTTGAAATAGACAACATTAGAAAACTCATATCCAATTTATTTTCATTTCAGACTTTTATTCATTCATTTCTTCACATGAACACAAAATTGCATGCAAATTCATGCATTACTCTATGTTATAAAAATTTTTAATGAAAGCAAGTGAAAATTTTCATAAACATTAAAGAATTACTTGGTTTCCAACAGGAAGTATGCAGCAGAAAACCTTGGTAGTAGGAGAGTTAAACTTATTTCATAGCAAACCTCTGACTTGAGTTCACATATTCTAGCCAGAACTTAGATGTACACACAGAAAGGAGAGCAAAATAAAGCTTATTCAATACACAATACAAAAGAGACGTGAATTTTCAACAAATGTTTTCTTCGCACATCGACAGACATCAAAATGCACAAAATATTTGCCAGATTGCTGCCAGCATGCAATGGTCAAAGCTAGTACTTGCATTGCACTAAGCTCTGTCTATTTTTAGGACTGTGCTCTGTCTATTTCAAGGATTGAGCTGTTTATTTTTTAGACATGTGGTGATACACTGACATGCAACTTAGATGTGTACATGCAAAATGCCATGCATCTGTGTATGTTTTGGGAACAAATCTGTTCGCTTTGTTGAGCATCCAACAATAAAATACTGCATCACTGTCGCAAATCCGTATGTACTAATTATCACTGGACTAAGCAAGGATTCTGGTCAGTGTGGGATAAAGCTGGCAATCTAGAGTGTATGTTGTACTGAAAAAGCACCACTGAAAGTGACGAGGCAGTAGAGCAACGTCACCTCTGGTGTGATGCCTCATGGCAGCTTGATAGGGTGCAACCGATTGCCAGTGAAGTGGCCCCGACAGGATGAACTTGAGTGCGGCTGTGTGGGGTTTTGAGATAGGCAAAATGAGCAATGTGAAATAATGCCACCACAAGGGCACCAAAGATGAGACAACAACAACACCAACAATGAGACAACAACAACACCAACAATGAGACAGTAACAGCACCAGCAACAAAATCACACAAATCCTTCAAGGCTCATCTCGATCTGATTATCCATGATACGGGTGGTGCCATAGTTCTGCCAATACTGCAAGCCTCACCTTAGTTTTGAAGACTCCTCTTGGTCACGTTGTTGCGACCTCATGGTCTGCACACGCTGCTGGTACAGCTTCTCCTTGCTGCCCAGGTTCAAGTAGTTGGGGTTGGACAAGGATTTCCGCAAAGTCTCTTTCGTAACGGTGCGAGCAGAAACCATCTTGCGAATCTGTTTGATGGAGGGGCTGGCTGGGCTGTTGCCAGTCTCGTTCTGCATGCCCCCAGTCTTGTGCATCTTGGAATTGGTGTCAAATGACATGCTCCGATCCCGTGCATAGCTACGTTCCGACCCTGCACCGGAGCGGAAACCTACGATGTTCTGAAAAGGTGGTGGGATAAAGTCTGGGTCGTTGTTATTGCTGTGCTGCTTCTGAGGGGGAGCTCTTGCGGATGCTGAAGCAGCAGCTAATCGCTGACTCTTTCGTTGCTCAAAGATGACGGCACGCATGTGATCGCTGAGATCCTCGCAGCTGGCAGAGACCAGCCAGTCTTCCACAGGGGCGTCCAGTTTGTGCTCACCACCTGCTGCTTGGTCAGTTCCTGAAACATGGGCAGTGACAGAGGGTACAGGGCAGGAACTGCGTCCTTCCGATCCTTCTGAAGGGGAGGGAATCGGGGAAAGCTGGGGGGAATCAGGGGGTCGTCGGTGAGTGAGCAAAGAGTTCTCCAGCATTGGGGTGGCACTGCTATCATAGCTCATCTGCTTTCTGATGACAGGATGAATGTCCATGTCCGGGGTCACCCTGAGCGCCACAGCAGCAGGGTTGGAGTGCCTGCGAGGCTCCTGCTCTGCACTGTGTGGAAAGGCAGCGGCACCAGCAGACCTATCTTGCCGGGCAGACCTGGGAGGTGTCTTGGGCACCCTTGGAACACCGTTGTGAGGAAGAGGGAGAGGTGGTCGCTTTGACATCCTACCTTCTTCTGCTGTAGCAGGAGAACCTCTCTGCCGCTGAAAATCTCGCTGCCGCTGCTGCTGAGGTGACTGCCTTTGCTGTTCTGGGCCAGGTGACTGGAGGGAGGGCCCAGAGCGAGGAGACTGGGGAATGGGGAGAGGATGGTTGGCCCTGTTAGGTGTGAGAGGGAAACTTGGAGATGGCACAGATGAAGAGGTGGAAAGTTGCCGCACAGAAGGTACGTAATCAGGACCTGCTGATCTGAAACCATTGTGATGGATTTGCATTAGGATGCAACTGTTACAATCATCATTTTTCAATATTCAAAATTAAAATATACCAATAACCTTTAGCATCACGAACAAAGAAACCAAGAGGAGCTTTCTCTGACTGTTAATCCAAAAAGGGAACTAAACATTCATGGCAAATTCTGCTTGAGTTCTCCTTACTGCTCATCTCCACAGGCTGCTATGGTCATGACATCAGCAGTTAATGTACCCACAGACTGCTATGGTCATGACATCAGCAGTTAATGTACCCACAGACTGCTATGGTCATGACATCAGCAGTTAATGTACCCACAGACTGCTATGGTCATGACATCAGCAGTTAATGTACCCACAGACTGCTATGGTCATGACATCAGCAGTTAATGTACCCACAGATTGCTATGGTCATGACATCAGCAGTTAATGTACCCACAGATTGCTATGGTCATGACATCAGCAGTTAATGTACCCACAGATTGCTATGGTCATGACATCAGCAGTTAATGTACCCACAGATTGCTATGGTCATGACATCAGCAATTAATGTACCCACAGATTATTATGGTCACGACATCAGCAATTAATGTAATTTTAGTCTTAGTTGCCAGCCAATCATAAAAGATATTTACAGGACTTTCATCACATAAAAAAGGAGATATCACTCCTGTAATGGAAAAAAATCCAAGCTAATACAGAAGTATACAGAACATTATTTCAAATATTGCTGTCCAAGAGGCAGATAAAAAAAAAACAAGCCGTGTGGAGTGTGCCAGCCATTTGTCTTTGCTTACTGCAATCACATTTTTAAAAAAAAAAGGAAAAATTTCAAAAAATTCCGATGCAGTAGAAAATACATATATACATGAGGCATAACTGCCTGTGTAAGTTATGAAGGATGAACAACTACCACAGAAAGTTGAAAGGCAGAGGGTGAACGGAGCAAATAGGGAATGACAGGGGAATGCAGATACTGAGGGTGCGTGCGTGCATGCGTATGTGTGTGTGCGTGTGCGCGAGTGTGAGAGTGAGTGAGTGTGTGTGTGTGTGTGTGTGTGTGTGTGTGTGTGTGTGTGTGTGTGTGTGTGTGTGTGTGTGAGAGTGTGTGTGTGAGAGAATCAAACTTCATCTTGGAATCGGACAATTTTTTCCTGTATGACCACATCGGGCTCTATTTTCAATTATATCAATTATAGCTCTCTAAAGCATAAATGATGTTTTAAAAAACCCCAAAAAGGTCACAACGTTAGGCACATACACACTTGAACCATGTACCTCATGATGATGCCCCCTCAATCCCCCACCCCCTCTTCATGCCTGGTAGCTCACTTTTCTATTCCTGCATATCAACCAACAATAAGTTAAAAAAAATAATAAAAAAAAGCCATGGTAAAACCAATAGCCCATTGAAATGTTCTTGTCTCTGATTTTAGACTATCAGACTACTCTTGAAAAGTGTTTGAAATCACTCCCCCAAACAACACGGACAAACGAATCACAAGACAAAACACGACGCGTTTCAACCTCTTAGGTCTTCTTCAGGCAAGATAAACAGCACGCAGGACAACGAAACAGGTCTTCTTCAGACAAGATGAACAACACTCAGGACAACAAAATTTTCGCTGTCACTGAGTGTTGTTTATCTTGCCTGAAGAAGACCTAAGAGGTCAAAATGTGTCGTGTTTTGTCTTGTGATTCGCTTGTCTGTGTTGTTTGGCAGAGCGATTTCAAACACTTTTTAAAAATTGCTTAGATTTCCACCTGCAGTCACCTCACTTTGCCACTAACTTATCAGGCTACTGTCAAGGTATATGAAAGGAAATCTTAAATGAGGAAGGGAACAGTAAACAATAACTAACAAACAAGCTGGGTAGTTCATGCTCTCATGATGATTTGATAATTACACGCCCATAACTCCAAACGAATGCTGCTTACAATGCCAAAATTGCCTAGCAGAAATGACAACACAGAGCACACAGAACAAACAAGGAGACATCCAACTTGTTCTGTCTCCCTGATCAAAATTGGTGGACCATTATTGGGACTTGGCTCCAGAACATTCACTTGTGAAATCTCCTTAAGCTTCTTGACAGTGCTTTGATTTTCACATGGATTGCAAGGCTGGAACGGAGAGCAATTTGTACAGCGGATACAGGTCTCAGGAGTGTGCGCGAGGACACCACTTGCAGCGGGAGTGACATATCCAAGTGCTGGTAGCAGCAGACACATCGAGGGCCTGTGGCTGTAGTAGTGGCAAGAGAAGCCACAGAACAGTATGGCGATGCTGACAAAGTGTAGAATGAAGCATCAGTTTCACTGACTTTCATGACATTCTTGTTGGAAATACCACCCCGTAGGCTGCCGGGCAAAAAAGTCTAACTTCAAACACAGAGGTTATCTTGAAAGAATTCTAGAGTGGCAGTATGACAGGTGAAAAACTGAGAGGAACGGACAGGTGTGTTCCCATGCCAAAGGGAAGGACAGAAATCAACTTGAAACTCACCCATTGGAAGTGACCTTTAGCTCAGGGAGACCACTTGAGGAGGTTATTAGGTGGCACATAGTTAGCTCCCTTCTCTCCCACAATATTTTTTTTTTTGGGGGGGGGGGGTGGTGGAGGTGGAGGTGTGGGTGAATTCTGATACGCAGGCATTGCTTCATACTTGAGGAGGTTATTAGGTGGCACATAGTTAGCTCCCTTCTCTCCCACAATATTTTTTTTTTTGGGGGGGGGGGGTGGAGGTGGAGGTGTGGGTGAATTCTGATACGCAGGCATTGCTTCATACCATGAAGGAATAAGGCTCTTGTTTCCACAGGCAAGCAAGAGAAAAAGGTAGAATCAAATTACTGGCCTATGTTTGAAGAAGACAGCGATATATTTATTCTGAAAGAAACCCACCCATGAACCCAGCAGGGAATACTGCTGCACAGTCATAGTTGTGAGAATATGAAACAAATAGGACAAGAGAAACACACAGCGGCAGGTACCCAGGATGCAGATACAAAGACAAGAGTGAAACTGAACAGTCAAATGAAAGGCGAAAGAAAGGCAAAAGAGAAGGAATGAATTTAAAAATAAAAAAAAAAAAAAAAAATAACCAATCAGCCGAAGCGGACAGCATGAGAAATTAAAAACAACAACAAAACAAACAATAAGAACAAAGATAAAGAATAAAAACTGATGCAGAGACAGAGTTAAAAAAAAAACGCATGAAGTTATGGGAAAATTATGAAAAAATGGTCATGACTGAGGCACAAAGAAAGACCCACACAATGACGGGTTTGCCAGTGAGCTGACAAAAATTCACCTGGTATTAGCACTGGATGGATGTGCCCCTCCTCCAGATGTTTGGCTGGCACTCACTTCATCTAGCCCTACACAAAGATAAACAATGCCCACATAAAGATAAACAATGCCCCACACAAAGATAAACAATGCCTCTACACAAAGATAAACAATGTCCATACACAAAGATAAACACCAGCCTACACAGATAAACAATGTCCATACACAAAGACGAACAATTGCCCTACACAAAGACAAACAACAGTCCCACACAAAGACAAACAATGACCCCACACAAAGATAAACAATGGCCCTACACAAAGATAAACAATGTGCATGTTAGGCACGCAAACTAACAAACAGTGTAATACAAAACATTCATCTCTTTATCATGTTTTCCTCACTTCTTTTCCTACAAAGAGTGAACACGACAAGAAGATGAATGACATTTATAAATATCTTCTGTTGAGAGTCTGCTAACACTCGATCAGTACTAAATCCAAGACAATCTCTTGCAGGGAGGAATAGTACTGTCATCCACTTCTGACAACAACACAGTACAGCACAGCTTGTGTGTGTGTGTGTGTGTGTGTGTGTGCATGTGTGGATGTGTGTGTGTGTGTGTGTGTGTGTGTGTGTGTGTGTATGTTGTGTGTGTGTGTGTGTGTGTGTGTGTGTATGGTGAGAGAGAGAGAGAGAGAGAGGTGGTTTATGAGTGTGTATGAGTCTGTGTGTGTGCGTGCATGCGTACGTGCGTGCGTGCGTGTGTGTGTGTGTGTGTGTGAGAGAGAGAGAGAGAGAGAGAGAGAGAGAGAGAGAGAGAGAGAGAGAGAGCATGTTTATGTGTGGATATGAGTCTCGGTGTGTGTGAGTGTGTGTGTGTGTGTGTGTGTGTGTGTGTGTGTGTGTGTGTGTGTGTGTGTTGTGTGTGCATGCGTGTGTGTGTGTGTTTGTGTGTATACTTGTTCTTCCATCCTACTGATTTCTTTCTGTTCAACACTGGAGTCCTCAGGTTTCCTACCATGAGAAAGTTTGGAAGTGCAAGTGGAATGCCGCAAAGTGCCATTATACATTTTTCAATCCTGTTGGCGGTACTTCAAGAATCTAGATTTGTTTTTTCATAGAAAAAAAAGAATATTCTGAGACTTTGACGTCTTTTCAAATAGTGATGAAAATCAGATCAGTTCATCAATTTTTTTTTCTTTGTTCCTTTGCAATGAAAGTTCTATTTTTATAAAGACACTGCCACAGCATTATTACATTATCTTCTTTTAAAGATAATGTTAGCTATAACAATCACCTCAAGATAATCACAACAAATCTAGTTTAAAGAACACCCTACTTCAGATAACTGGCATTTTGAGATCAAACTTAACCAGGGTTCATACAGATTTCCATACAAAAAAATTAAAGACTTTTTAAGGACTTTTGAAGCACCTTTTTTTTTATTTAAGGATTTATTTCACGGATAATTTTAAGAAAAATAATAATGAAATTCAGAAACAATCATTTGCTGTTACTCTTCAATATTCACATCATGGATCCCCTGTGAGCATAGATTTTAGGAATCTCAGCTGTTATTGTTAGTATCAGCATAGATACAAATGTTTGTTTGTTACACTACAGCAGAGCAAAGTAGGATTCTCACTTCTTGTGATCAACTGACAAAAATGTTTGAAAATGTTCGCTGTACACAACAGATTCTCCAATCTTGCAGTTGACAAAAATGTTTGTTTGCCTGACTTCCATAAGAATTTCAGTTCTTGTCAAACATGTTTGTTTGAAGTCACTGAGGGTAAAATGCCTCTATAACTAAAACGCTAAACGTCACAACACTGGGGGCATAAACATCAAAACACTGTGAGGATGCAAGTTTTTCTTTCTCCACACTGAAACTGTTTGGTACTGCACAGTCCGAGAACATTCGCTGGAACAGATTTGAACTGCTTTCACACGAACGAAAGCTGTAATGACTTGTCACTACTTTTAAAATCCTCAGTATTTCAGATTTCATTGCCTCTGTTTTAATAGGGCTCAGGCTGTTCACTGACATCTGAGTTGGAGCAGTTCTGTTGGTTGGTGAACTGCTAGAAGTGATGGGCTGGTCGCTCGTTGCAGAATTAAAAAAAAACAACAACCTCGAAACACGAACTGCAGGATATGAAGCCTTCATCAGGTCGCAGTGATTTTTTCCTTTTCCATGGCTATTTACAGCCGATTCTCCCATTGTACTAATGTCAATGACCTTCTTGCAAATGCTGCAAAAGGCCTTGCTTCTGTCTCCACCTGTGTCTGCCTGCAGCCATTCTTTGTACTCGTCTTTTTCCAGCCAATCCATTATAAACAAACACTTCGCCGGCATGCTGACTTCTCAATTTCAAAATGGAGGAACATTCATTCACATCCTATGAAGGCCAGTAACTCTGGTGTTTTGGCCTGAAGCAGACGACGCATCGGTGAGATCGTCGATCTTAACTCCGACTTCTTTTTTCTTTTTTTAAAATTCAATTTCAAGCCTTTTTTTTTTTTCTTTTTTTTTTTTTTAACAAACTCGAGATTTTACACAGACTTTATTCAAAATCATAGGCGGTGACAAAATTTAAGGACTTTTTAAAGTTCAGCAAAAGCCTGATTTTTAAGGACTTTTAAGGCCTTAAAAAGTATGCCCTCAAAATGAAGGACTTTTAAGGACTTTTAAGGACTGTACGAACCCTGTTAACACAAATCAAATACTCTGTAAACTTTAAGACTGATCTTAGTTGAGAGTGACAAAAAAAAACCCAAACCAAACCAAACAAAAGATTTGTTAATTCTTCAACATGCTAAACCATGCAATGAAACTAGCATAATAAACACTGACACAAATTCACATGAAGTACTGATCATATATGCACATGATTAATTGTCTGGTTTTGACACTTGTATGAACCTGAATTTTCATACTTCTGTGTCTGCACAAAACAAAACATGGCTTCAGACTACATGCAGAAATACTTTAAAATCCATTAAACTTTTCCAAAATAGAAAACCTTCATAAATGGGCTTGAACACCTTCCTTTAGTTAAAGCCTAAAATGGCCAATCAAAATGTGTTAATCACACAAAAGAGTGTGTGTGTGTGTGTGTGTGTGTGTGTGTGTGTGTGTGTGTGTGTGTGTGTGTGTGTGTGAGCGCACGCGCGTGTTTGAGTGTGACAAGTGTATATATGCGTGCGTGTGTGTATGCATGCATGTGTATGCATGCATGTGTGCTAGTGCCTACATGCATGCACGCATGTGTGTCTGTGCAAGTGTGTGGCCACACTCACACACACACACACACACACACACACACACACACTTCCTTCTGTCCTTATCTACAGTCACTCTAGTGAATATACAGATGGTGAACTGAAAAATGGTGAACTGAAAAATGTTAGAACCAAGTGCAAACCTTCCAATGAGGAACTCCAGTTGTCCCTGAGTACTTCGGCGACCTCAGGGTTGCCGGTCAACGAGGTGGGTGTGAGCACAGTCAGAGAGTGGAGACAGTCAAACTCCCGAATGTAGTCTTGAATCTCTTCAGGCGTGCCTCGCTGACTGGGCTGAAAGTGAGCCAACATCTGTTTCTGTAATTCCGTAAGACCAGGACCACAAGACATACAGAACGGTCCACAATCACAAACAGTATTCTATCTTGTCTTTGATGCCTGCTCAGTGGCGTTCTTTCCACGTTGCTCAGTCAGGCTCCCCAAGAAACATTCGCACCCAGGTCGTCGTCTTCTGCACACGCAGGCTGATACTCCTGGGGACACTCCCTATATGGACAGGCAAGTATTAATCCCATCTACCCTACAAAGGGAGTGGAGTTTTGTGTGCATGACGGTTTTTTATCCCGCCATTAGGGCAGCCATACTCCATCTTCGGGGAAGGTGCATGCTATGTGTAACGTGTCATCCATACCAACGGCCAAACTGGCCTTCTCTTCCAAAAGTTGGTGATGGGATTTTATGTGTGTGCAAGATGTTATGCGTGCGTTCACACACAGAACCTCAGTTTATAGTCTCATTCAAAGGACTGTATGGGAAATGGAGTCAGAACTAATGTTAACTCCAAGGGAAAAATCCCCCTGTATTGAAACGGTCCGGCGGAGATTCGAACCCGCAACCCTTGGATTACGAGTCCGGCGCTCTACCAACTGAGCTATTCCAGCCCCCTCACCCAGGTCATCCTGCTGCGACCTTGGCACCGGCCGTTTACAGGCAGCCATCAATATCATCATGAGGCAACCCACCAGAGGAGACACTGCACTGCTGCTGTGTCACTTCAGTGGTGTCCAATGGTGATACTCCTATCCTCTTTTTCTTTTTCTCACTCTCCTATCATTAATCACTGTTAGTAAAACAAACCCTGATGGCGGACACTGAACTTTGAAAAATACCGTTTTTGCTCAATTCTGACATTACCATGTATGTACTGTTCCATCCTATCGCGCCTGTTGAGGGTGACCAAACATTTCAATCACGTACAAGTTATTTGGGAAGCTTTGAGCAAAAAGATCTGCCATTTAAGGACATCAGCTACTGCCAAGGTATCCATAATTTGTAAAGTCTTTTCGATATGAACCCAAAGGTTCAAAGCATTTTTTCAGCTCGTACTGAAATTTACAATGAGTGACAATGATCAGGAGTCTGGACTATTGAGCAGCCCGGGAAAATGGATTAAGTTGGAAAAATAAAACCACAGAAACAACAGGGACACTGGTCCTAGGGGATGGAAAATAGCCATGTTTTTTAACTATAATCTCTTCAAAGGCAACTCCAAAGAGATGGAAAACGGTGATGTGCTGAGCCATAGGTTCTTTAAAGGCAGCTTTGCCTTTGAAGAACCAGTGGTTTGAAAAGCTGGTGCCGTTCTCCACCCTTGGAATTACTGATCCTCCCTTTTCTTTGGTATTGTTTTCACCTGGTCAGTTCCGGCAGTCATCTGTGAACGTTTAATGGATCAAGATGGCTCAGACAGCTGTGTATATTGTATGGGTGTCTTTGCACAAGTGTCCCATCTCTGTGGCAGAGAGTAAAAAAAAAAAAGAAAAAAAAAAAAAAAAGGAATGGGAAGTCAGCGTCAATATCACAGATAAATTCTGGATGTTCAGAAATCAACTAGGTGACCAAAATGTCAGTTATAAACATCGACAATACAGTATTAGACACATGCACATCAAACTACATCCATTATTCCACTTTCATATAAAATTTTGTGACCTTCTTTTTTTTCCTTTTTTTTCTCTCCCCCCCCCCCCCCCCCCCAAAAAAAAAAAAAAAAAAAGGATCTAAGTTTCTACAGTTTGTTATAAATTTTTTTGCTTACAAAGTTATTTTACGCTGTAAAAAAATTATTAAATTGTTGCATGAAATTTTTACGCTGTAAAAAAAATAATTACATTGTTGCATGAAATGTTATGTAACAAAAATTGCTAGTCAGAGGATTAACAAAAAGAACACTGACTTGACAGGTAGGCACTTTTTTTTTATATATATATATATTTTTTTAGCATCTTTTAACGTCTCCACTAAAGAACTCTGTCGTGACAAGATTCTGAACCAAAGATTACCTACATGATGAGGAATGCTAGCATCAATATCTTTTCATAATGCTTATTTCATTTTCTGTAATACTATGAACAAATAAGTAAAAAAGAAGATGAAGAATAAACAGAACATTATTTTGGACAAACATCTAGGAACTGGAAAGCACTGAAAAAAAACAACAACAAATCTACCAATTCAAAAAAAAATTCCCACACAATCTGGCAGATCCACAGACTACAACAAAAAACACAATTTATCAGCCCAGAAGTCCATGTCTATTCTGGAAGGTTTGATGAGAACATAATAGCACAGCCAGGAGAAACCATTTAAAAAAATGGGGTGCTTACCTTGACTCTGTCCAGAGTGTTGATGACATAGTGATCCACTGTGTCATACAGTCTGTTGTCCGATCCCTGCAGCGTATGGAAGTGGAAGGTGCCCTCGCCCATGGGTGCCACCATGCCCGCCTCGACGGTGAACTGACCTTGACCTGAGCTCTCGTAGTACCGAATGCTTTTCAGCGGCCATTGTGCCAGGACTGCTCGACTCTTCTGCAGACAATGTTAGTTCCCATCACACTTGATCACACATCTGTCCCCCAAAATATCTATTTTATACCCCCCCCCCCCCCTCAATTAACAATCAAAACAAAACAAAAACAACAAACAAACAAAGCACATACACAGACACACAAATCAAAATCATTATCACCAACATATTTGGGAATGAGAGATAGAGAGGGAGAGAGAGAGAGAGAGAGAGAGGGAGAGAGAGGGAGAGAGTGTATGTGTGAGTGACTAGAGAGAGAGGGCAATATATGTAAGCGAGAGACAAAAACACAGGCAAAAACAGAGAGAAAGGAGAGGAGAGATCTGATTTTTACGGACAAAGTAAACATCAAATTTACCTTGAAAATCAGAGTAAGCCCCCAGGGTGAGACATGTAGAATACAATTAGCTCCCTTTGCGCCGATTCGTGCAAAAGCCTCTGACAGATCTGTTTTCACTTCCACGAGATTGTCTGCAATAAGTAAATGCGTGTGATTCAATTCATGGTGCTTATAGCCCTTCTAACAGCAAAGGGCCATGTCAGGGCAGACACCCTGTTGAAGTCAACTCTCATGACAGATCACACACACACACACACACACACACACACACACATGAGTGTGCATGCGTGTGCGTGCGTGCGTGCGCACACACACACACATACACACACACACACATCAAAACAGGTTTTCTAAAAACATTCTCTTAAAACCTTTTTTTCCTGTAAAACCTTAGATCGATGATATTTTTTCAGAATCTCTTTTGGAAACTAAAAAAAAATCACATCAAGTAGGGCGTCTCTGAACAGATTATCATGGAGTCTGCTGTAACGTATTTATGTTTGACACAATGCACATCTCAACACTCTTCAAGAACACTTTTTATGGTGTGAGGTACATCATCTATAATGCACTACAGAGCTTCTTCCCTTTTCAAAAAACACGAGGGGGTGTAAAATGAGTAGCCTATGTGCAAACGGCACAAAGATTGTTTCTTCTTTATGGCCGCCAATGGCACAAAGGTAAAACTTTCTTTTTAAGATATGGACAGATTTGGAGGAGTATGTTATCCATCTGGGAGTTTTGTTCCTCTTCTATTCCTCTTCTATTCCTCTTGCCAATGATTTTTGACATAAGTCGAGCTTTAGCTTTCAGATCGGTGTAAGGGATAGAAAATCTGCTCAACTCGTTACTTGTAGCATTCCTGGCAAGCTGTTCCACCACTTTACTGTTTCCAATGCTGTCATGACCAGTAACCACAGCGAAATATGTTATACCTATTAGATTTCAGGCAGGAGTACAGCTCAAACATCTTCAGCAGCTGAGGAAGGTTGACATTACATTCAGCGATGGCCTCAAAATCAGACAAAGAGCGCAAGAGAATGAGGAAGTCTTCACGTTTTGACTTAGAAGCCATCTGGTTTAAATAAATTTAACTCCAATTTGCTGTCACATATTTTTTACAGTGAATGTCAAGATTTGAACCGCAACAAGCCCGGGCTGTGTCAGGCCAATTGACATAGGCTAGAACACCAAGGCTACATCAAAATGTTGTTATGCTCTGCATAGTTATGCGAGGATTGTCTTCAGTTGTGACAAGCTCCTAACATAACATTATCAGTCTCCAAAATCCCCCGAAGTCGGAGTGTGGCTGCCCATGTGGCAGGGTAATCAAAAACGGTCACACACGTAATGTTCTCATCCCCAGCTGATGCATTTGTACCATAGTGTTCAAGTATTTCAGCTGTTTGGATGATCCCTGGAGTCTTTCAGCCAGGGTACAACAACAACAGCAACAAGCAAGTGCTTATGGTGTGTTCCATGTGAAGCGCCAGGACCAATGCTGTGAGCTCAGCAGTGCAGATAAAGCCAACTATGGGAATGTCTTCAGAATATTTCTGAGTGGGAGCTGCAGCACAACAAGCAGTAGAAACAACTCCCTCTTCAGATATGGGGCCATGGAAATTTAGAACAAAGTTCCGCAAAAGATGTCTTCTATGCCGAAGAGCTGGTGGACTCTTTCCGATATGAGGCTTGACCAAAACAGATCTCTGAGGAAAGGAAAGTCGGCGGTGGGTTATCAGAAAATTTAGATGAAAGCAATCCTCCACACAAACATAATAGACATGTAAAGAAAGAATGGGGGAGGGATAAGGGGGTGGAGGTGGGGGGTGAGGGGGCAAAAAGTAAAGTAAATTAAGTGTAATGGGAAATCCGTAAGTCAGGCCGGTTGAGGGCCCCCATTTCTCTAATCTTGGTTGCGTAATGATTCATCTGGAAGTGTATCTGTGCTGGTTTGCGGGAGAACCAATTCAGGATGCAGGTAATCACCAACCCTTTTCAGTTTCAGCCTATGTTTAATAATTCCTCCAGGACAGGAGTTAAAGTATCATCAGATTACTT
>CM065735.1:34533409-34553409 GCA_033310375.1 Conus canariensis
AAATCTTGAACCAAACGAACGACAATGGCCACAACCAGTGGAAGAGACAGTACTTATCAGCAAAATCAGAAAAAGGTTGATCTAGATTCTGCTCTGAGATTGCTGTTCAGATTAATCTGACATTTGAAATATGCATCGTTACCAAAAGTTCATTGACACAACTAATGATATATTGGTTTGGAAGGGAGTTGGAATCTGACAAAGGGAAAATAATCGCATATCATGGGTTGGCTTGCAACGTCAGAGTAGCCATGCTGATTTTATCAGTGTGTCATGGAGTTGCACTTTGTTTTGTTTTGGATCAGAATGCTGCATTTTGCTCTAGTTTTGGTGTCTGCTGTCAATTTATGTATAATGAGGTTAGGTAAGAGTACTCGCTATAATGTTAATCCGATGCCAAATTTTGAATAAGGGGTACATGTCTGTTCCAGGTCTACCTTCCTTTTTTTTCCCAACTCTTGTGCCAGATATCCCCCAATAGCACCACACATCTTCTTCTTCCCAAAATACTGGTTCACTCAAAAACGAGTAGGTCACCAGCGCGCATGTTAAAAAGTAAAATAAAATAACATAAAATAGTGCGACTCAGTCTGTTGGCCTCTGGAGCAAATTTGGCATCAAGGGGTCGCACTCGATATTCAAGAAGTTAAAAGCAATGGCCAGATTCAGGCCCAGGTAACCATAAAATATCTGGGAAGTTAAATTTATGCAGATCTCAAAACTGTCGTATCAGTTTGCTTTTTAAATGTATGTGAACAGTAGTACATGTCGCTATCACTTTGTTCAGCAGGGCTACATTAAATACATGTCGATAGCACTGCTGTTGTCAGTTTTTCCATTCCATTTCACTTGTGCTGCATCCCAACAGAACTGTGTCTCAATAGCACTATGTGTTGTTAGCACTATATTTAATTCATCAACTTAATGTTTGATATTGCTATGTCTTAACAGTGCTATGTGTGTCGATAGCTTTTTTTTTTTTTTCAAAGTGCCAGACACTTAACACAGGTTTCATTGTCACAGTAGCCCTCCCCCTGTTCTGTACTCCCTTTGTTCAATACTTCCCTGGCCTGCTCAATGTTTTCATTGCTTGCTGCTCCCCTTGCACAGTATTCCCAGTCCTGCTATTGAACATCCACAGCACATACACACACACATGCACACACACACACACACACACACACACACACACACACACACACACACACACACACACACACACATGTATATTATACACACAAGCACTCAGAAACAGACACATACACACTCCCACATATGTATACATGTTCTACTTCTAGGCAAGTCACAGGCCTTTTCTGTGCCTTGAGTGTACCGATCCACACAAGAGCTTTAAACACTAGAGAACACATTTTGTGCTTTGATTCATGAAGTATACCAAAATTAATTCAGTCGTTATCTTCATATTTATGAAGGAAGAAAACCAACTCTGTGTCATTGGACAGATGATTAATGAGGATGAAAGGTGGCTGCAGTGCCACAGATTACTGAAGACATCAGTGATCAAATCCTTCAAGTGATTCGTAAGAGAGATTTTGTTTTTTAACTCTGTAAATAACAAATTTTTGTGTTTTGTTCATTGAACAAAAATGTGATTGCTTTAAGGTCTTGGTGTGATTGTAATCTTATACTTTAACTTTGTATATTTAAATTTCTTTTAACTTCATACACCTTACACACACACACGCACGCACGCACGCACGCACGCACGCACGCACGCACGCACGCACGCACACACACACACACACACACACACGCACGCAGGCACGCACACGCACACCACACACACACACACTCACACTCACTCTCTCTCTCTCTCTCTCTCTGTCTCTCTCTCTCTCTCAAATGCGCATGCACATACACGGTAACACATTTATACAACATGCGCACATACGCACGCACACATACGCACGCGTGTGCGTGCACACACACACACACACACACACACACACACACACACACACACACACACACACACACACACACACACACTATCTCTCTCTCTCTGTGTCTGTCTCTGTCACACTCACATGCACACTCTGTGTTTTGATTAATATGGCTTGTGTATTTACATTAATGTAGTTTGTTATCTTCATATTTTAAGAGGAAAATAAAACAGCTGTATGACATTGGACAGATGATTTATAAGGATATGAAGACCTATGAAGAGAGTTTACTGAAGACATCAAATCCTAGTGAATCGAGAGAGAGACTTTTTTCTGTGTAAAAAAAAACTCAGATTTTTGTCCATTGAGCAGGAACATGATTGCTTTAAGGTCCCAGTATGATTGCAGTCTTATACTTTGTATAGCTAAAAGTTTGTTTTTAAATCAATGCGGGTGCGCACGCATGCATGCACGCACGCGCACACACACACACACACACACACACACACACACACACACACACACACACACACACTCCCTCTCTCTCTCTCTCTCTCTCTCTCTCTCTCTCTCTCTCTCTCTCTCTCTCTCTCCTCTCTCAAGTGCCCCTGCATACACACTGATACAACATGCACACATACATGCGTGCATGCACACATTGCGCACACACACACACACACACACACACACACACACACACACACACACACACACACACACACACACACACACCGTACAGACACACACACACATACACACACGTACACACACACACACAACACACACATACACACACACACACACACACACACACACACACACACACACACACACACACCTCTATCCAAAAAAAAACTTTTGCAAAATGCAGTCATATAGTTTACGTGGTTTCACTTTCATCGCTGTGTCAGTACATAGGAAATAGTTCATACACTGTGACACACTGCTAAGTTTTGGGACCATACTGTACATGATTATAAGCTGATGGATGTGTAAGCAAATTAATGACTGAGATGAGAAAATTATACTTTTTTAATGGAAGAGGGTTTCATGGCTATGACCAAGCAGATTTCTGACCAGCACTTAGCCCAGCAGGCCGGTCAAACCTTGGTTACCTACATGACATTGTCTGTGCTGTTATTATCAATCATTGTATACATATATACATACATGTGCTTGTGGTGAGAGTACACGTGTCTATGCATATGTGTGTATGGATGGATGGGTAGGCGCATGATCGTGTGTATGTGGTGCTTGTGTGCGTGTGCGTGTGTGCGTGTATGTGTGTCTCATCTGTGGGCTTTTATAAGCATGCTTCTGCATGCACATATGTGTACATGTCTGTATGCATATATGTGTGTATGTATGTGTGCCTGTGTATATGGGCATACACGCATACATTATGTGTGTGTGCACATCTGTGCACATCTTTGTGCATGTATTTGATTGTGTGTATGTGTGTGTGAGCACATGTGTTTGTGGGTGGGTGCACGTGAACGTGCGTGTGTGTGTGTCTGTATGTCTGTGTGGATGTGCGCGAGCAGGTGTGTGTGTGTCTGTGTGTGTGTGTGAGTGAATATGAATGTTCAGAAGATGACATAGTAATTATATATCAGTAACGATGACAACACACTCATGTGCATGCACACACACACACACACACACACACACACACACACACACACACACACACACACACACACACACACACACACTCACACACACACACACACACAGATGCACACGTGCCAATGCAAACACACCCACATCTATGGACTCTCCCATTTACACACTTGCATCGCTTCATTGATGCACCCTTACCAGTTCACACACGTTTACAGTAAAAACAGGTGGTCCAGAGAGATTGTGTCTGCCATTGAAAAGGTGCAGTATCCACTCCTAATGCGGGCAGTACAGTTTTTCGTCCACCTTGAAATAGTGTCTCTTGAGACAGTCTGCTAGGGCTCAACACAGATAATTTACATGCATAACCTTGCGGTGTTGTCTACAGATCTATCCGTATATTTTAGGATGATGAATAATACCCAGTATCTTTTGTAATTTTCAAGTGCATCAATTTCCAACGGCCATATATTGAAACCTGGTCTGGACTGTTTGAATAGCGAGCTATGTTACAAGAAGACACTGATTGCCATAGATTTTCACATCTTTGGTAATAAGCTGCTTAACTGTCTGTCCTCTCTGACTTGATAACAGAGCAAGTAAGGTGACAGTTCTGTGCGCGATTTTTAGTAAAGTCAGGTGTTCAGTGTGGTACCATTCAGCCAACGTATTAAGAACAAAATATCCACATCCCGGCTGGGTTGTTTGCAAATGGAGTCTGCATCTTCTGGGTTCAAACAGGCAGAAACAACGCTTCTGGAAAAGATTAATTGTACTATAACCAGCACCTGGCATATAGTTTGTAAGGAAGTTGGAAACATGAATGTAGCCAATGTAACCCGGGTTTGTAATCTTGTTCTCCTTTGTGAATTGTAACCACTTTTCTGTGTGGGTCATTCTTCTGAAAACTGGTCCAGGTCTGTGACTTGGTTGGTGAAAAATCCAACTTTGGAATATCTAATACTTGTCACTGATAGAAAGAAAAGTCTAGTTCACGTGTTGGTAAGACATAGAACTGCAGTTTTGGTGTTCAGGGAATGATTTTGAGAAATAAGTGTCACATGTGCAGGACACCAAACAGACTCTCTGATTTTTGAAACAACTTAATGAAAATTTGAAGCTGAGGGGTAGTAAACACGTGTGAATGATTTCTGTCAAATTTTGTGGGTCAGTACTGGTAGTACAAAAAAAGTCTGGTTTAGAGAAAGAGTTTAAAAGTAATTGTGTTACCCGTGAGTAAAGGAGGCTGAAACACAGAGCAAGCCTTACAAACCCAAACCAGAATACTGATAAGTGTATACACGAAACAGAATGCAAAGTAATGCTTATTTAACACACAATATGAAACAAACATGAATTTGTAACAAAATTATATGTATATATGTCTTCTTCAACCCAACCAATTTAGCTCTCTACTCATTCTTGCAGTGATTGTTAAATACACATGTCAACACCAGAAATCTTTGGACAGACTCGACAAGGAGATTTGGGTGAAGACAAAGATGTTTTCTGTCGTAGTTCTTTCCGAGGGACAAGGGAGATTATCCTATGTATATGCTGCTCATATCGCATCACTCTGTATCTGCTTCCTTTTTGTTTTTTCAACAACATGTGTTCTTGACAGCTCCAGACAAAAGGCAAATGCTACAGATCTAACTATAGTCCTATCAACCCTCTGTGAATAGGATACCCTTGGTGACTCATTCATTGGACAGCAATCGTATGCCTAGTTTTAGTTAAACTTAGAATACACACAGCCTAAGTTTTCTGTCCTCGACACTGGGGTTTTTACTTTGAGCAGGTAAACGAAATTGTTTTTTTTTAGATTCATTAGATTTATTTGGCAAACTTTTTTTTTTTTTTTTTAAACGAAATGAGCCCCATACTGTAGTTACCCGATGGTGATGTGCTAAACTGTTTTCTGCAGATTATTGCCAATCTCAAGAGCACACCTTTAATCTTCACTGTACAATGTTGAGTCCGAGGGCACCCAGAAGAGCATTAGAAAAGTTGTATCTCATCAAGGCATGGAATTTTGAATGAAATTGAAAGAAAAATAATGCTCGTAGTACACACAAAGCTGTGTTGTGGTAAAATTATGTTGGTTTTGGTTAAAGAAGATGTTACAGCGGTTGTGTTGACTTCCCATGGATGATGGCACAGATAATACAGAACCCATGCATTTCAATGAGGGATATCATTATATCTGGATGACTTGGGGCAAACAGGACTCATACTTTTGAATTCAGTTTCCCTGTCTGTCTGTCTGTCAGTCTCTCTGTCAATAACTTACTGTTTGTGGCTGGATCACATTGTCTTTGTCTCTCTCTGTCTTTTTCTGTCTCTGTGTCTTTGTCTCTGTCTCTCTTGTCTGTCTGTCTCTTTTTCCTTTTGTCTCTGTCTGTCTGTTTGTCTGCCTCTCTTGCAGTTTGTCTGTCTGTGTCTTTTTCCTGTTGTCTCCTTTTATCACACAGATCATGTATAAACAGAAACAAAGATTGGTAATCTTGACGTTCAGTACCGTTCTGAGGAAGGGGTTGTCATAAGCGTCAAGCATCAACATGCAGTTGTTCTTTGATTGCAACTGTGAAGCTTTTCCACACAACTGTCAGTCCATTAAGGTGCGTAACAGGGAAGAAGTGTTTATGACTAGTCATATCCTTCATAATGTCTGTCCAGGACTTCGATAGCCTTGTCCTGGGACACTCACCTTCTACAGTACAGTTGTCTGCAATGAGTACTAGAAAGTTACATAGTATCCATATTCTACAAACTTGCACTTGATCATTGGGAAGTTGTTGGCATTTGACTCAAGTGTGAAATAATTTCAGCATGCACACAGATACCTGGAAGAAGTAGCTAGCAAGACTAGAAATTTTCTTTAAAACACGTTTTTTTGTTTGTTTGTTTGTTTGTTTTAGGTGCCAGAGAAGATGACACATCACTTCTAAAATCTCTGCGAGAATATTTTAATAGGCAAGGGCCATCAGGTGATGTTCCAGGACAAGGTATGTTGATGTTGAATGTTTTGAAATACTTAGGAAATGAAATGACATGTCTCTCTGAGTATTTATGTTGTGTGCACAAAGAGGATTCTTCTTTGTAAGTTTGTTACAACTTTCTTGAAGTGTGACTTAATTGTGTGTAGGACAGAAAAAGTAGCCCACTTGGCATCTCATTTTGTTTGTTTTTTTTATAACGTTTGAATATGTATATGTGTGTGTGTGTGTTTGTGCGCATGCATGTGTGTGTGTGTGTGTGTGTGTGTGTGTGTGTGTGTTCATGAAGGTATGACGTTTTTGTGACTTTATGAAAGGTTATTCTTTTCTTCTTTTTTTTTTTTTGGCCGAGGGGAGGGAGGAGGGGGAGGGGATAATGACTTTCTTTTCTGTATTTTCACATAATTTCATGATTTTATTTAGTAAACTAATCATTTTTGTACTTCATTAGAAGAATAGTGATGTACTTTCACTGATTTTGTCTTTCAGTGTTACACACTTCAGTCAAGACACATACAATTGTGCAGGGTGGATAGATGCAGGGTTGCATGTGTGAACATGTGTTCCATATTTATTTGTACATGTATTCATGAGCATGGTGTGATATGATTCTGTATATTTACCTTTTCCCCATATTAGTTAAAAAACACACACACACACAAAAAGTATTTATGTTAATTTCTGTGTAAAGAAAAATAAGTGAATGTATGAACTATTTTTTTCATTTCAGTTCCCCCAGGAGACAGTCCACTTAATCCCGGGAGCATAGACACCAGCCTGGTTGAAGATGTCAGAAACAGTGAAACTGTAATTCAGGACAACAGCAAGAACCCACAATCTCTCTCCATAGATGGGCATGAATTGTCAAAGAACAGTGAGGAGCCCACTGTTCAGGAGGTGGGCCGTGACATGCCTCAGCATCTGGCCTTGGCCGTCAAACAGTCTGGTCCAGGCAGGGACGAGCACGTCACCATCGGCAGCATGAATTTCATCTGTAAGTGGACTCTCCGTTGTGTCATGACCTTTGAACAGCTTTTCTGTACGTAAGAAAATAATGTAGGGTAGCACTCTGTAACATTCCCAAGACGAATGAGATTGCCTAGCACTGTTGAAAAGTTTCCCTTTGACATTTTAGTATTTTCACACACAGAAACCTTATCATTAACTCTTTCATTCCTACTTTTCTATGAACCATTACTTTCTCTTGTTCCTAGATTCTTATAATATGAGTATTCCCTTCATTCCTGGATTTAGAGAAAAAAAAAAAGAAGTGTAAAGTGAGAGCTGCCATGTATGCAGTAGCAAACAGGCCAGAATAGAGCGCCGACCACTTTCCCAGGCTGTAGGGGCCATCTGGCATCCATTCCATTCATAAACACTGCTGACCACTTTCCCAGGCTGTAGGGGCCATCTGGCATCCATTCCATTCATAAACACTGCTGCGCGAGCGACCCAGTCATGACATGTACCGATGACACGACTCGCGTGAAGCTCAAAGCGCTTACGGAAAGAACCGATTTTCCGGGCTGCAGGAAGGAAAGGAGGGATTTTGTGCTGCCCGGTTTTCCGGGCTGCAGGAAAGAAGGATAGGATTTCTGCAAACGGGAAAACCGGGTTGTGGGGATGAAAGAGTTAAGTCATGGCATATGACTGACAGTAGGCTTTGACTGCACAGTTTGTCTTCAAGTTATGTGTCCTGTTGACTGCAGTGGTAAAGTGCTTGTGCTGTGTCCAAGATGGGCAATTTTGATCAGGTGACTGAGTAAGAAAAAGTCTTGACGGGTGAAAATCAGATGCGCAGTTGGAAATAAAAAAAAATGTTCAAAAATGGGAGTCATAAAGAGGATTGCCTGAATCGTCTCCAAAGGCAGATGCCAGAGATGGACACCCATTGGCCAGCTTGAAAGGGAAGTTGGTATTCATACTTTGTCATACCAGTCACTTGACCCAGTCTCGGTAAAAAGGTTTTAGTTACAGATTACTTTTCTTTTAACACGTAGCTGTATTTTATAACTTTCATCTTAATGTTGATTTAGATTGTAATTTTTAAAAACTTAATTACGTTTCATTACTTTGAATTATTTTTGCTGTTTTGCAAAGCAGCTTTTTGTGTATGTTCAAAAGGCTGAATGTGGACCCAGTTAGCAGACCTTTTGCATGTAGCTTCAGTTACAGACCTGCTTGAGATACAGCGAAAGTTATGTTCATCAAACTCATAGATAAAATAGGCTTTGATCTTTGACATCAATGGGGTGATCCTTTTCCTCTGCTGTATCTTGCAGACCAAGTTTTTGGTATTCACTGGTGTAAAATACTTCAACACAGAGTGAAGTGAGAGACATGTGAAATTACAATCATAAGTGACTGACATGAACACAGTACGTCTGAATTGTATTATTAATGAAAATGAGAGAAATGGTGAAGAGACTGAGGAAGATAGGTGCAGTGACATTGATTGTATAAAAAGGTAGGAAGATAGGTGCAGTGACATTGATTGTAGAAAGGTAGGAAGATAGGTGCAGTGACATTGATTGTAGAAAGGTAGGAAGATAGGTGCAGTGACATTGATTGTACAAAGGTAGGAAGATAGGTGCAGTGACATTGATTGTACAAAGGTAGGAAGATAGGTGCAGTGACATTGATTGTAGAAAGGTAGGAAGATAGGTGCAGTGATATTGACTGTAAAAGGTAGGAAGATAGGTACAGTGACATTTGATTGTACAAAGGTGAGTAACAGCACTTTAAAGCTCCAGAACCATAGGAAACAATTATGCTCATTTCCTTTATCATTCCGATGGTTTAGGGAGCCAGTGCCGGCCATACCTTCAGACAAGGTTTTGATGCCTCAGAAGGTAGCAAGCCAGCCTGATGTGCACAAAGGAAGGACAGTAATTTTGTGTTGAATAAAGCGTAGACAGTTACAGAGGAAATGCCAACAAGTGCTCTGCCAGTGTAGCCTGCAAAACGGATCATCTGTGATGTTCGTGTTCTAATCGTACTGTGGTGAGATGGAACTGTCTCAGAGACAATGCAGGGCACTCAGAACCGTTCACCTGCTTCCGTACAGTAGTACTTACAGAGTTGGCCACCCACCAGCAGCTGGGTTCCACCACATCGCAGTAACACCAGTCGTTTGAATTCAGCGACAAGATACAGATGACAAGATACAGATGCAGAAAGCAGAAAAAAATGTACAGCGTTGGTGGAAATTTGCTGTAAGTTCTAACAGGCTTGAATAGTGAGGTTGGGCAAAATTCTGCACACCATTCATTTAGTTGTTAGATTTGTTGTTCTGTTTTTTGTTGATTTACAGAAACTGTATATGTCTTGAATAAGGTCATTAGTTGAACTGTTACATATCTTGATCTTAAACCTTTTTGTTGTTAGCATAATGCAGAGAAAAAATAGAAACTGTGAGCTATGGAATTTGAACATGAAGGGACACAACCTTAGTTTCAGTTTTCCCTCCATGTACATGCCCATGTGAACCTGTGCTAAAGTAGTAGATGCTAGCAAGTTTTCTGGGACTTCATGATGGACATGGTGGTGCCCGCCAGAGGGAGATACTCTGCCATGCTGGCTCCACAACGAAGCAGCAGCTGCCATCAGTAGCAGGCATAGTAGGTTGTGTCCCGCAAATGGTGGATCATTTTCTTCTTCTTCTTCTTGCGTACGCAGGCTGATACTCCTGCGGACACTCCCTATCCACATGGACAGACAAGTGTTAATCCCATCAACCCAACAAAGGGAGTGAAGTTTCGTGTGTATGACCATTTTTTATTCCGCCATTAAGGCAGCCATACTCTAACTTTGGGGAAGGTGCATGCTATGTGTAACGTGTCATCCATACCAACGGCCAAACTGACCTTCTCTTCCGAAAGTTGGTAATGGGATTTTACATGTGTGCAAGATGTTATGCGTGCATTCACACACGGAACCTTGGTTTATAGTCTTATTCGAAGGACTGTATGGGAAATGGAGTCAGAACTAATGTTAACTCCGAGGGAAAAACCCCCCTGTACTGAAACGGCCCAGCGTAGATTGGAACCTGCAACCCTTGGATTACGAGTCCGGTGCTCTACCAACTGAGCTATTCCGGCCCCCCAGTGGATCAGAATAGGCACAGCTTCACACCAGGGACATAACTCAGCGGCAGTGCTATGTCCCCTTTACCTCTGATGGGTTGCCTGATGATGACCTGAAATGGATTGCTCCAAGTGGACAGTCTGTGTTGGGGCTGCAATGACACACAACTGGGTGTGGCTGTGACATTGTCATCGGTATATGAAGGACACTTTGGCGCTTAGTAAGGTTGAAAGGTCAGATCAGCATGAAATTGGGCCGTGATTACAAATTGCTTGTAATGAAGTATGAAGATGAAAGTTGTTCATTTCATCATTGGGCACAATGCAGGTTGAGACTTCTTGTCTGTGTGACATCCAGCTAGGCATATTGAGCTTCGTAGATGGAATGAACCATCATTAAACCTTCACTGGGAATGAGAGAATTGGAAGAAATTTCCATAAGTCAAAAGTTTTAGATTCTAATTTTTTTTTTTAATGGCTTATTTTGTTCTCCTCACTGTATGGGGCTGACTGATTTTTCCAGATGTGATTCATTCCCACTTTATGTAGAACACTTCCGATGACCTCTAGCTATAAATTGTAACTTATTTCTGTATTTTGAAGCATGCTGGTATATACCTGCTTTAGATAGGATAAGCTGTCTGTTTTGTTATATGTAATCACAAGCCTAGCGAATGACTGTATGACTTGCTGTTTGTTGGCTGATAGGGAAATCGACTAAGTTCCGCTAATGTGCATTTCTGTGTTGCTTACTATCGTGTGGTATGTCTGTTTGTGTTGCAGTGATCGTGGCAGGGTGCACAGTGTTAGCAGCAGTAGCTATTGTGGGGGCTGGGGTGTGCTGGTACAAGTAAGTAACTTACATCTTGTCTGATGAAGAAACAAAATGAGTAGTCTGCCACTCTCTCTCTCTCTCTCTCTCTCTCTCTCTCCTCTCTCTCTCTCTTCTCTTCTGTCTGTCTGTCTGTCTGTCTTGTCTCTTGGTCTCTCTTTGCCTTTCTCTCTCACACATGTGCACTCACGCTCACGCACTCTCTCTGCATCTCTCTCTTCTCCTTTCTCTCTGTCAGTCTTTAACCTCCACACACCCCCCCCCCCCCCTGCACTCTCTTTCTGATTCCTCTCATTGCTGCATATTTCTTATTCTTTGATCCAGCCGGATTTTGCTCTTGAATTTAGTTTTGACTTCTCTCATTTTTGGCCTGTTGTATTCTTTGGATTGCTGATGTTAACCTCTGTAGTTTCTATTTATTTTTTCACTATCACCACCTCCACCACCACCCCCCTCCCCTACTCACCACTATCCCCCACCTATGTTTTCATACACCACACTCCCCCTCACCCCCCCCCCCCCCCCCCCCCCCACCATTTCAAATGACCATGGCACTTTCTTCATGTTCTTTTTTTTGCCTCTAACACCCACTTACCCGTTTTCTCTCCGTATTTCTTTTTTTTTCTCCATACCATCCACCACTTCTTCTTGTCCCCCCCCCCCCCCCCTCTCCACTTTTCTCTCTCTCTTTAAGTATTTTTCGTCATGTCCTACTTTTACCTTTTCTTCCCTCCTTTCCTTCCCACTCCCTCTTTATGTTAGTCTTCCCAGCTCTTACTTCATCTGATCCCTTTCCGTTCTTCCTTTCGCCACTGCTCTCTTACTCTCCCCCCCCCCCCCCTCTCTCGTCTCTTTGCCCATCTCTCCTCCACCTTCTTTGACTTGTTTCCATTCTCATTGCCTCTTTTCTCTCCCCCCCCCCCCCCCCTTTCCCTCCCTCCCGCTCCCTCCTCTTTCCCCTTCTTCCCTTTGTCTTCAGGCTTCTATTTATATAGTTCTTGTCCATTAACATTTCCCAATCACTCTGCCTCAATACCTTTCAAAATCCCCTTCCTCCCATTCTTCCCCTCATCCACCCCCCGCCCCACCCAACTCCTATTCCTATCCCTTCTGTTCTCTTTCTCCCTTCTAGTCACACTGCACCCCCCATTCCCCATTCTCTCCACTTTCTTTTTTCTTTTTTTTTTTTTGCTGTCCCATCTTCTGTGCCACCTCAGTGGCATTGCACCCGTGCTGCTCATTCCGACACCCTGTCCACAGCCACAGCCCGGTCAGTCCCACTGCAGCCCCAGCACCGGCAATCCACAGGGAGCAGTCAATGTCAAGTCGTCAAGAGGCAACCCACCGGAGGAGACACTGCACTGCTGCTGAGTCACTTGGCGCCTGTTCTTATCCAACATACGCAGACACACCATCTGCTAAGCCCCCTACTGATGACAATAATTGTTTAGTCGCGAAGCTGGCATGAGTGAGCTCTCCCTCTGGAGGGTGCCACCAGTCCATCCAACGACAGCCCCTATGGACTCACCGATACCGGTGACCCTGACGGAACTAAACTAAGGCCACAGACGTGGAGAGGACATCGAAATTGAGGTCACCATGAGAGTAGGGCATGAAGGGCCGCAGAATTTGAGACTTTTTTTTTCATGCTGATCGATGAGAAAGGATGATAAAAATGATGCTACGGATTACCATTTCGGTCTGAGACTGCATGACAGGGCTGTACTCTATGCTTCCTTTCATGATATATCCTGGCATCAACCAGGCCCGAGAGATACAGACACCTGCAGTGCTGGTCAGGAAATTTGAGCAACACTCTCAGAGACGTATCCATTAAGTGGATGAAACTCAACTGTGTGGTCCCAGTCTTCCCAACTGAGCCCGTTGCAAACTCAACTCTGGGTAGGAGCCGGTCGGAGCAGAAAAATCCCACATGACTCTGATGGGAATTGAACCCACGACCTCCCAGCCGGGAGTCCGCAACGCTATTCTCTCCACTTTCGACTAAAAGCTCAGAAGCTGATGACAGTTACCGTCTCTTTGTCTGTTGGCAGGCTTACCAGTATTTAGCTAACAACTTGCACATTTCATCAAAAAATGAAATTGCTAATAATAACATTTAGGTCTGTTAATTTTTAGAAAGCCTTAGAACCATTGCTGGGCTAAAACATGACAAGAAGGGAAGAATCGAAGGTGAGAGCAGGCTGGTGTAGTGTAATCTGATCCTGGGTTGTTTTTTTTTTTTTTTTTTTTTTTTTTCCGTTTTTGTTCTCTCACTGAGATCTGACCAAGAACATGCTACCAGTATTAAATGAAAGCAGATGAAAGCGTACAATTACCAACAAAAAGAAATGATGTGTAGTAGTTAAAACTTGACATAAAAAGAAAAAAAAAAAAAAAGGGGGGGGGGGGGGGGGGATCCAGGAAGGTTCTTTTTTTCAGGATAAGACATTTTTAGACGAGTTTCAATTGAGGACATTTTCTGAGAAGGTAGAAAATAAAAATACCAATTTCAATTGATTTATTTCATTTTTAAAGCACAGTTACACCTGAACAGAAAGAAAGTATGCGGAGAAGGGAGGGGTGATATGAGAAGTTTTTTTTTTTCTGTCCAAGAAAACCCAACAATTTAATCATAACCCTTAATTATTCAACAAAAAGAGAGAAAAGACTTTCCTCTCATTTCTTCTTTCTCCACTCATTCATGTCACACACCTACCATCACTTACACACAGGTATATAGTTAAAGGTGTTCAGCAGTTGTAACAATGTACTGTAATGTTGGAGATAAGTGTGTGTATATGTATGTGTTACTTGCTCTGTGTGTACATTGTGTGTGTGGTTTTGTGCATGCGTGCATGTGTGTGAGTGCATTCACATAACACTACAACACACACCACACACACACACACACACACAACACACACACACACACCACACACACCACCACACCCACACACACCACTAGCAGAATGATCTGTCACCTGCATTACAGACATTACTTTTAGATTAAAAGTTTATGATTGGTGTACATTGTTCTAGAGTGATCGGCAGATGATAGTTTTGATTGTTGTTATCATCATAAAATTATCTAGCATTATTGATAGAGTAGATTACAGAAATAGAACACACTTTAAAACTGATGTAACATTTGAAGGAAATGTCAGAGATTAATTATTTGTCATCATCATCATCTAGAAACTAAGACGGAATTGGGATAACCCCTGAAATAGAAGGGATTGTAAGTCATATCATTATAAAGTGGTTTCTTATTTTCTGCCTATGAATGATGCATCATCGTCTGGTGGCAGATATTTTTTTTGCAGGTTCAGGGAATGTCTTGTCTTTGAACTGATATAGAGAGCATTGTATGTTAACACTTTTTTTTTTCCTTTTCAAGTTACAAAACATAGCTAGTGGATCATGAAAGGTACTAAGATATGCTTGATGGTACAGTGTTTCTGGAATGAGAAGCAAAAAGTTGTTAAACAGGCGTTGTTGTGGAATAGCCATCTTGTTTTTGCTTTATTAGTTTATTGTCTGGTGTTTCTGTGGATGAAACACAAATTGGAGTTGTTTGTGTCGCCTCCCATCCCCTTCTGCTCTCTGTCATTGTGTTGCTCTCTCTCTTGTCTCTCTCTGTGTGTCTTCTCTCTCTCTCTGTCTCTCTGTCTCTCTCTCTCTCTCTCTCTCTCTCTCTCTGTCACTTTTTGTCTCTTCATTTAGGGTAAGATGTAGAGAAACTGCTTTTATGCTATTGGCCAGAGAGAACATGACGTTATGATCTTGGCAACTCACCGGCAACCATCTTGTTGTAGTCCACTCTGTGTCCAGAGCAGTTCATTTTGCAGGAAAATGCTGTCCTGAACTGTGTCTTTAGATGAAGAAATTATGTGAAGAAGGCTGTTACATGAAGTATGACCTGTATAATATGATGACCAGTGATTCTGCAAAATGAAAATGTAAAGATGTGCCTGTTGAGGGGAAAATACCCCTAGTCAGGAATGGATGAGGCAGATCAACCAGTCTACTGAACAGCCAAGTGGATCAGTACATTTATTTGATACGTAAACAAATTAAAATGTCTGGATCTGAACATCTTAATAACTGTTGGTGAGCATAAAGAAAGTAAGAAACCACTTTGATGATATGACTTACAATCCCTTCTATTTCAGGGGGTTATCCCAATTCCGTCTTTGTTTCTGATGATGATGATGATGATGACAAATAATTAATCTCTGACATTTCCTTCAAATGTTACATCTGTTTTAAAGTTTGTTCTAGTTTCTGTAATCTACTCTATCAATAATGCTAGATAATTTTATGATGATAACAACAATCAGAACTATCATCTGCCGATCACTCTAGAACAATGTACACCAATCATAAACTTTTAATCTAAAAGTAATGTCTGTAATGCAGGTGACACATCATTCTGCTTGTGGTGTGTGTGTGTGTGAGTGTGTGTGTGTGTGTGGTGTGTGTGTGTGTGTGTGTGTGTGTGTGTGTGTGTGTTGTGAATGCACTCACACACATGCACGCATGCACACACCACACACACACACATGTACACACAGAGCAAGTAACACATACATATAAACACACTTATCTCCAACATGACAGTACATTGTTACATCTGCTGCAACACCTTTAACTATATACCTGTGTGTAGTGATGGTAGGTGTGTGACATGAATGAGTGGAGAAAGAAGAAATGAGAGGAAAGTCTTTTTTCTCTTTTTGTTGAATAATTAAGGGTTATGATTAAATTGTTGGGTTTTTTTGGGACAGAAAAAAAAACTTCTCATATCACCCCTCCCTTCTCCGCATACTTTCTTTCTGTTCAGGTGTAACTGTGCTTTAAAAATGAAATAAATCAACTGAAATTGGTATTTTTATTTTCTACCTTCTCAGAGAATGTCCTTAATTGAAACTCGTCTAAAAATGTCTTATCCTGAAAAAAAGAACCTTCTGGATTCACCCCCCCCCCCCCCCCTCTTTTTTTTTTTTTTTTGCTTTCTTTTTATGTCAATTTTAACCACTACACATCATTTCTTTTTGTTGGTAATTGTACGCTTTCAGCTGCTTTCGTTTAATACTGGTAGCATGTTCTTGGTCAGATCTCAGTGAGAGAACAAAAACGAATTAAAAAAAAAAAAAAAAAATCCAGAATCACATTACACAACACCAGCCTGCTCTCACCTTCGATTCTTCCATTCTTGTCATGTTTTAGCCCAGCAATGGTTAGGCTTTCTAAAAATTAACAGATCTAAATGTTATTATTAGCAATTTCATTTTTTAATGAAATGTGCAAGTTGTTAGCTAAATACTGGTAAGCCTGCCACCAGGCAAAGAGATGGTAACTGTCATCAGCTTCTGAGCTTTTAGTCAAAAGTGGAGAGAATAGCGTCGCGGACTCCCGGCTGGGAGGTCGTAGGTTCAATTCCCATCAGAATGATGTGGGATTTTTCTGCTCCGGCCGGCTCCTACCCAGAGTTGAGTTTGCTGCGGACTCAGTTGGGAAGACTGGGACCACACAGTCGAGTTTCATCCACTTAATGGATGCGTCTCTGAGAGTGTTGCTCAAATTTCCTGACCAACACTGCAGGTGTCTGTATCTCTCGGGCCTGGTTGACGCCGGGATATATCATGAAAGGAAGCGTAGAGTACAGCCCTGTCATGCAGTCTCAGACCAGAATGGAAATCCGTAGCATCATTTTTATCATCCTTTCTCATCGATCAGCATGAAAAAAAAGTCTCGAATTCTGTGGCCCTTCATGCCCTGCTCTCATTGTGACTTCAGTTTCGATGTCCTCTCCACATCTGTGGCCTTGGTTTAGTTCTGTCAGGGACACCGGTATCGGTGAGTCCATAGGGGCTGTCATTGGACAGACGTGGTGGCGCCCTCCAGAGGGAGAGCTCACTCACGCCAGCTTCGCGACTAAACAATTATTGTCATCAGTAGGGGGCTTAGTAGATGGTGTCCTGCGTATGTTGGATAAGAAAAGGCGCCACTGAACACCACCGAAGTGACTCAGCAGCAGTGCAGTGTCTCCTCCGGTGGGTTGCCACTTGACATTGACTGCTCCCTGTGGATTGCCAGAGCTGGGGCTGCAGTGGGACTGACCGGGCTGTGGCTGTGGACAGGGTGTCGGAATGAGCAGCACGGGTGCAATGCCACTGAGGTGGCACAGAAGATGGGACAGCAAAAAAAAAAAAAAAAAAAGAAAGTGGAGAGAATGGGGAATGGGGGGTGCAGTGTGACAGAAGGGAGAAAGAGAACAGAAGGGATAGGAATAGGAGTTGGGTGGGGCGGGGGGTGGATGAGGGGAAGAATGGGAGGAAGGGGATTTTGAAAGGTATTGAGGCAGAGTGATTGGGAAATGTTAATGGATAAGAACTATATAAATAGAAGCCTGAAGACAAAGGGAAGAAGGGGAAAGAGGAGGGAGCGGGAAGGAGGGAGGGGGGGGGGGTGGAGAGAAAAGAGGCAATGAGAATGGAAACAAGTCAAAGAAGGTGGAGGAGAGATGGGCAAAGAGAGAGAGGGGGGGGGAGGGGGGGGAGAGTAAGAGAGCAGTGGCGAAAGGAAGAACGGAAAGGGATCAGATGAAGTAAGAAGGTACACATACAGCAAAGACGTGACATGAAATACAACACAGCAAAGGGTATCCGTCAGTGTCAGTAAAAGTTAAGTTTCAAAACAGATCCAGATGTCAAATGGAATTCATATTTAGTTTTAAAAAAATTAAGGGTACCCAAGTCAGTGTAAACCATTTTCTTCTAAACAGCCAATCTGCTCACACTTTGTTCTGGAAGGAAACTGTGAGAGTAAACATATGTGCACTTCATATATTACAACCTCTATTGAGTTAAAAAAAAAAAAAACCAGTTTAAAAATACTATCCTTATGGGGTACAGATAGGATACCCTTTTCCAGACAGTGGGCTCTTTGTTACAATGATGAAATTAGAAAACGATTTTGTCCTAAAAATAACCAATAGTTCAAAAGTCTAATCAGTGTGAAACTGTCCAAACACAAACCTCTGTTCAAAGGTGGAACTGTTTCCATTTCACAAGTGGATAGGTGTCAGCTGGATTTATCTCCCTTTGACCATGTCTGCGCCACAGAAGTTTTGGGAATTGTAGATATCTTGGGGAAGCACATTTAATGTAACTACAATCAGAATGCCAGTGGATAGGTTTTGGAGTGGATTACACATTGTAAAGCAACCAGTGTGAGTGTGTGCGTGTACACATCTGATCAAAGATTATATGTACAGATTACACATTGTAAAGCAACCAGTGTGAGTGTGTGCGTGTACACATCTGATCAAAGATTATATGTACAATAGATTTTAACAAAATTCCAGTGTGATTTTAGAAAATGTGTTTTAATGAGGTGTGTGTGTGTGTGTGTGTGTGTGTGTGTGTGTGTGTGTGTGTGTGTGTGTGTGTGTGTGTGAATCTGACTTAAGAGTTGACATCATCAAGGTGACAGCCTGGATATGGCCCTTTGCGGTCGGCCGAGCAATAAGCAACATTATTTCTCTCTCTCTCTCTCTCTCTCTCTCTCTCTCTCTCTCTCTCTCTCTCTCTCACAGACAGCTACCCATAAGGCCTGCTGGGAGCAGTCCAGCTCCTATGATGACACGGCACTATTCATTCCTCATGACCAGGGAGTAGATGACATTGAAGATAACTAGCCGTCTCTCTTGTCAGTGTGTAAGGAGGTCCATCTCTTCTCAGCATGGGCAGTAGGTCGAGCCAGTCTCTTACCTGGTGGAACTGGAGAAGACTCCGGATTGGGTTACCTGTTCCATCTCTATTCCTTCAGCTACCCATGAGTCACTCACCCTGCGACAGCAAGAATAGACCATCACAGGAGCCTCCCTAAGGCTCAGTGTTCATGACTAAGTGAAGGAGCTCCTTAGAGAGGACTGCCTGGGGGTTGGACACCGTACCCTTGCCAGGGAGGGAGTCCTTTGCGCCAGGAGCTTTTCCCCTGGGAACATTTTTTTTAAGGACCACTGCAATGGTGACGTCTTGCCCCTGTACCCACTGGACTACCGGAGCCTTCATTTCAGGACCTTGAGCTGGTCCCACACCTAGGCTCCTTCCTATCCTTTGTTACTGTCCCTTTCAAGCCTTGACAGAGTGGAACAGATAGCCTAAAGGGTCATACTGAAGACCTCAATGGCCTGCACATTCCTCCACACCGTGGGATGCAGGAGCTGTATGAGGAAAGCCCATCACTAGAGGAGGACCCTTCCTCCTCCCAGCCCTTTCAAGGACTCTGAGTCTCCAAGTGCTTGGGAAGAGGATAGTGGCGGGCTTCAAAGCATCAGCGAAGACCGAAGGTAGTCTCCACTTCAACACAGTCCTGGCAAGGAAGGAGTTTGTCCAATCACATATCAAACTTCCACAGATGAGATGGTGACTCCTTGTGCTGCATGCACCTAGTTGCATTGTCTGTTTGGTCCCTTTACCCCATATTTCATTGTTTATAGGGCTGAAGTCAACCAGAAAGTTGCTTCTTATGCCCGTCAGGCATGCAG